>MVGT01004544.1:175690-261654 GCA_002174775.1 Macleaya cordata | reverse complement strand
TTGATACCATGAGTTGTCGTGGGCCTCATGGAGGGTACTTGACCTCACCCACCACCAAATCAGGTATTGACTACATGGGGAATTCGAACACTCGACCTGAGGTGAGCATCCAAGCCACTTGGCCAACACCTGGTGGCCATTAATGGAATATTGTACTAGCTAGTTAAGATAGGATATTTTGTTTATTTGTTTGTTTGTTTTTTTTTGACATAAACATAGAGATGTGACGAGATGTTAGACCTTGATAACAACAACTTGTTAGAGGGAATACAACTGAGTTCCCTAGAGGAAATTACTATATACCCTCAATCTGGATATCTTTGCATTCGTTTGAGCACACAATGGTTTTTGTGCATGTACTTTTATCCGTTGTTTGTTGAATTAAAGGCAGATGATTGACTAAAAAAATTTCAATAGGGAGGTGCAGAAGACTCCAACAATTGGGTAAGAGTATCCCCGCAGTATGAGAGCTGAGAGGTGTGGTACCCTGAAAGCGGAGGTTAATTCGGGCAAAAGGTTGTTTAATAATCCCCATCGATCCTGCCCTAGAAGTTATTAAAATAAAGGAAAGCTCTTTTTAAGGTTTAAGTTTTCTAGTATAAGTAAAAAAGCAAAAGAGTGTAAATTTTAGTTATTAATAAGAGTCCGGATTAAATGTATAGGCTAGATGTACAGTCTCTTGTGGGGCCCATATGAGGTTGATCTAAGGGCCGATGTTTTGTGAAAATGTTCTCCTTATCATGTAGATCATCTTCATCAAACATCAGCCCATTCTAAAACTTTTAGCCCCACCAAACGTTAATCGGAATTTGATTAAAAATTAACGGTGAGAAATCAACAATGTGAAAAATAGACAACTTTTAGTGGAGCTAGAACCTTTAGAATTTACTGATTTTTTGTGAAGATGATCTACATGATGAGGAGAACATTTTTATAAAACCTTGGCCCTTAGATCAACCTCATGTGGGCCCCACAAGAAGCTGTACATCTAACATGTACATTTAAGGCTCTACATATATCGGGACTCTATTAATAAAATACTTATTGAGGTTATAAATAACTCATCGATATTGAGATCTTAACACAGTAAGTTTTATATTGTAATTAATTATGTTTGTACTTAGCATCTAGAACGCAATTTAATAAGTAATTAGAGTGTTGATCGATTTGTAATGGATTGGATTAAAAAATAAAATTTATTGGCAAAGGGTCGACGACTCGACGATCATCCGAGCTAGATAGCTCAAGTAGGTCGGAATTAATTTACATACAGAGATAAAAATTACATTATTATCAGCTCTTGTTTTTATCAATGTGGATAAAATTAAATAGTTTAAACAATGACTTTAAGGTAGATGGTAAAAAGATAGCATTTGAATTCTATGCAAATAGGTTAGTTCAAGGGAATCTATACAAATTCTTCCATTTGTTTATATTTTTAATTCTACGGAAATGGGGGCTCAATTACTTAAAAGCGTTGTTAATAGTTAGTTTTTAATGTAATTTCATAGAATATGCTTTCTTGGCTCTCCCAAGAAATTAATTCTGCGGAAGCGATGGAAATGAACCTATTTCTGCGGAACACATTTCCTTGCTATTAAACACAGCCTTAAAAAAAACCACGGGTCTCTGGGGTTTCTTTAGAATCCAAATAAGATGATCTAAAAACTAATTTTTTAAACCTTAATTTTTAAGGTTTAATCCATGTTCAAACATCCACCACTCAATTTTCCAATTTACTATTGGTAGTGATGCCTATCTTCTCGTGGGTTGCTGTAGTTTTATTTTATTTTTTTTGTAATTTTTCTTCTTCTTTTTCTTTTCTTTTAAATTAATATAACAAGCAGCTGACACGTCTATTTTGGAGTACTTGTACTTGTGCCATATCAATTTTTTTACAAGTGGTTTTATTTTGGAATAATAACACCTCATATTGTATTTTGTTTTAGAAAATGGAACAAATTGAGAGAGATGAGATTTGTGAGTTGATTTCCAATCTATTTTCAAAGAAATTAAAAAAGAAAGATGAAAATGCGTAAGTTATTTGTTAATTAAACATGATATACAACAATGTGGTCCACCTTTTAATGGCCATTGGGATGTTCAATAACCAAAATCAATCCTTATTTTTATGGCTTATTTGACATATTTTAATATTTTAGAAAATAAAAAATAATCTCCCTTCTAAAGAAAATCTTTGAGTAACTGGTTGCGTAGCATAAAAAAAAAATTGTCAACTTGCAAATATTAGAAGATCAATTATAAGTATAATAATCAATTAAATAGTATTAGAATGCTTTTAGATTATGCTAAGCTCCAGTACTTCCCAACAAACAACACTCCTAAATCTCAAACCAAGACCTCCTACAAATGGGACGAGGACCATTTGGCGAGGTATGGTTGGTAAGTTTATTCCATCACTTTGATTTTAAATTAAAATAACATTCACATGATTATCGTTATTTATTTTTCTATTGGTCGATGTTATTTAGCCAAAAATATGGGGGTGTGTCTATTATTTAAAAACATGGGGAAAGATTGAATTTGCCATAAACAAATAAAAATGTCCTTTCACTAGGAAACACAAAGGAAAAATTATAATTAACTAAGGTACCACAAATTAATATAAAATGCATGTGGGTACTAGTTCTATAATTCTTTCATAAAAGTTTCTTTAAAATTGATAAATATGTATTAAAGGAGCAAGGCTACGACGATGACCTCGTTGTACAAGGCCCCACGTGCATCATATCATTATCTTAATTTAAATTTTATGTGATGATTTATATATAATTTGAAGACAATTACATGACTACAGCTCTATGCAACACTTTCGTTGTCTTAGATTCATTCATATAAAAGATCACTTTCCTTTAAATAATAGTACAAAAATAGATTTCTTGCTTAGCGAAAAAGAAAAGAAAGATTATATATATAGTTACACCCTTGAAAAGTAAGTATAAAATGGATCTTTATATCCGGAAATGGAAGTCTATCTGAATAAACATGTGACTTTTACCAAACACCCCCTTTGAGATTTCTTATTGATGATGATAGTAAGGATAGCCCATATAATTTTAGGTGTCAAGCAAACGTTGGTTCTGATTTAGGTATTAAATTTACCCAGAATTTACTAAATCTATTTATAAGCAAAGATTTTAAGATATTGGTTCCAATCTCAGGTAGTTCCTCTTTGTTATATTCATGTACAGGAGACAAAATTATAAGGGCACCGGCCAGTCACCACCACCCGACCCGAACCGTAAAACCGGTTTCCTCTCTAATTCAGTTTCTCGGTACCCGTTTTATGTCATGGTACGAGCTTTTCTATATGTGCGATGCATATGTAAATTTACAAACTAGACTTTTACGAAGAAAATGTCTTTATAAGCTGTAATAAATGTTACGGGGACTCGAGTTAGCGACCCTAGGAACACAATCTGGCCAGTGAGGTTCACACGCATATTGATATTTTTTAAAGAATATTTTTCTCATCATGCAAATTATTCTACTGTTCTAAAACTTCTAACCTTAGGAAGGCAGGTTGAAAATCAATGGTCGAATAGGTCATTCAATTACTGTTAAAATGGAATCACTTTTTTTTATGAAGTTAAAAAGTTTCAGAAATGTCTGATTTTGTGTGAGATGATCTACATGTGAGCCCCACATGCCAGATTGTATTACCCAGATACCTAAAGTATTACTATAGTTTTTAGTGAAAATGATAGAACTTTTTTTATTTTCTTTTCTCGTCAATTAATATGGATAAAATAGGGAGGCGAGAATTTCTAGCCTTATAACATCTTTATCGTCGATTCCCAAAGATTAGATTTCTATGGGCCCCACAGAAAATCTTGGCAACGTCTAGCAAAATAAATTTGACAAAGTATCATATTCCATATATACATATATATGTGTGGGCCGCCCACACACGCTACATGTGTGAGTTGGCAATATTCCCCCCGACAAACCTACTTTGCCCTCTGAGAGTCCACAAACTACTCTTATATCCCCGGCAAACCCACCTCTCCCACCACTACCATTGCCTAATTTTGGTCCCCATAATGAGGAGATCATCACCACAAAATTTTAACTATTGGATCATCTCAATTTAAACCCACAAATAAGTGCAAGTAAAATGTAAGAATAAATTGGGTATTAGATTGGCATACTTGGAGACGATCTATTGGTTGATGGGATCTAAATGAAGATGATGAGATATTCTTCATAAAAAATCAGCCCCGGTAAAGCCCAGAGCAAACCCGCCTCCCATTGACATTCACTGTAAATTATTTCCACAAGAATCACAACGGAGTATTCCACATGATGGCAAGATCATTCATACAAAAAATTATTCATTGGATCATATTTAAGTAGACCCTAAAATATGTGTAAGTGGAGTGTAAAACTAAGGCGAGTTTAATACAAAATAAAGAACGTAATGGGTATTTTAACAAAAGTGTGATGTTGGGATGTGTTCTTTATCCTAGGTTAAATAGGTTTGTACGAAAAAAGTGCTTGCATTAGAAGGATAACATTATACTTACTCTTACGCTATATGTGGCGCCATATGGAGGTGATTTTAATGTTGATCTACATTATGAGTAGAACATGTTGAACACATCGATCGTTGGTTCATCTCCATACTTATTACATAAGCAAATGTAAGATAAAGTGGAAACACATATTGTTTTATTTTTATTTTTTTTTTAAATCTATTATAATATACTATAGGAGAAACCTTTGGGTTAACAAAATCCTCTCTCCTAAGTTTGGGTTAAAAAAATCTACGTTCTAAACATATAACCTAATCTATTATTTATTATTGGGTTAACAAAACCCTCTCTCTTAGGTGTGGGTTAAAAAAAACTTACATTATAAACATATGGCCCAATTTATAAGAGAAGCCTTTCTCAAATTTTAAAATAACTAAATTTTCTAATTATTTAATAAAAAAATTTAAAATTTTTTTTTAAAGAAACTCTCCTGCCTTGCATGGGATATGGGACTAGTAATAATAATAAGATGTAGGAAGACCCTGTACTGTTTAAGAGAAGGACCTCCCATTTGGCCATTTTGGGTTACTTTTTAAAGAATCTGTGAATAAATAAATTTTGGTTGTTATTTCTCTGGGGATCATTAGATGACATATTCAATGGCTATGTTTTTCAAGATATTATATATAATTGGGAGATAATAGTGAATCTGTAAGTACAATCAAATACCATACTGCATTGTATAGAAATTTTCGTTCTAATCAATAAAATTTTAGCCCTTACTATCAAAAATAAATAAATTTTAGTTGTGAGCTCCGGAGGAGATACGCAAAGATGTGACAAAAACGGCTTTCCTAATCCTATCCGCTCATTTTGAGCCGATTGCAGTAGTATATATACTAGATTAATAATAAAATTTTATGAAGAAATTTATTTATATTTTAAGTTAGATTAATTTGAAAAACAGATTTTTGTTTTATAAAACATATTACTAAATGAGGGCGGTTATTGCATCCTCTTATAATGCCTCCGTCTGTGGGCTCACATGCAATGCATTCAAGGCTGATTTTTTGATAGGAGAACATCCTATAAAAAAAAAGTCCCTGAATGCATCACATGGCGAGTAGATCCTATATCTCCATTTGCACGTGTCCTCCATATGCCCATGTTGATTTGTTTCATACCAAAGGTTAATTATTTTATAAAATTATTCTCCTTGTTATATAGATTACTTTGGCAAAAAATTAGTCATTTCTAAAACTTTTAACCTCATCAAATATTGATAGGAAAAAAATGATGATAATGATCGGTTTATATGTCTTTAGATGTCTTAGAATAAATTAGTTCATTGGTTCACCTCCATACAAGCTTCACAAATTAAAATAAACGTGGGCACACAGAAGAGAAATGCAAACAGAAGGTGTGCTCTCCATCGCATGTGGGCCCCATAGTTGGGGCATTATAAGAGGGGGTGCAATATCCGCCCTCTTACTAATTAAATAGAGAATTATTGATTTGTAACATAGGTATATGAGGTAATTAAGAACATCAATAGACCGATGGGTGAGATAGTTAAAACAAGATATGAGTAGAGAGTAAATCAAGTTATCCACGGCGCCGAAATGGACTCAATAATTATTATATAATTAATCTTTTTCCTTATTAATTTTTCAATCATTTTCATTGTTATTTATGTAACAGCAATGTCGGGCTGTCACCATTAACACACAATTCATTCATTTCACAGTCTAGCTAGAGATCCAGATAATTAAACAGAAGAGAGAGAGAGAGAGAGAGAGAGAGAGAGAGAGAGAGAGAGAGAGAGAGAGACACCCCTTAATTCTGTTCTGTGTACTCTCTTAATTCCCCCACAAATAGCCGACTACTACCACCTTCTTTTTCGAGTCTATTTCCATCACAGTTCAGAGAAGACTCCACTAAACATAACCTGCAGCCCTTTTGATCCTCTACCCCCTACTCAACTCCATCCTAATTACAATTTACAACCTCATCCTCTCTCTTCTCTCTCTCTCTCTTCCTAGCTTTTTTTCTCTCTACTTTCTCTCTCTACACATCACAAATTTATCTCTATATAAATTGGAACTAAGCTAGAGTCATGGGTATGCATCATCGTACTTTAGTTTTGGAGATCAACCTTGGAATTGAAACCTATCTATCAAAGTAAGAAAAAAAAAAAAAACAGAACTACTTCTAATTAGAAACCAATCATGAGTTGTTCATGCCCACAAGATCAATGGCCTGAACCAATTGTTCGAGTTCAATCAATATCTGAGAGTGGTTCACCAGTTATTCCTGATAGATATATCAAACCACCCTCAGAAAGGCCTTCCAAATTAGGTTTAATTGGAACCAGTTCTACTACTACTACTACTAGTAGTACTACTGATGAAGTACTCAATATCCCAGTTATTGATCTTGGAGGTCTTCTAATCCAGGATGAGGAAAACCTTATTCTTCCTGATATGATTTTGAACCAAATTTGCATGGCATGTCAAAACTGGGGTTTCTTCCAAATTGTTAATCATGGTGTAAGCCCTGATTTGTTGCATCAAGTACGCGATGTATGGCGACAATTCTTCCATTTACCATATGATCAAAAGCAGATTTACGCGAATTCACCGAAAACTTATGAGGGTTATGGTAGCCGATTGGGAGTCGAAAAGGGTGCCATTCTTGACTGGAATGACTACTTCTACTTACACTACCTTCCTCAATCACTCAGGGATCATAAGAAATGGCCTGCTATCCCTTCTTCTTGCAGGTAATAATTAATATATATATATAAATGTGTTAGTGATCATAACACGCTATATATAGCACGATTGTGGCACATATTAACCTCGATTAAATATCGATAATTATGATTTTTTGGCCGGGTTCTTTTTTTTTTTTTTTATATATAATTAATACATGTAACTAACATAAAGCTAGATAGTATTAATCTTGATTATTTTTCATTTTCTATGATTGGATTGAATTGATCGATGTATATATAGGGAAGTGGTGGATGAGTACTGCTATCAATTGGTGAAATTAAGTAAGAACTTGTTGAAGATTTTATCGATAACACTGGGATTAGGAGAAGGATATCTTCAAAATGCATTTGGAGGAGAGGAAATTGGAGTCTGTATGAGGGTGAATTTTTATCCAAAATGCCCACAACCTGATCTCACACTTGGTCTCTCCTCACATTCTGATCCTGGTGGCATGACCCTTCTCCTCCCCGATGATCATGTTGTCGGTCTTCAAGTACGTAAAGACGATAATTGGGTCACAGTAAAGCCTGCTCCAGACGCGTTTATCGTTAATATTGGTGATCAAGTTCAGGTCTATTTCTCTCTCTCTCTCTCTCTCATCAGTATTATCCTAATTACAATAACAAATGGTTACGGGCTTGGATTAATTTCATGAACCATGGCCTACAATATATATATAAAGGTCTATTTCTCTTTCTCTCTCTAGATAGGGTAATATGAAAACCAATCATGCATTCAATGAACTTTGGGTTTTTTTTTTCTTTTTAATTAAGGATCACTGTTTCCTTATGAACAGCAGATATGGTTAAAAAAATCTATGAACCTCTAAAAAACAGTTTGCATGACGAAACACTTGTTTTGAGCCCTAGCTTGTTTTGTACTGATCATCAACTACCATGATGACTTTTGTACAACTTATTTAGACATATTAAGTACAAAGATGAACAGTTTAAAGCACTTCATCAACTTCCTATTGACTATGTATGTGTTCTGCATATTTATTTTTGCAACTTGATGATGTCCTTTTATACTTTTTGTTATTTATTAGATACAATAAATTAAAGCTTCAAAGAGGTTTTTTTCTACTAGGGTTTTTGTACTTTTTCTTTCAACTTGTTCTTACTTAAAACAGTGATAGGGAGAACCAAGCTAACTAGAACTAAAAAGACAATATATATATATATATGGTTAGGCTCGGCAAGCAAGGTTTGTAGTCCATACTAGCCTCCATATCCTACGGGGCTTCTTTTTTTAAAATTTTTTTTGAATATTTTTATTAGATAATTAAAAAATTTAGATATTTTAGAATTTGAATTTATGTTTATAATGTAGGTTTTTTTAACCCACACCCAAGAGAGGGTTTTGTTAACCCAATAATAGATAATAGATTGGGTAATATGTTTATAATGTAGGTTTTTTTAACCCGCACCTAAGAGAGAGAGTTTTGTTAACCCTAGGCTTCTCCTATAGTATATTATATGATAGATTAGGACAAGGTTTTTTTGGGGCCATATAGAGATGATCCGAGGGTGTGAGCTTGATCTCCTCACCAGCACATAGATCACTCTTGTATAAAATTACGATGTTCTGAAACTTTCACCCCCATCAAATGTTGGTTCAAATTAATAATTTTTATAGACAGATCACAAATCAACCAACTTTTAAAGGGGTTAAAAATTTTAGAATAATGTAATTTTTTTGTGGGGATGATCAATGTGGTGAGGAGAACATCTTTACAAAAAACCAACCCTTGAATCATCTTTATATGGGCACACAAAAAACCTTGTCTTAAAATTATTCCAAAAGCTTGGGTGCGACTTTTGTTGGTGTAGATAAATGGGAAATTATGATTTTGTATATTTTTGTCTATTATATTTTGTATTTTGAAATGGATATTAATTAATAAGATTTCGTGTCCCTTGACATTATTTGATCCATAATTTTAATCAGCCTTAACCTGATACATGATCATTCTTATACATGATATAAGTTAATTAATTTTTCATTAAAAAAAAAGAAGAAAATAATTTTACATCAGAATTGTCCAAGACCTTAGAGCAGTATTGAATAAAATTAATTTTGGTTCATATATATTCAAACTAAGTATATATATATATACATGTGGTCCATGAGTTTATACGTTCCTGTGTCGCTCCAAAAGTAGGTGTGGGCTACATAACGTGTGGTCCATATGCGTATTTGTATCGATCTTCGAAGATATGGATGGACATGGTAGAATAATTAATGTACTATACAAACTGATTTTTTTTTTAAATTAAAATTGTACTCCAAGTTCTGTAATGATTTTTATGAGATAAAATTATTCTTCTTTCACTGATCGATTATTGAAAACATATTTAATTATAGTGGGAATTGACCAAATTAATTAAATTATTAGGTAAACATGATCATAAATAAGTATCTTTCTATATGATAATCATATCATTGTTGTCGTACGACTAATAATTAATTTTGGTGATTGAATATTTTAATTTATTAATTAGGTGCTAAGCAATGCGATTTACAAGAGTGTAGAACACCGGGTTACCGTTAATTCAGTTGAAGAACGCGTTTCCCTTGCCTTCTTCTATAACCCTAGAGGTGATTTAATCCTGGAACCTGCCAAGGAGCTCATAACATTGGATCGACCTGCTCTTTACCAGCCCATGACGTTCAACGAATACAGGCGTTACATTAGGACAATGGGTCCACGTGGAAAAATACATCTGGAATCACTAAAATCCCCGCGTTAATTATATATGATTTTCATTTTCATTTGTACGTACAACATTAATAGTTTCTATGTAAATCATATATATATATATATATTGCGAAAAAAATCAATGTAAATCTTGTAATAATTATAAGTAAAAGATTTAGGTGATTGGAAATCGCACGTGGAGTTCATTAAAAAGCTAATTGGCTGAACAATATATTTGTCCATCATTAGCACCCACGAAGAGAATTATTTTATTTTTTAGAATATTGTACTATCATATATATTCCACTACTGATGAAGATTGATTAGTGGAAAATATATTTAAAAATAAGAAAAATTTAAAGGTAATAGTTCGGCCATTATCCATGGCATTAGTGTTAAAAAATTAGATTCGAATAAATATATTTTTGCTTTTATTATGATTAATCATGGATTAAAAATAGAAAAAATGCTAAATTTATAATATTTTTCTATTGCCTAATCATCCCACGGTGGTATATTAATCTCACACATTTCGTGATTTACATAATTCCCAAATTAACATTGCTATCCTCCTAAATGACATAGGCCGTAAGTGGAGTATCATTGTTAAAACAACGCGTATTCACCTTCTTAGCGCATGGATGATCTGTATGTATTCCTCTTCATGTTGGAAATAGTAGGTTAACAAGCTCGCTTACCTATATAAAATAAAATTTTATTTAGCATTTGAAATAAAAAAATAAAAGAATTTTGTTTTAGAAAAAAAACAAAAACAAAAGAAAGAAACGAAAAAGGGGAAAAACAAATTAAAGAAAAGAAAATAAAAACTCTTTTGACTGAAATGATAATGCATGGTATCCCAAACAATAAAACTTTTTAGCCCGACCAAATGGCAAAACAAATGTCAGATTCTTATGTGGCAAGGTGGGACCCACTACTTTTCCCATCCTAAAAGTGTTCTGAGAGGTTTTCCAACTTATGTGGCAGTGGGACCCACCATACTACATAAGAATCTGACATTTGTTTTGTCATTTGGTCGAGCCAAACAGCAACTCTCAATAATTATTATTACTATTCTTGTTTTTGTTTTTTTGTTTTTTTATTATTTATATTTTATATTTTTGTTTTTTATGAGCATAATTAATTATTGTGGACCTTAAAATACGATCCTTGATTGGTGTATGAATTGTATTTTCTACGATAAGGTTGAAATTTCAAACTCATCAAATCACTTTTTAAATTTAAAGTTCAACAGTACAAACTCCTAGTGGTCTATATTAATCATTTTGAAGTACTTCAATTTAAGCACGTGTTGAATACAATTGAATTTTTCTGTTTATGTTAATTTATTTATTTTAGGGTTTCCCATTAGTTTCATTTATAAAGTCAAAGAATCAGCGTCATTTACTCCTGGATGTTGTGCAACTACCCAACATCCATACTTATTTATGCGCCACATATCCTACGTGACGTGGCATTTATTTTGATTTTTGGTGAGCTAAGAGATAACATCATGCATGACGGAGTACAGTGCTGCTATTTGGACAGACTGTTTTACAAAACGGATGCCTGATACTTATGTGGCATGGTGGGTCCTACTGCCACATAAGTTGGACACCCCTCAAAATATTTTTAGAAGGGAAAAGTGGTGGGTCCTACTATGCCACATAAGCGTCTGGCATGGGTTTTGTAAAAGCGTCGGTCCAAAAAGCTTTATTGGACGGAATATGGGTTGCCAATAATAATTTATACATCAATAATAGCTTTTGGACCGACCATTTTACAAATGTGGTGCCCGGTGCTTATGTGGCAGGGTGAGACCCACAACTTTCCCCTTCCAAAAGTGTTTTAAAGGAGTTTTCAACTTATATAGAAGTGTGACCAACCATGCCACATAAGCATCAGGCAATTACGTGAGGAGGTTCTCCATTGATCAGACCATGTGGGTCTTCAAAATCACACTTGATTTTAAGGGAGGATGTAGGTTTCGACCCCTCTCATTAAATTGTGGGGGACTTGACTACATGGACATCGGGTTTTGACCCCAAATAATACCCCTACTTACTTTATTGAATGAACCCCCACTTAAAACATACTCTCAAAATCCACTAATTCCATTCCTGCCTCTCAAACCACTTTAAAAAATGAGATGTAATCTTTTGGTGTCAAATAACGATGTCAAGTTAGGAAAACTCAATTGTGGGTCGATAAAATTCAATAATAATTTTTGGACCGACTAGTTTACGTGCCTGATGCTTATGTGGCAGGTAGGACCTACTATTTTTTCCTCTAAAAATATTTTAAAAGGGTTTCTAAAACCTACATGGCAGTAGGACTAGCCACATGGGCACGATGTTTGTAGAGTGGTTGGTCCAAACAGTAGTGTTGCACAAAATTTTAACAAGTGTAGTCCACACTCCCCACCATGGGGATCTCTCAAGAAGACCCACTTTTCATTTGGGTCAACATCAGAACTAGGTGTTTTCTTTGTACACGTGATAGGGTATGAATATCACGTGTACAACCGTATGATGGAGCCTTGTTACAGAATTGTGGGGCCTACGGATGTTATTTCGAATCACTGTTGAATCATCTCAAATTCAAATATGAATCTGATTTTGATTTTGATGTAGAAACAGATTTTGTATTCGAAATATCTTCTATCTTGGAATATGCGGTCATTTCTCTCCTTCCAAACTTCTCATCTACATAATAGCAAATTGGATGCATCCCCACCGTGCTGTTTGTTTGAGACAGACCCCAAATCAGTCCCCTACCCCGCCATGAGCAAATCACCTCCAAAATGTTATCATTCATAACCTAATTTAAGCCAAATGACCCTATTAAAAAATCTCAAATCCTCTTAACCCAAGAAGAGACCAGGAGAAAATGGGTGGAATATGCAGAAGTTTAAGAAAATAGTTGAAACATACATGTGAAATGCCAGTGAAAAAAAAAATAAAAAATAAAAAATGTCGGTGGATATTCCTTAGCCCATTTTTCTCTTTGTGGTTGACAAATAACTTAATTAAACGGCTTATTTAAACCATTTTCAAGCCTAAATAATTATAAAATATAAACAAAACAAAAATAATAAACCAAAGAGACTATTGATGTGCAGCTGCCAAGGACGAGCATGGGCCCGAAAATACATGTCTATTGTGGAGATTCTCAATATTAGGATCGATTCAAAATTATCTTTTCTTAAAGTTCATTTTAATGATTCCTAACCACTAAACGCCACAAAGGCGTCCCATAAGGAGTTCTTTCATTTGGTTGCAATTTTTTGTTTTTATTTTTGTCGGTGAAAGAGAAGCTTTATTGAATGATTAGAAAGAGTACATAAAAAGTATAGTAAAAGCAATCATAACTCAAACAGTCAATAAGATTGTGAACACCGAAACCAAATGAACTCAGCTCAAGGAGGTTGAAAAATGATTTCCATCCCCCCTGAACGCTGCAAGCCCTTCTACCCAAAGAGCTATCAGAATCTTCTTTTGTAAATACATCACTGCTGTAGGCAGTATATATTTGTTATGTATATGTGTTATTAAAGTTCGAATATAATTTTCAAATATTAAGAAAAATATAATAATTAATATTTATATTATAAAATTTTACAAGAAAAACCTCGTAAAGGTAATTCGATTTGAAAACTTTTAAATATTAAAATTTAAAAATTAATAAACTTCCTTCATTTGATAACCATGCCATGCATTTGATTCTTGTGTCTCTGCATGGATGAATTGAGCGACTCAACTCTCGTGGCCGATTCAGACACCAATTCCAAATTCACCAACGATAGAGGGCCCTGAAGAGTACGTTGGTCCAAAAAAATCATGAGGTTAATAAGTGGGCTTCAAATATATATATATATATATATATCAAATTTCATTAGATATTATTGTTTGGTTTAATTATTTTTTAATTTTTCTTTAAAGTAACTAACCAAGCCAGGCATGATCGTCTAGCTACTAGCTAGGTCTGAGTAGGGCTAGGCATAAAATAACCTAACTAATTATAAAATGGGTGTCTTTATATAAAAAAAAACGTCGTGCCACACGACCAATGAATTATGGTCGAGTTTAAGCTAGCTTAATTATTAGATTAGGGAATCTAGATCTATTCCATTTAATAAATAATAAATAAAAACGGATTTGTACATATGTATATATTTTGTGGGCTCATAAGAAATTGATTCAAATGTTGATTTTTGGAAAGATTATTAATATGGTTAAAAGAACATCTTCACTAAAAATTAACTCTTTGATCAACTTCATGTGGACCCTACATGAACATATACATATAAGCATGTCCATGGATCTGTACTCTTAATAAATTATTAATTTAGTTTTATTAATTTAAACAAATACGATTTAAAGTTTGTCAACACAAAAATATGATAAATCCGAAACAAAATGAGAATTACAGACGTAATCATCTAGATGATAAAATACCAAAAAAAAAAAGAAAAAGAAAAGAACGAGAAAATCATATCTATCATCATTATGATCATCCATCAAATAAGTAAAAAATATGTTAGCCCATTGAGAAGAGGAAAATAAGATTGATGAAGAATGGGCTTCCATGACGTGCCATGTGTCATTTTTTTTTTTATTTCTTTTAATGAGGTGACTATTGCTTAATTATAAGTAAAATTAAAAGCCTAAGAAAAAGAGCCATTAAAAAGCGCGTGTCAAGGCTAGATTTGAGTATTGGTGGCCTCAACCAAATTCGTATTAGTATTTAAGAAAACAATGACTACCCAATTTTTTTTTTTTTATAATTAAATAAAGATAAAATGAAATCAATACAATAATTTAGAAAAATATTTTTTTATTGGATAATTTAAAAATTAAAAAAAAATAAAATCCTGTCTTTTTAAAAAGTGCTGCACCAAAGTTACTTTACGGTTTCTAAATTTTTAATTTTTACGTTTGTAGACCGATGCCTCTCAACTGAGGTGGTTAAATGAAGTCGAATCCATATAATTCACAATTAAAAGCAGCCTAATAAATAAAAATGAAGAAATTAAGAGTGATTAAAAAATTGCATAAAAAACAATACAATTTAAAAACTTTAAGAAAAGAGAAAGAAAAAAGAATGACAAAGTTATTACCCTTAATTTTATTTCGATTTCAATTTCAATTGATGAGAGAGAGAGAGAGTGATCGATAAGACTCACGCAAAAATCTAATTCAAAGAGGACGATTTATTTTATTTTATTTTTTATTAATAAGAGAGGACGATTAATTCAAGAGTACTAGAGTAGAAAGGCCCATTACAAACTATAGTAAATTGACTTTCCGTTGCTAATCACTTGTTTAAATAGACAATTATCTTTCATTTTGTACAGTCGTACGACTAGACTCTTGATCACATGTGATCAATAGAAATGGAAGGCTCCCACACAACTAGGCTAGGATTAAAAAAAAAAAGAAAGATATAAACTTGTAATTAATAAAAATAAAAATTAAAAGTTGTGAGCAAAAAATTACTTCATAAACTATATTATATAGATATATCACTGTTCTATACTATTACAATAGTACAAGATTAATTAAACCTGTACGAAGTATGTGCATTTGACGAGTTTTCACTTTTCAGTTGTAATATTTAAGCGGTAATACTCGATGTGAGGCACGTGAGCCTTTGACTTAATGGTTATGCATCCCTCCTATAAATTTTCGGTATTAGGAGATAAATTTTCGGTATTAGGAGGTATTGAGATCAAAACTTATCGGTTGTGGTATTGCCGTTAAGTTTGTCCAATGTAATCTGGTAATAAATATAGGTACGTTATTATTGGTGGTTTCTCTTCGTCCGTTGGTGGGTGCCTTTCTTGCGTTCGTTGGTGACGATGTTCTTGGCATTAGTCCCCTTCAAAAAAAAAAAAAAAAAAAAAAGAGAATACTTGATGTTAGTGTTCACACATTATGTTTTCTATGATTTTTTTTTGAATGATTAAATGGTTTATGTGGATGAGGGATTTTAAGTAGGGATTTTGTGGGGATCAGGGATTTGGTGGAAAACTAATTAGATTTATAACTTGTTTTCTACCAAATCTCTGATTCCCACAAAATTCCTACTTAAAAATCTCCATCCAAACAAATCAAAAGCTTGAAATTGATATTAATTAGACTTGCATATTAACTTCTCTTAATAGGAGAAAAGTAAAAACCAATTATCATACAATCCAGCAAGGTGGTTGCACGTTGTAATTTAAAATAGTTTTAGATGAAAATACAACAACCCTTACTATTTTAGGCTTAAAATGGCTCAAAATGAACAGTGTAAGCATTCCGTGGTGGCGTCACATATATTTTAGAGGTTGTGTGGGTTGGATATTTCTATCCACCTTGTTAAATCGACAACAATCTTCTTACCAATTTTGTCAACATAAGCCATTGAACATTTTTACGTGGACCTACACACAATATAAATAAGGTATAAGAGTAATACTAATGTTATTAGCGAAAAAAAAAAAATGATTTGTTCTTACACACTCACCATAATAAATATGTGCAACACAAGTACAGTACTGATTATTTTAACTCCTCACAAACATTTCATGATATTTTAATAGTACATAATAGTGGTAAATTTCTTCAGCTTCATCTAATAAAGAAGTTTATTGCATTTGTAATAGTACTAATAAAAAGCACGTGCATCCTTTCTACCCAATGCAAATATTATGGTATATAAATGTGGGATAAATGTATACTCCCCAAAAGAGAACTTGTTTGATAATGAGAATTATAATCCAAAACTGGAGGCTGATGATGATTCATCGGAAGTACCAGTAGGCCATGGAAAGGCAATTTCATGGGCAGATCTTGGAACTTTGATGATGGTTTCCTGAAATCGTGTTTTTTTCATTGTCTTCTTTTGGTTATTAGGCTCCAGAGTTTGTGATTCAATGAGCTCAAAAGTACTTGGCTGTAAAATGCTCCCATAATCCACTCTTTGGTTCTTAATAGATTGAATTTCTTCAGTACGTGGAAACCCAAATTGATTTTCCTTTTCTTGATAAATCTTTTTCCCATTTTTAAGACGTCCTCCTCCTCCGGTTAGACCGAATTCTGATTCAGCAGCTCTGTTGACGCCGAGGTTCCGGTGTTCCTCCGTAATCCTATCTAAGTACCTTCCTTGTGCTTCAATTCTAAGCTTCAGATGCCTCTGGACCTGCAAAATTCAACTACACCCACTCCTTAAATTTGAAAAACAAAAAGATTTTACGTCGTTTTTTTAGACTGTCACAGATTGTTATTCGATTATAACAAACAGGTTATTTATACTAAACAGATTTCATTGCGTAAAATTTGTTAAGAATATATCACCTCAAGTTGATCGCTCAATCGCCTCTGAACTTCCATTTGCATTTGTAATGCTTCAGTAATCTGAGCACCACTGTGAAGAATACGTAGAAAAGTCACAGTATATACAAGCGAACAAAACGTAATTGATCAAATAAAACTTATCCTTGATTTATTAGATTTTTACCTAATTGAACTCTTGACTCTTGAGATTAAAATCCAAAGGAAATAAAAGAAAAAAAAGGGTTTTCACCTACAGTTTAAACCAATGGTTAAAACATCAGTTTTTTGTAGCTAAATATTCCCCTGGAAATGTGGTTAAAAGTATATCAGTTTGATAAAACCGTGGTGAAAAGGTGTATTATATCACGGTTTTCTATAAATTGTGGTTAAGAGTGTGATTAGTTTACTGCTCTATAAAACTTCGGTTCAGTATTGATTAAGATCATCATTCTCCTAGATATTAAATTGTGGTTAATAGTAAGACTAACACTGTGGTTTAACCTTACTATGGTTAAAATGAAGTAGTGGTCTAAAGCTATTGTCTACAACCACAGTTAAAGAATGAACCGTGGTTAAAACCTTACGATCTCAGTTTACAAAAAAAAGCAATGGTATAGATTTTGACTTTTAACCACAGTTTTTTACATCTTAAATTAAGCGCTTTCTCTAAAAAATTAAAAACTGAACCATGGTTTTGGAATAATTTTTTTATTTTTTTTGTTAATAATCAATTCTGTTGTTGTGACATTATACACCTGAGGATTTAATTCAATTCTAATAGTAATGATTTCTTAAGACTATGAGTTTTGGTGTTGTTTATAAATGTATGTATATATAGGCCCTCGATTACATATATAGTTAACGTAATTACGCACGATGTTGCACTAAAATTTGGCAGCATTTCTGAAACGTTTCTCCTCTCAAGCCTTCCTCCTGCATAAAACATAATCAAGATGACCTGAAAAAATTAAGTACCTTAGAACAAGAAATTCTGTTGAACTAGAATTTGATATAGATTCAAACTTACTATCAAAAGACTCTGGAATAAACTTCGAAATCCTGTATTTCTGAGGAACATCGAAACACAAATCCAAACTTATACCTTCATCAAACTAACTAATTAATCTAAAAATTTGAAGCAAAAAAAACTACCAAAAAATTAGTACTAGCACCCTAGGTCATGTAAGAATTTTTGTAGTACGTGGATCGTAAAATAATTAAATTATTTTTATTTTGTTAATAAATCTAGAGAGAGAGAGAGAGAGAGAGAGAGAGAGAGAGAGAGAGAGAGAGAGAGAGAGAGAGAGCAATTTGTGAGTATTGTATATACCTGCAAGTGACTCTTAACATGGTAGATGTTTAGTCCAGGGAGAGACATAGCCTTTAAGATACCCTTTGGTGTAGCCCCTATACAACAAACAACAACATATAAACAAGATCATCATACTGTTATTACTAATTAATATTAACCCTAGCTACCATACTTAAGTGTATTTCCATATATATATATATTCCTTCTTTCTTTTGGTTTCCTATTAGAACTGTTATTATGTTCATTTATAAAGCTAGTAGCAGGGGTTCCAGATGGTTATTTCGTTAAGACGTGATGGCCTGTACGTATATTGTGTGCATGCAGTATGGTTTGGTTCTTGTCGATTTTTCTTGATCGTTCTTTCTTCCTCTTATCTTGCCTTGTATGTAAATTTCTAACAGAATTGCATTGAAATATTGGTAGCTTAATTAGAACTTACTATCTGGACCACCAAGTTGATTAACTGCTTCTTCAAATCGATTACGTAGTTCTTGCGTCCATCGGAACCGTTGTTGTTTACCGGAGCCATCGGAACGCTTTGAACCCATTAATAATTAATTTTGATATGAGTTGGAGCAATTAAAACACTGTTATAAAAACATTATTGACTACAGAAGACTGAAGAGAGAAAAAAAATATATATAAAGAGTTGAAGTAGCTAGAAAAAATATTGAATTTGGGCATGGCGATTTGTTCTAAGGCTAAGTGAGAGGAAGAGATGCCATGAAATGGCTTTAAGTGTCGTCACAAACTAAGGAAATTAAGTAAATCAGAGACTCCTAAGCGTTTCAAACTCCTCCCCCTAATAATAATAATAAAAATTATTAATTAAGCTTCTTTTTCTTTCTTAATTTCTTTCTTGTTTAAATCATTTTCGTTTAAAACTAAGGTTATTAACGGTCAACTTTTAATTAATGTTTGGTGCACACGTACTGCTTGATTTGTGACACCTAAGAAACACTCTCTACCGGATTTAAATCGACCGTTAGATCGTAATTTGCTTCTAGAATAAACAAATTTTATCTTATTGTTGATAAATTTATCTTGATCACTATATAGAGGTGGGGTTCAATCGAAAGCCCGAACCGCTCAACCTAACCTCATGCTTAGCTCATATTGGTCTTTTCCTAATTTTGATTAAGCTTAAGATTAAGATCGAGGAAATTATATTAGCGGGCACCAAAAACATCGTGGCGTGCTCCATACTTGAGTAGTGCCAAACCAGTTAGAACCCGCCACCAAACTTTTATGGGTGAGCTCTTAAAAATTCCCAAGATCATACCCAGTCAAAAGTTGTGTTGGGCTTAAAGTGGAGAGCTCTTGAGCAACTGGATATCAAGAGTCTGTTTTATTAACGCCCTCCAAAATTTTATTGACAGGCCTCGGTTTATAGGCACCCCAAATTTGCATTTGGTGTTGGTGGCAGGCTTCAATTTTATTGGCACCTCCAATTCGATCAAATGAAGTTGACCATTCGAAAAATCCTTCAAAATCCAAAAATCCATTCAACCATCTCTTTCTAAAGGTTTAGAGGGAGAAAGTAAAAAAAAAAAAAGGAGAATAAGGTTTTATATGATGAAGTGGTTTGATCAAAATGGAGACTGCCACTAGTAATTGTCGAGTCAACCAAAGTGACTAAGTCCAACCTAAAAGCCTGCCCATAACAGTTTAGGGGGTATGGGCAACCTAAAAGCCTGCCCATACCCCCTGGAGGGAGCGCAGTTCACTTGGTCAAACCACCAGGATAACCCGATCATGTGTAAACTAGATAGGTTCCTTATCAACTCGGGTTGGGAGGCTAAGTTCCTGGGAGTAACTCAAAAGGCACTTCCGAAACCCACATCGGACCACACCCCGATCTTACTAGATGGGGGTGGAATTGAGTGGGGTCCCCCACCTTTCCGGTTTGAGCTTAGCTGGTTTCAAGAATCCAACCTAGTGGATCTAATAGAGAACTGGTGGAAAGCAATGAAGTTTGAAGGAAATTCGGGGTATATTTTATGGAGAAAACTGAAGGAACTGAAAGACAAACTCAAGGAATGGAAAGTAAAAACTCTAGGGAGACTCGACAAAAAGGCCCTGGAACTTTTAAAAATTATAGAAGACCTTGACATTAAGGAAGGGGCAGGATCCCTCGATGAGAATGAGTCTAAAAGGAGGATGGACGCGAAGGTGGAGTTTCAGAAGATCAAGAAGATGGAGGCCATAAGCTGGAAACAGAAGTCTAGAGTCCAAGAAATCGAAGCAGATGATAGAAACACAGCATACTTCCACCGGAAAGCCAATGCTAGACGAAGGGCAAACTTTATTTCCAAAATCAAAGTGAATGGGAATACAGTTGAAGGGAAAAGGAGATCATCCAGCAAGTCAGAACATATTATTTGAACTTATATGCAGAGGAGGAGGAATGGAGACCAAGGCTAGAGGGTTTATATTTTGACAGAATCAACCAGGACCAGAGCACAGATCTAGAGAAGGAGTTTGCGGATGATGAGATCGAAGCCGCGGTCAGAGGGCTAGGTGGTGACAAGGCACCAGGCCCGGACGGATACCCCATTACCTTCTTTCGACGATGTTGGCACTTTTTGGGAGAAGAGATAACACAAGTGGCGAGATATTTCCATAAATACGAGTTCCTAGATTGGCGTTTGAATACAACTTTCCTGGTAATGATACCAAAGATAGAAGGGGCGGAAAACGTAAAAGACTTTAGACCAATCAGCCTCCTGGGTAGTGTGTATAAGATAATAACGAGAATCTTGGCTGACCGATTAAAAGGTGTACTGGACACCATTATTTCTGAAACTCAGGGAGCGTTTATCCAAGGTCGTCAAATCCTAGATGGGGTGTTGATTGCCAATGAATGCATCGACTCACAGAAAAAGAAGAAGGAGCCAGGGATATTATTCAAGGCTGACATCGAAAAAGCGTACGACCATGTTAATTGGAAATTTTTGGACTACCTACTGGACAGAATGGGATTTGGGGAGAAATGGAGGAAATGGGTGGAGGTCTGCATTTCAACGGTGAATTTTTCAGTTATGATCAACGGAGAATCAACTAAACTTTTTGGTAGCTCGCGTGGAATTAGACAAGGAGACCCGCTCTCACCCCTATTGTTCCTGCTTGTGATGGAGGCCCTTAGCAGAATGATGAGACAAATGACTACCCTGGATTTCATCTCCGGTTTTCAAGTTTCACAGTCGGCACCTATGGTTACACACTTACAATTCGCTGATGACACCCTTTTCTTTTTGCAGGCGAAAGAGGAGCATGCGCTGGCACTACAAGGAATCCTATGGTGCTTTGAAACAATTTCGGGCCTGCGTATTAACTTCGCCAAAAGTGCTGTTTTTGGGGTTGGGGAAGAGCTTTATGTGCAGAAGTTTGCACGGATTTTTGGGTGTGCAGAAGAACGATTGCCAACTTCGTATCTAGGTCTACCACTAGGCACACAATACAGGTCCTAGGCCATTTGGGATCCGGTGCTGGAACGTATAAGGATACGGCTGGCGAAATGGAAGATATGCCTCCTATCCAAGGCAGCTCGACTTACATTGGTTATAAGCTGTCTCGCGAGTTTTCCCATATACTATATGTCTCTCTTCACACTGCCGGCAGCAATTGCAAAAAGAATCGAGAAGATGATGCGTGACTTCTTGTGGGGAACATCAGAGGAAAGCCGGAAAATCCACAACGTGGCTTGGGAGGACATTTCGAGACCTAAAGGGATGGGAGGGCTTGGAATCCGAAGGATTAAAAGCATGAATGTGGCCTTATTAGGGAAGTGGCTATGGCGATATGGAAACGAAGGGTCCAGATTGTGGAGACAGGTCATAGAGGCTAAATATGGGTCTCGGAGTAACGGATTAGAGCCGAAACTAGTAACAACACCGTACGGTTCATCAATATGGAGGGGCATAACGAATATATGGCAGGAGTATAAGAGACATACATTGTTTAAAGTTAATAATGGGGCGATGGTCGGCTTCTGGACGGATAATTGGCTGGGGAATGGCCCTCTGAAAGACAGGTTCCCCATTATGTATTCCATTTCCTCAGCCCAAGGGGCAACCATACAGGAAATGAGAGTGGAGGAGGAGGGAAGGTCAGGTTGGGATCTACATTTCAGGCGTGATTTTAACGACTGGGAGCTAGAAGAACTGGCAAGCCTTATGGAGGAATTAGAACAAGTGAGACTAAGAACGGAGGAAGTAGATCAAGTGACCTGGAAACCCGGGACATAAGGAATGTTTTCTGTTTCGTCCTTTTACGCAGTTCTACTAGGAGCACGACATAGTAACAACCCAGTTTATACGATTATCTGGAAAGCCCCAATACCATACAGGGTATGTTTTTTCACTTGGGAGGCAAGTCTGCACAAAATAAATACACAAGATAGACTCCAGAGATGGGGGATACCAGTAGTAAACAGGTGCCATATGTGCAAAAAGGATTTGGAGTCAGCATACCATCTCCTGTTTTCGTGCAAGTTTGCCTCTGAAGTGTGGGCTCACTTCCTGGACCTATTCAACGCCCATTGGACTTTCCCGGACTCGGTGGAAGCGTGCATACTGTCTTGGGAGTGCCCTAGCAGAGGACCAAAAGTAAAACTACTATGGCAAGTATCATTTTTTGCGATCATATGGCGTTTATGGAAGGAGAGAAATAACAGGTTCTTCAACGGACTAGAGGAGAAAATTGAGAAGTTTATTGTCAATACCAAGATACTAATCTTCATGTGGGTTTCTCATTCAAAGTTTTTTGTAGGCACGAGATGCCAAGACTTTATTTTCAGTTGGGACTCCCTGATGAGGTGAGAGGTTACAAACAGCTAAAGGGAGGCTTCTGCCACGACCAGCGGTTTGGGTGGTCTTTAGATATACAGCAGCTGATGTTTATGTAACTTATTTTCGTGTTGTACATTCTTTGCCGTTTTGGCTATTCCAATAAATTTGAAACTTTTCAAAAAAAAAAAATTTCCTGGATATTAAAATCAACAAGCCCAAGCTTGAACAGGGTAAAGAGCCCGATGGGCTGAAATTGTCTGAACCCAACTCGACATTAGCATAAATGGTTCAGCATCCAGATTCCAGACTCTCTCTCTCTCTCTCTCTCTCTCTCTCTAAACCCTATTCCGTTCAACTCTTCCACACAAAATCTCTTGCTAAAACCCTAACTGGAATCAATTATACAGTAAGAACTCTGTTAAAGATTTATTTATTTCTCTTTCAATTTCGCATTTCTGAATTATATTTTAAGCTCGTGTGATCGTCTAGATCGTTTTTATTTATTTTCTGTAACACTTATATCTTGATTCGCTTTGTTTGTTCACATTAGTTCAGTTTGTTTTGGATTTTACTTATTTTTAATAGGACAAGTAGAAAAAATTCTCTGTTTTTATTGATATGGAGGGTGTTTGATTGTGAGCAGAAATGAATCTTACACGGGTTGGAGTTAGATCCCTTAATGGCAGACTATCTGGCCCGTGTCGTCAACCATGGATGACTAGAACTATCTCTTCGGCAGGCAATTCAGGTTTATGTTTATCTTTATAGGCCTAGAAGTTAATACATTTTGTGGGTTCATTTGTTTTCTTGTTTCCTTAATATTTATTAAAGCTGATTGGAGCTCTAGATAGTGGTATTATGCTTGTAAGGTGATTGGTTTTTGTATAGTTGTGAGAATTTAGGGCTCAGTTGGAAACATGAATCATCTAATTTAGGTACACCATGATACCCTCTTTGGCATCAACATGAAGATCATGTGTACCTCACATTTTGCTGAAGAAAATTAGGGAAAAGAAGGGAAGAATAAAACCAATTTAAGAATATGGATAATTTATGCGTTGATAATAAAATAATCTATATTTGTTATTGAGTGCTTAGCAATGGCTCCATCTAAATTTGTTTAACTTGATGTGTGCAAATGATCTCTATTGGTGCTGTTCGTGGATGAGTTCATTCTTCTCTCAAAATCAACTCCTTTCCAAATTTTTGAACTCTTAATGTGATGTTCAAAACATTGGTAAGTTATTAACCTTCATGAGTGCACTTATACTTGTATGTTTCCAGTTCTGGTTGTTGTTTAGTGGGATTCTGTCGGCTGGCTAGCATTTTTCTGAATGATATCAATTGCCATTTATTTATGGCTGCGCTTCACTGGCCTTAGTGATATCTCACTTTGACTCTTTCATTTATCTGAACAGGGTTACCCCCTAACTTGTTGAAGTGAATATGTAAATCCTTGTGCTATACCGCAACAATATCCTGAATATTGCAATGGTGACAGTTTATTGTAGAATAAATCTATAACAGCTAGCTCTATAGTTTCTATTTGAATATCCTGAATTGCAGAGTTTAATTTTGGCACTTTTATACAAACAGGTAATGCCAATAATGACAACAAAATCAATAATCCTTCTGAGTCGGCTGATGATTTTGAAGGGCGTATATTTAGTGGGTATTCGGACAATAGTCCAAGCACAGATCCCTTTTACCAGAAGCTTGATAGATTTGGGAAGTCTCGGGGTAGTTCTGGTTTTGGTCCTAACATGAATGGAGGCAATAATTTCCAGTTTATGGATGGTCTCGATGAGAGTTTCAATACATTGTCAGATGGTATGGACGGGAAGCTGAAGAAAGCTGCCACATATTTTGAATATAATCCTGAAGAGATAAAAAATGAGGACTATGCATTCAGACCAGATGTAACCTTCAGACCTGGGACGCAGTATGATGTTAAGGTATAGAAATCTTTCTTTATCTTACTTAGTTTAAATCACCAACTTAAGACTTTGGAAATCTTGATATAACAGCTGTTGAAGGTCGAAGGGGTAAGCCTGTTGGACCTTCTCTAACCCCATTTCATGATTTCAGTGCATTTTATAATTCTATATTTATATTTTGTCATTACATATCTCTACAACTTTCAAGACATAGCTAAGTTGATTGCTTAAATGTATATAGCTGTCAACAAATTTTAATTTCTTAAAAATGTGCACCTTTTTGGCTTGGTATTCCAGCAATATCTTTCGATTTTATGGTTCCTGTAGATTTCTTCTCTTCTTTCTTTTTTCTTTTTTTTTTTTTCATTTTTTTTTTTGTTGCTTCGGTAGAACAAGAATTTATTAGCAAAAGAAGATATAATTTACGAGGGATCTAGACAAAGGCCCTCCACCCAACAAAATACATGAGCCTCTGACCAGCTGAAAACCAAATCTGCAAAAAGAAGACTCTTTCCTACAGGATTTGCAACAATCAGAAGTACATGAAATGTTGCTATTAAAGACATACAGTTATAAATGAAGTTTTATTTTGTTATTATGTATCATCACATCTAGCCTTGACAGTATTTGTCTCCCTTCATGATCCCATGTTTTTACCTTGTCTATATATGTTCTTGTTGTTCTCATGCATATGTTGTGTGGTTGTACGCAGGATCTTGATCTTAAAAAACCAGGAGTATGGAAACCTTTCAAAAAATCTGAATTCGAAACTACAACAGAGGAAGTGCTGAAAAAGGCTGATTTTCGGGTGCGCATCTTCGATTTTCTATTGTTGTTATTATTATTATTATTATTATTATTATGATGATGATAAATATCTTTAATGTTCTGGAGAGAGTGGAGTTTCTGCCAACAGTATTTAACAGTTCAATACTCGCATTACCACGTGGTGAGAACATATCAAATCATCACAAGTGTTTTTTTTCTGATTGCTGTCAGTTGGGAATTCCATCATCTCCAAAGAAACCTTCATCTATACCTGTGTATGGTTCACTGATTCAGATATCTGAACTATCAAGATGTTAGGGCATCTCCTTGATGGGAGCATATGGACAGTATCAAACCACTTGATTTTCACACATTTGTGATCTTCTTGTATGTTAGATGGATAAGGTAGGATTATTGTTGCCTATTAAACAGGGCATCTCCTTCATCTATACCTGTGTATGGTTCACTGTTTCAGATATCTGAACTATCAAGATGTTAGGGCATCTCCTTGATGGGAGCATATGGACAATATCAAACCACTTGATTTTCACACATTTGTGATTTTCTCGTATGTTAGATGGATGAGGTAGGATTATTGTTGCCTATTAAACAGGGGGCCAGACTTTCATAATCTGTGATGAAGTTTTCCTACTATACTTTAAAGTCCATAACCATTCAATTGGTGGGACACCTATGGAGTGTGTAGCCCAAAAGAGAAACCTAGTTGAAAGTACTTTGAACTCCCAAAGGTGTGAACCTTTTAATTTTCCCTTTTTTTTTTTTTTTTCCTTTCAAACATTTATTTTTTCTGTCCTTGTGGTTATAGCTTATAGGTTGCAAGGTTAAGATTGTCCCAGATTACAGTTTTGGCCCATCCACTAACCAAGAGGTAGCTCACCCTTTTGAGTGGTGTAGACCAGTGGTTTGGTAGCAAATTGTCCAACACAGGGATCCAGAAAAAGAAAGAAAAAAAAGTCAAACACGGGTAAGTAAGAAATCAAAGATGATGGACATCATCCACATTCTTGATGTCAATTTTCATGTTGGTTTTCTCTCTTTCTTGCTCAAAGGCCTTATCCCCAATTTATAACTTAAAAGGATTAAGCTTGCTGTGTGCATTTTCTGTTGCTAGTTGATATCAACTTCAATTATTTTTGTAGTTTGGTAACCTTCTTAGTCTGCCCTGCACATATTTGAAGCTGCGTCAATCTTGCAGAATCCGAGATTCCTTGCCAACTTTATTACAGAAGCCGGAATTATCATCAAAAGAAGTAAGGTAAAACTTACTTAAGATTCAGAATTGCTATTTAGTAGAGACCATAACTATTTTGACGGGAGTGCATTTCAAAGTCATTAGCTGCCTTTGTTATAATACGTTTCTATCACAAGTCTCAAGATTGTGCCAACACCGTTGCATTGAGTTTGGTAATACTAAGAATAAGTTGCTTTACCTATACTGTTGAAAACAATTTAGGGTTTTGGTTAAAGAGTTACCCACACTTCAATGGCCTCTTGTTCTTATTAATTGTGCAGACCCGCATTAGTGCGAAAGCCCAGAGGAAGGTTGCTAGGGAGATCAAGACAGCGAGAGCTTTTGGCTTAATGCCTTTCACTACCATGGGAGAAAACATATTTGAATTTGGAAAATCGAGGGAAGATCTTGGCGATGAAGATGATTATGATAATTATTATTCTCGTGCGGCTAACTACAACACAAATCCAAGGTCTATGTAAGCTTAGGAAGCGGCGGAAGTTTGACATGCCCAAGGATGAGCACTTTGGAAGTGTTCTTTCTGGGGAAAATATTTTACATTTTGGGAATGTAAAGTTGTTCTTTATGTGCACCTGTGATATCCTTGTTGTGATATGCCCAAGGATGAGCACTCAGACGACTAATGTAAGGGTAGTTATGATATCATTGTAAGGTAGAATTTTTTTCCGCAAGGCAATGCATTTTCATGCAAACTTTTCTGCAGTCTATCAAAACCCCTTATTTATTTGTTTCAGTTAAAAATTTAAGGTTAGGGTGAGGATTAAAAGAAAATTCCCACTCCACTTCACATTAAGGCCCTGCTTCATATAGATGCTAATTAAAATTTTATAAATTAGAAAAAAAAAAATTTAGATTATTTATTTTGTAAGTCCATTGCAAATCCCAATAAATATTTACTATTAGATACCCTCATCAATCACCTACACACACATCATGAACTGTGAATTTTCGCATTTGCGAATATTCACGGTGTACCAAGTAGGGCCTAAATGGAGGAAATTGGCATTTGTGTGGGACTGAACTTCAAAAGGTCGGATTAGCTAAACAGGGATCCATATCAATTCTTTATTTGTTAGCAATTTGGCAACAAGGCAGCAAACATTATTATTTGGCGATTTTTTGCTCATATTTTTACTATTCATACCATTTATTCGGTTCCGTAGATTTACAAAAAGAGCATCCTGTCAGGTCTACGAAACAGACTGCTAGGTGGATATCAGAGGAGATACAGGTATTTGATAAGGATTTAAAAAAAAAAAAAACACCCACAATTTGCGTATTAAATGGGTGACTGCTAACAAGGGTTTGGGGTCTAAGAGTCTTTTTGAAAGACCCAGATCAGATACTCAGAGGAGACATGGTAATATGCTTGGATTACAGTCATGCTTCTTCACATTCCTAATGATAGCACAGGCCACAGAGAAAATATGTTAATAGCGTTGTAGGGCAATCAATCCACATCCAAACCTCAACCCCTTTTTGGCTTTATAGAACCTGTATACCTTTTTTTCTGCCGACCCAACTAAGTAACAAAGAATCATAATATATAAATTTTGAGATACAGAGCAACCAAAGATCAATCATTCTGTAATTTACTTAACACTCCAAATTCAATTCATGAGTTGATACATGCAAATCATCTCAACCCCAGAGATAGCATAATCACATCACAAAGTCCAGCCCACCCATATTCCACAAATGTCTCATGTGACTGGTGCAGGAATTCAGATGCAAGGATTTGAACTGGGTTTGGAATTTTAGGCACATAGAGATTAATATGATAGGTCGCAAAATTTGGCCTCCGAATTTCATGGTAAAACGTACTTACTATAATAACTTTTTAACAGGATTCTTGTGACTTCTTTGACGAAGGGATTACCAATATTTGGTGGTGTCCGCAAGAAAGATCATAAAACTGAACAATAAGAAAATGAGAAACAAGATATATACTATTAAATTCTTCAATTGGATGCTCTCATGAATTCTGAATTTAAAGCATAGTGTCTAAATTTCCCTTCCTAAAGAAGCCAGAAAAAGAAGAAAAGAAATTAACAGATAACTTACATAAGGTGGGGCATAGAGCTACCACCATCATTCACATCAACAACCGTTTGATGCCCGTCTTCTGATCTGATGTAAGTCTGGCAGGAAACTTGATGTTGAACTTGATCCTTAGGTTCCCTTTCTTGCTGGGTTCCTTTGGGATGGGCATCCCTTCCCCTTTAACGATTTCTTCATGGCTGGGATTAATGACAGAGTTGATGGGGACAGTCAGAGTCCGTCCATCCAAGGTTGTCAACTGTGCGGTGTAACCAGTCAGAGCTTCCACGAGAGATATCTTCTGGGTGGCAATGAGGTCATTGCCGTCCCTCTTGAAGACGCTGTGAGGTTTCTCATCGATGATGAATACCAGGTCTGAAGGTATCACACCTCGCTGTTCATTGCCCTTCTCTGGAAATGTGATCTTAGTTCCCCTCTTCCAGCCTGGTTTTATCTCTATTGTCAGGATTTCCTCTACTGTTGTGGGTCTCCTGTTAAAAGAAATAAAACCAAAACAGGGAAGGCAACAAACAATTACTCCTCATGAGACAATTTAGACAATTTGTTTTAGTAATTTGCAATATTACCCTAAAGCAGCAACAGTAAGTACATAACCTCATTATTGTATGTCCAAATTGAAATAAAGTAATTCGGAATTTTTGTTTTATGCTACATAATTCGGAATCTTATTATCAAGTTTTGAGAGGAGAAAGCTTTTATTGATGATCAATGAATACAACTTGTATAAATAGAACCAAATAGGTTCACGTAGACGGAACCTAACCTATATGTATCACAAAGATAATAATCCAACTCTTGCATATCACATAGTCAATATATATCATACCATACTTATCTATATCTCTACTAATAAAGACATATCCTAGTCAACAACAGATCAATACATAAGAGATAATGATACAGTGTAGCGATGTACACCGTCTCAACATCTACTCTAAAGGAACAATGATATGAAAACATCCAAGTACAAACGAAAAACAAAAAAATTCACGCTATAGAAATATTCACTCATTAGTTACCGATTCATAACCTAACTGCCACAAGCCCTTTCAAGTCTAATGCTTCAAGCAAATCATGTTCCGCAATTGTTCATTATACTTTCCAAACCCTAAGTCAAATCTTACATGTGCACCAACTTCCTTTGTAGACATACCTGCCTGCATCTAAGTGTAACTAGGAATCACAGTAAGTGGCGACTCCTAGCAAAAGTTTAGGCAGGAAGGATTGCAATCTTCTGCAAGGCGAAGCAACATACATCAGCATAAAAGGAAGGCACATCGCGAGAGACGGCTCCTGCAGAAGCAAATCTCTACTGGAGAGACTTCACCTTCTTTTAAATTATGGCTTAAGCATTGAGGGACTAATTTCGGAAAATATCTAAAAGCATAAGGGGCTCCGAGGTTTTTATTACTACCAGCTAGATGGTCATCTCTCAATAACTGCAACAAAATGGAGTCCATGTTTTCATAAATGGTCGTATCCGTCCAATGTAATCTTTTGTATCCCAACCCTCTCTTGCTCCCCCTACTTCCGCTAATGCAAATTGAAGTAGTGTCTGCCCATCTGAAGAATAAGACTCTTCCGCTTTATTGGTCTGTCATTCTGATACTAGGTCTTAGTTTTGAAGATTTTGGGGTAGAGTGGAGATTAATAAAATGGTAGTCAATTTGGATTTCTTCATGCATAAGTGTGGAAGTTACACCATCCCAGTAGTTACTTTCTTTTCTTGACCTTGTAATGAATTATGAAAGGACTTCCCTCTTTTCTGAAAATAATATCATTCCTATAAAGAAAAGGGTCCACTTTTTATTCCTTTGTTCAAACGAGCAAGAAACAGAAACAAATCCAGAAGAACTCTTTTTTTTTTTCCCCTGGTTTGGGTAGGGGAAGGTAACTTCACAACCATCTTAGATTTCAAATGATGACTTAAAACTCCTACATATCTTTTTTTTCTTGTTAAGTTCGAACCTTATCCACTAACATGTGAATAATTTTCCATAATGGAAGAATAAATATGCTCTAACGATTCAAATTACACCACATAAGCTAAAGTACTCAGTACTCTTCCCAGTAAACTTAACATATTGATGACACTGCCCCGAAAAAGACAACTAATCAGGGAACAGTTTATCTGAAGTCTCAATTGGTCTATCAAACTAATAGGCGTTCCTCACCTACACAACTGTCTGGTAAACTGAACAAAAGGAAAAACTTAATTTTCAGCAAATATCACTGAGTTTTTTGGGATTTCCAGTGATAAGTGTTGAACAAGATCATTTGGAAAAATTACTTATGCAGTTTCCCACTTAAAAATTTAAAAGAAGTGAGTTTGGATTTCAATTTTTTTATTTTACTTCATCAGAAATCTGAATGAGCTAACACAAGACGCTTTAACTTTCTTTTGCAATCTTACCTATTTTCCTGTAACTTCATTTTCAACTTTTCAGACTTGAAGTCAGTTCAGACATTAAATGTGGCAACCAATACCGAAAGCTACGTCAAGTCAAGAAACTATATCCCTTCAAGCACAACCAGGGAAGACCTTCAATCGTCACTATGTCAAGCAATAGGTGTAGTTCATAAATAACATGGTACATTCCCTTGTCAAAAGAACCGAAATCTTACATTAATCTACAAGACTTGCAATGAAGTTCCACCAGGTCAAACTTCCCCCATCTCTCCGAGAAAAGGATAAGAAACACCTACTATAGAAACTCAAAATCTCCAAATGGGGCCACTAATTGAATGCAATTCTTCCCCTTCCTCAGGTATAATCCTTGGCCAGTTCCGCTTTTTCACTAGCTCCAAAGTTGTCAAATATCATTTCCATTAATATTCTTTTGTTTTAGAAAAGTACCCCCAAATCGCATCCTATAAGTCACAGATATACCTCTGTCATAATAACAATACCATTTAAATCAACATTTTCTTTGCATTTTCTCTTTCTTCATTTGCATCATAATAATTTAACTCGATAACATTTAATCAACCTTTTTTTTTCTGTATAGTTTCTTTTTCGTTTCTTTTTTGACCAATGTCACTTTTTTTTTCTTCCTCGAATAACATCTTTTACCATTGATCCCAATAACGATTTGTTTAATATCTCTCTAGTTTATGATTTCTCCAATTTTGGTGCACAACATACGTAACAATCGATTGACAAGCATTCAAATCAATCCACATTTCAATACCTATAAATAAGAAACCAAACAAGACACAACTAAACTTCAACTTTGTCCTATTTATGGCCGCCAATTAGATTAATTTTGACTCAAGTTTAATCCAATATCCCGAAATTCTATAAGACTTCGAGAGGTTTGGAAAACTATTGCCAAAAGTGCACAATTTCAAAAAAATAATATTACTAGCATGAGAAACAACTCAATATCACCAAAAAAAGGAAACCCATTTTAGAGTAACATATGCAAAGATAAATAAAGCTCAATATTTAAAATTAAAAGTATCTGTAATACTGAGAAGATATGAGACCAAATTTATGATCAAATATTAAACAACACCATAGTGCCAAGAAACTAACCTATTCACATGCAACTATGTGGATGAGATTTGGGGCTATTTCTTGCAGCATGTCAATACTAGCTGGCCTTCCCAAAAACAGTTATGGAATGTTTTTGCTCCTGGACTTGTCCATTGGAATCGAGTAAAGGGAAATGCTTATGGGATTGTTTTTCGCTATTACCTGGCCACCTGGAAAGAACGTAACCGGTGGGTATTTTAGGATAAGGAAAAGAAGGCTGATGAACTGATCTTGGAAATTAAAGCATTAGTCTTCAATTGGGCTTCAAAGGATAAATTGTTCCAGGGCGCTAGATTCCAGGGTTTTGTTTTTTGTGGGAATTCCCTCCTCCAGTGATTATCTCGTCACTTTTGGTGGGAGGGGACTGGCCCTTACTCCAGCTTTTGTAGTTATCTTTGCTTTTTTTTTCTTCTCTCTTTTTACTTGTAATTTTATTTAATTTTTTTTGCCGCTTAGGCCTATCTAATAAGGTTTTGCCTTCATAAAAGAAGAAACTAACCTAACTGAGTCTACAAATCAATCAAATCATTATAAAGCACACTAGAAGTAGTCATGCTAAAGTAAACAGATACTTAGTTCGATCGACGCATATAGCATTAGCACCAAAACTACCAATTTTAGGCAACCAGATATAGCTTAAAAAGAAGAAATTTGACTTGAAATCAAGACTACAATAATAGAATTCCATCAAATTTAAAATCAGTTTAACCAACCATAAGATCAAATCAATTCACAATCAATAAAAAAAAAAAAAAGTATCAAAATCATTCAGAGAAAAGAATAAACCCTGATAAATCATGGATCACAAAAAGAAACTCACCCACTATAATCTGCGACTTCCCTCGAAATCTTCATCTTTTTGGTTGTCCCCTTGTACAAATCCTCCAAACTACAAGTTAATGTCCGTTCAATCGGAGGCGCCTTCCTGGGAACATTAGCAGAACCCTCACCAGCTCCACCTCTAAGAGAAGCAAAAATATCCTCTGCAAATATTCCTCTAGGAAAATTTGACCCACCAGCACGAGCCCCACCCATATCTCCCATTCCACCAAAAGGACTCGAAAATCCAAAAAACTCAGAGAAGATATCGTCAGCACTTCTAGGGTTGAAGCGGAAAGACGCGGGTCCGCCACCGGCACCTGGCTGTGGAACCTGTCCTTGAAGACCTTCTTCACCGTACTGATCGTAGATCGCTCTCTTTTGTGGGTCACTTAGTACCTGAAAGAAAAAGGTTAATTGAAAAATGGAATCAAATAGAGAAAGAGATTGAATTGAATGAAGATTGAAATTTTATAGAATTGAAGCGGATTTTGGGGAAGTACATCATAAGCTTCAGAGATTTGTTTGAATTTTGCTTCGGCTTCTTTCTTGTTGTTAGGGTTCTTGTCTGGGTGCCATTTCATGGCTAGTTTTCGATAAGCTTTCTTCAAATCATCTTCTTTGGCGTTTCGGTCTACCTGTAATACCTTGTAGTAGTCCACCATTTCTGTCTTTCTCTTTCTTTCTCTCCCAAAGCTGAGCTTTACGCCTGAAGTTTTCACGATAAAAACGAACCAAGATGATGTAGGTGTAGTATATAGTAGTTGTGATCAAAACCTGCAGGGTTAGAAGATGGGCCTGGGTTTTTATAGACGTAACTTGATAAGCCCATATTTTAGTATTTGGACTCCTTTCTGAATCTGTTTTGAGTCTTTTGTCTTCCATCCATCTCTGACTCTCTCAATGACTGCCCAGTATGTGGCCCTACACGAAGATGATGGAATTACTGATTTTTAGTGAGAATAGTTATTCACCTTGGATATCATCATCACCAAAATTCATATTATTCTAAAATTTTTAATCTTTTTATCTACATGATAAAATTTTGAGCCATTAAAATTTACAATAAAATATTTCACTATGTGGATGAAGGGATTACAAGTTTATATAATATGATTTTAGTTGAATATGATCTCGGATGTTGAGAAGACTATTCTCACCAAAAATCAGTCATTGGATCATCTTTATGTGGGATCCAAACACAAGGCGATCATTGAAAGAGTGACTGCATACACCATTACTCTTGGGGTTTTGTAAACCTAGAGATGAGGTTAGGCAAAGAGGTGAAGGCATTCGCGTCATCGAGGAGGGCGCCAAGCAGAGCAAGACTTTCAGCAATTGTTGCTCATTTCGCACTAGATAGAGACCTTGGACCATCCTCTAATGAAGGTGCGTGCATGGTTTCCTGCTAAGATTCCAACACCAGCACACGTATCAGTAAGCTTAAATGAGGCATCAACATTAATTTTGAGAGTATTCCTAAACAGCTTGAAGAACACAGCTATTTGAGCGGAGTAATAATTAACAATGGGGTTTAAAGTTTTTTTTTTTTTTTTAAAACCACTTTGCATCTCTTCATCTTCCATGCGAACCAAAAAAAACAAAAAAAGGCAAAGATATCAGCACCAGAATCAGAGAAGACAGAATAATTATCCACCATGTTATCAGGCCATGTATTAAACCAATCATATATAGAAGGATGGAAAACAGAACTGATGACTATGAACATTAAGTGGGGATGAGAACCAATTAAATGGCTACTTTTATATTCTGTTAAAATTCGGTTAATCTACACATAGCATTTCCCATTGTACATTATTTGACTACTTGATCTCAGTAATGACAAACTATTTATTTGTCTCTATTTTTTTTAATCTTCATCATATAGATATTTAAATATTCTACCCCTTATACTTTTGTGGGTTCCACATAAAAATGAACCCAAGATTAAGTTTTTGTTAATAGGACATTCTCATCATATAGAACAAGCTTCATGTGCAATGCACTTGTGCAAAAATTAATTTGTTTCATTTAAGTATGAGAAATAAACTCAACATAGAGAAGATGTACAATGCATATGCCCAAAACTTTTAATCATTAAATCTATCTCGACTATATAATAACAAACGGACTCAACAAACACTTTGTCTTTTTAATACATCAAAGTTCAACTTTAGTAACAAGAACAAGTTCAGTGGAAGGCCTAACAATGTGCCAGATTAGGGTCAAACTCTAGGCGGATTAACCGGTCAAGATTATCAAACTCTAATCCTATTGATTTAGTATTTTTTTTATATAAAATAGTTAAACAGATTAGGGTCGACCCTAACCCTAACAAGGTTGAAGGAGTAATAAGTAACAAAAATTTCAACTCTAACCCTATTCGTTTAGTGGCAGGTCGAGTTAAGATAAGGCTTGGTGGATTAGATTAGGATAGGGTTAGCTGGTCGCGGGTCATTTCGCCAACTCTACTCTAAAATCTTCAAATCTTTCTCTCCTTTCTAGTTTGAGAATGGGCTACCTAACAATACGATAATGGAAGACTTACCATCGATGGTAAGTCCTTCAATCCTTCTCTTCCTTTTCGTCAAACAATGTCTACGAATAAGAGAACAAAAATGAATGATATAACAGGATATATAGCCCCCTTTATATAGCCCAATAAAGATCTCTCCATCCTAGCCGTTGATTTTCAATTTTTCAATGGTGCACATGATGACACATGGCGAACAAAATATGACTTTTGAGCCGGCTTACAAATCGGCTCGGCTAAAGGAGGGACAACTTTCTGAGAAGTTCAGAAAGTACATTGTTGATTTTGACTCTTCACCCTCCTCTTTCTTCTTGAAACTTCTGAACCTCATGAACCTTAAAAAAAATTTTCCCAAAATTTATCAACCGTGAAGAGGAAGAAGTTCAGGGAATCAGGACCATAACCGATCAGTGAACCTTCTTCTTTTTCTCCTTCAACCTGGCCGGAATCAGATTTCATGGCGCCTTTTTTCTTTTTTTGTGCCCTCCTCTCTCACTTTCTCTCTCTAGAATTCTGGCTTTCTGCAACTCCAAAATCTGTCTCTCTCTCACCGTCTCATTATTTAGGGTTTTAATCTATTTGTTTTTCTTATTTCCCTCCTATAAAATGGAGGAGCTCTGCAGCAAAAAATAAAAATATTATTCGTTAGATCTTTCACAACCAATTCCTCCATCAACACTCCCACCACTAGAAAAAGCAAAATTAGCGATGCAAACATCTTCCTACATGGTATTCCCCTCCTTCCCCCATCTTTCTCTCTCTCTTAGTTGACTCTGTGATTAATCTTCCGAGCTGTACTGTTTGTTTAAGAATTTTTCTTTCTCGAGGGTCATAAGCGGACTGATTGGCAATTTGGAACTGCCAATCTGGTTGTTTTAGCATTGGGACAATTGCATTGGGTAAAATCATTACTTAGGTAAGAAACATAGAAATGCCTGATTAGGGAACTATCAAAAAACCTAATTTTGCTAAACTTTGAAAATGTCAAGCCCAAATAACTAATTGGACTGAACATTTAAATTGACAGGTGATATAGGTTTATTTCCCCACTTAATTACCTAAAATTGAGATTCATTGCCTTTGGGTACGCTAATAAATTTTTGCTCACAAAAATAAAAAGAAAAGAAAGAAATTCGAATAACTTGAGTTGTATTCATTAATTGACGTCATTCTTAGCATGGTTTGTGAAATTTTCTTGACACATACATGAAAAAATCTTGGTATTTTTCTGAGAAATTTTTTGAGATTTTGGAGTTGCAGAGAGCTAAAATTCTATGAGAGAGGAGGGCACACAGAAAAGAAAAAAAAGGACGCCATGGAATCTAATTCCGGCCAGGTTGAAGGAGAAGAAGAAGGTCGGATATGGTTCTGATTCCCTGAACTTCTTCCTCTTTATGGTTGATCGATTTTGGGTAAATTTTTTTAGGGTTCATGAGGTTCGATAAGGAGGAGGATTTTTTTTAGAGAGGAGGGCACTCAGATTTTGTCCTTTTTTCAACCGAGCTGATTTATGAGCCAGCTCAAAAATCATATTTGGCTCGCCATGTGTTATCATATAGACCATTGAAAAATAAAAAACCGAAGGCCAGGATGGAAAGGTCTTTATTGGGCTATATAAGGGGGCTATATATCCTGCCTCATTTTTATAAGAGAGAAAAGATTGAACTCTCATTTTAACATACTTCTACTAGAAAAGACAACCCCCAAATCCACGATTTCAGAGTTTGTACCCTCATTTTTAATGAATTCAACCTTATAGAACTTACCAAATAAAAGCAGGCAATCTGGAATTTAGAAACGAATAATGCTACGCCTACTGAAAATGGTTGACACAGAGATTGATCGAAATTCTTGCAGAGTCCACATAGGCACGATCTAAGGCTGAGGTTTTTTGAAGATGTTATTCTCACCATGTAGATCATCCTCAAGAAAAATCAGCTCATTCTAAAATTTCTAACCCTATCAAAAGTTGATGAAAGTTCAACAGTTTAAAATAAACGGTGAGGCCTTCCAAATAATTTTTGATAGGGTTAAAAGTTTTAGAATATGTTAATTTTTCTTCAAGATGATCTATCTTCACAAAATCCCAGCCCTAAGATCGTGCCCGTGTGAACCCACAAGAATTTCATTTAACCTTGGTGTCAACTCATTTTCTGTACGTGTAGTATTGTCCAACTGAATTGAGTCACTCCTAGTTCTTTTCGATTGGTCATTATAGTGGGACCCACTTACTATAGTTGTCCACTCGTCCTCTTCAAACTCAGAGTGTAAAGAAAGGTAGACTTACTTTTTTTTTTTTTGTTGTTGTTGTTCTAAAAAGAAGCATAGAGACAAAAGTTACCTCCACCCATTCAGCTTCAAAAGCCAGAGGGACAGAACTCAGAATCAAAGCTACGCAAAGGAACGACCAAAAGAAAAGAAGAACAGAGAAATTGGGTTTGCTTTTAAAGCAGCTTCTCCATCATTAATAAAACTGAATCTAGGGTACACGTTAACACCTTACGCATCCATCGCATATTGTATCTCTCTCTCTCTCTCTCTCTCTCTCTCTCTCTCTCTATCTCTATCTCTTTATCTGTTGAGCGGCCATGGCCGAGATGACCCAGGCAGAAGTCTACGCACCTAAAACCCTAACAGTATGGAAATATCTGTTGAACTGGTTAGCCTTCTTCTTTCAGATCTTTATTCAGATCGTGAGAGGTACTCCTTCAATGACTCAAGTTCTCTCATTTATTGGTCTTCGGCATCCTTTACTCGCTTCATCTTCTTCTCCCTCTTTCAAACCCTTGCCTGTCGTTGAACTCCCAATTTGTGATTCGACTCCTGAAGAACACGTTAGCAGCAACGGCAACAACAACGAAGATGATGATGATCATCACCGTCTTGAGAAACTTACGGTAGCTCAATTCTGATCGTTTTCGATCTGATTTTGTGGATTTTTCATTTGATTCATCTTTTTTTTTTTTTTTTTTGAGTTTTTGTGGGAAATTTCGTCTACTTAGATTCTATAGTCTGAATATCATGATGGGTTTTTGGTAGTTGTTGATGGACACAGAGAATTATGGTTTTTTAGGTATTTTTAGTTAGGTGCAAGGATCAAAATGGTTGCTTTGTTGGACATATAGAATTCGTTTTGTTGAAACATTAAAATTAGTTATTTTTTTAGTCTATTTTGGGCGGATAGCACTGCATACATAGATTTATATGTAGGTTTGTGGGGGCAATTAGGGCATAATATGCTCAACAAACTGCACAAGGAAAATTAAATGGGGAAAAAGGATTTAACTTGGGCAGAAATGAGTAGAATCCCTAGTATTGACTACACTAATGGATGAAAGACACCTCAAAATTGGTAGCGGAATTTATTCGTTCCTAATTTTAGGTGAATTAGTAGCTATGAGCCACTGTATGCCACGATGGAAAGTTTTAGGAGTTTAGCACATAACTTTTTCATACTCCATCAAATTGTTTTGCTTGTGACTGCAATTGGTTGATCTGTTTAGCACTAAATGTGTTTGTATTTGTAGGTAGTTCTTGACTTGGATGAGACTCTAGTATGTGCATACGAGACATCTAGCTTGCCTGCCATTGTTCGTAATCAAGCTACAGAAGCTGGCTTGAATTGGTTTGAGCTTGAATGTGTGTCTTCAGACAAGGTTTGCCCATATAATACTTGTTATTCTTATTTTTTCTAGTCCACGGAAGAAACTTACTTGAGAAAAATTGCCTGGGCTGAAGGAATGCGATGGAAAACCTAAGGTGAATCACGTGACTGTGTTTGAGCGTCCGGGTTTGCACGAATTCTTAAAACAGAGTAGTGAATTTGCCAACCTTGTGCTCTTTACTGCTGGCCTTGAAGGTTTGCATATTAATTCACTATTGTCTTGGTCTTTGTACCATCTTTATGTTCCTTAATTATTCGGGTTGACATCTTTTACTAGGTTATGCTAGACCACTTGTTGACAGGATAGACAACAAAAAGTGCTTCAGCCATCGCCTTTACAGACCTTCCACAATTAGCACGTAAGTTTCCTTTGTGTTAAAAAGTTTTCACATTGACTAGTATTATTTTTTACTATTAGGATATGCATTTACGAAAAATTGTTCTGAGAGTTTTAGATGGTAACTGTCTATCATGGAATATCAAATGACATGGTGCAGCTTTACATGGGATTGGGGCCTATGATTTAATTGGCTCTGCATATTTGACGTTTATATGTCAAAGTCAACCTGATTAGATTCAACTTTTCCAGTCCCATGTGCACTGTCATGTTTTAGTTTAAATTATCCTCTAAAATCCTCATTTTACGAATTTGACATAATGCAGTTCTTTGGATATTCATCGTTTTATGATGTTCAGTTTTCTTGATAATATGCCTCTGGCCTTCTGCTAATTGTTCATCTCATTCAGTTACCTATGTTCATGAGTTTATCAGCCTACGCTTCGTCATTGAAGTGTCTTATCCCTAGCCATTAATTTTTTAAATGAGGATGACATTTGGTTTGCATGTTAAAATACATTAACCTAAAGGTTTTATGTACATGATCTGCCAAAAGATATGTGATATTTACTAGAATATGAAACTAAGTAATTTACCAATGTATACATCATACCTGACTGCCAACTTTTGATTGAAATTTGATTTCTAGTTTGTTTTCATTGGCATGTGTAAAAGACCAAATCCCAATCATGAGAGGGAACTATGGAATTCAACCTTCAATTTGTGACAATTATTTAACATGATGTAGATTTCTTCTTAACTGAGAGAATAACCTCTGGAACTGAAGGTTCACTTTGTAAAAACATTATTTACATAACAACTGATAAAAAGAACACGTGTTATTGTGTTAACATGATTTTATGCAGCAGCAAATTTCTGCCTAACTTTTCGTCTTATGAAATCACAATTATTTCTTAAAGTTTTTTTCGGTCCTGCTTGATTTCAGTAATCCATGATGTAGATGTGTATACTATATAGTGGTCTCAAGGTTAAACACTAAAGGTCCTAAGAACAGTAAAAAACGTCATGATGCAAGGTTGATGATTGAATTGGTTCTGGTAGATATCTTTTTTAGTTGTTGTGTTTGTGTAGATATTCAGACTTCTTTTGATCCTTAATTGTTTTTCCATTTGATCCTTCATAGATATTCAAACTTAATAACAAATTCTTGTTTCTGCTTGTCCATTTGTATAATTACGATGCACACTGATGCGACAAAAAATGATTAGGATTTTGCTATTTATCGAAGCAATCTGCAGTTAACATGAATAGGATGACAATCTGTCGTTATATATCTGTCTAGAGCATGTGCGACACCATTGTAAAAGTTTTCAGTAGAATTACAGGCCTGATGTTCCATAAGCTCATGAACTCGTCCATGTCATTGACCTGGAGTTACTGTCGCTGTTAGAAAATGATCATTTCTGTGTTATCCGAGCTACTATGAATCTGATGTGTTCCAATATTGGCCATATCTTCAAGATGTTGTTATGGTTTCTTCCACTCGAACATAGCTTGCAGTCTTGTGCCTTTTCAACTTGGTGATTAAAATCGTGAGCATCTATAAATGAGGAATGCTTTAGTGCAAGATGGAATAGCTCTAAACGTCCCCCATAATTTTTTTCATACTTTCATCCCCCTGTTACAACATTTTTATTATGATTTTTTTTTTCCTGGTAATGACATTGAAAAAGATGGCGAATCTCATTTTTGGTTGTGATTTTCCAATTATTGTGTGTGAAGAAATGGAATTTTGAGTTTTGAAATTAAGGATAGTTTTACCTTTGTTTGATGAAATTCTGGTGTTGTACAAATCACAGAAGGTATCGGGAACATGTGAAGGATCTTTCTGGCCTATCAGAGGATCTCTGTCGAATAGTTCTAGTTGACAACAACCCGTTCAGTTTCCTGTTGCAACCGCTGAATGGAATACCATGCGTTCCATTTTCTGCAGGGCAGCCTAATGATCAGCAGGTACCATGAATCATATTGTTTCTAGTCAAAGAAAAAAAAAATCTCAAATGAATTTGCAAGATCACTGCATCAAAATATTTTGCTTCTTTGCTCACCACTTCTCTGTTCTCACTTTTTCTTTTTGGGGGCTATTCAGCTTTTGGACGTCCTTCTTCCTCTTCTTAAGCTCTTATCTCTACAGAAAGATGTGAGACCTGTACTCTATGAAAGGTTCCACATGCCCGAATGGTTTAGGAAACATGGAATCCCAGCTTCTGATTGGACATAAGATGAAGATTACACCGAGAAATCCCTATTGTTCGTAGGAGGGCACCTGGACTTGTATCTTATGGAATATTTCCATCTGACCTCATGAGTTGTATATTATCATTATTTGCATTCTCAGGTGTCCTTAACAAAATTCCTAATTCTCTAGATTCGCTCACGAGGTCATCCGGCCGTAAGATTTCAGGCCATTTATGTATTATGCAACTCCAATTTGTTTACTTAATTTTCTTGTAAGCTTATTATTTGTGGAGTTTATTTATTTATTTATTAATGTCGAGTTATGGAAGTTGTTGTTAATCAGAAGAATCGTCAAATGTACATGTAATTTTAAGTTTTAAATGTAACCTGGTACTCAATAGATTTACATTGTTGTTCAAAGAAATTGATTGTTGTTCACATTAGTACTGATCACCCATGTACGTTACTTAGCTTAAAATTCAGCTTGATAATATGGTCTTGCCTTGCACTGTGGGGATTTGATTAAGCTGTTTTATTGTTCTAGAATTGTATCTCGCCGTCTTATTTGATACATGTTTTCTAATCTTGCACTGCACATACACTGATACCTATCTAACGATAAGCTCTGTTCTATGGTGGTAATTTGTTGAATGAGAAGCTGGAACCAGTTTTCTGAGTTCCAGTTCAACTTTGTACCAGAACTGAAACCGCTAGGAATTAGAACCATTAGTATTATAACAGGTTCTGGTTCTGGGTATTTGGTATGCAATGAAACTGAAACAAGTTAACAAACATAGTATTGTTCCTTTGTTTTTTGTAAAACTTTTAAAGAATTAAATACCCAGACAATCTGAATCGGAATACCAACGAACTGATCATTATCTTTGTCCCTGTTCCACCTAGTAGAGATACCGGATGGTCCGGAACCAACCTTGTTTAATAGTTTCCGGTTCTGGGTAGTTAAAAAACCGAACCAGAACTGACCCATTTGACACCCCAATCTGATGGTTCCCAAAAATGGTTGATATTTTCTCTGGTGTATTTGAACATGATTGGTACTTTGTGGATAAGAAAAAGAGAGAGAGAGAGAGAGAGAGAGAGATGGCAATTCATGTAGACTACCAATTCCATACTTCAAATTTCAAATTGGAATATGAGAACAAGAAAACCAGGCCACAACAGCCCTGCTTCATCAATCCTCTACGTATAAATGCAGTCTCAATCAGTGGCAAGAAACTTGTACAGTCAGGTACCGTCCAGTCCATACCGGCAAAGGAAGCTATACCTGCCATGAACAACGATGGCTTTCGATTACTCGACATTCGACCTATTTGGGAGAGAGAGAAGGCACATGTACCAGGTTCTCTACACATTCCATTGTTCATTAAAGACGACGATAACAGTCTCCTCACACTCCTAAAGAAATGGGTTCACTTTGGTTACATTGGTCTATGGACTGGACAAAAATTCACCACCATCAACCCTCAGTTTCTCAGTCAAGTCGAGTCGTCTGTTCCAGACAAAGACACTAAGCTACTTGTAGCCTGTGGAGAAGGACTAAGGTGAGACCTTAAAACTAGCTACATTGGACCCTAATTTTGATTCATAGTAAGCACAATACTTATTATATACAAATGATGTTTAGCAAAATGATTAATGGGTCATTAATATGTTCTCCTAGGTCTTTGATGGCTCTCTCGAACTTACACGAAGGGGGTTATCGAAATTTAGGGTGGTTGGTCGGAGGATTCAATCAAGCTAAAGATGATGATTTTCCGGTGGTTGAAGGAACTGATAAATTGCAATATGCGACGATAGGGGGTGTATCTTATTACTTTCTTCAACTGATTATATTCATAGAAGCTGTGGGAAAGAAGGGTTCATAATTTGATGTCGGCTCTTACTATCATTGTGAAGCAGAATTCACCAAGAAGGGTTCATAATTTAATTTTGAGATGACTTCAAAGATGCTTTTGTGTTGATTCTCGTCTTCATATACATAATTGTACGTTTTGGATCATGAAGATTGCATTTTGAGCTTTGAACACATTTTATCATTTTCTAGGGACAGTATGATTCATTATTCATCAGTCATCACTACTAATAATTCTATTTGGTAGTTGGGAAAGGATTTAAATTGTTCCTTAGCTGGTTCAGTTTTGACCCTGATCCAGTTATTAACTAGGTTTTGGTGTTTTGGTGGACCTATATCAGATTGATCTGGGGTGATCGTATCTAATCTGATAATATCAGGTGTGGACTCAGAATCAATGATTCCATATACGAACCAACACTATCTTTAATAACCTTGACCAAATCTGATTAGCTGATGCAAAAGCTAATTGGATTAGGACTGAACGTCTGAACCAGAATATTTATGGTCCCATTAAGTTATTGGAACGTTTTTAAATCCCATTAATAATGGGCTCTTCTGAATTATTGGAAATCAATGGTGATTGAGCTATTCATTTTACGAGTACACATCAACCCGATGGCATAGTGCTTTGATGGCATAGTGCTTTGATAAAATATCAACTGTTGTTATCCTAATTCAGATTTAAGATATAATTCAACTGATTAAAAGATTCACCTAATTCAGATTTAAGATATAATTCAACTGATTAAAAGATTCTGATCCGGTATCAGAATCTCTATCTATGTTCAACCTTTGAGGATTGAGGAGTGATAGCAAGTAGCAACTGGTTATCCTTTCATGGGTTGAAAATTCTATTCCCGCCCCACTTTTTCTCATTTAATACTTTATTTACGGTTTATACCCCGGTTTACACTAGATTAGAAGTCTTATGGTGATGATCCAAGGGTTGGTGTTTTTTTTTTTTTTTTAGGATGACCTCCAGATACATAGTTCATCCTCACAAATATTCAAATCGTTTAAAAATTCTAACCATACCAAAGTTGAACCTTTTAATTTGAGCCATTTTATCAATAATTTTCAACCAAATTTTAGTTGGATTAACAATTATAGAACAATATCATTTCTGGTGAGAATGATCCACGGGATAATGAGATCATTCTCACAAAAACTAACCCTTGGGTGATTTTTATGTGCCCATAGTCCAATATAAGCATGGTGTAAATATTAAGTACGGTGTTAAAAAGGGAAAAAGTAGAATTTCCATTCTAGGTGTGTCAAAATAAATAAATAAATAAACCAATCCAGTTAAAAATGTGAATTTTACTGATTTTCCCTTATCTTTTTCATGAAGAACTTTTCCTAACCAGACTTGGTCCGTTTTCGTCGCACACTTTTATGATTTATCTAAAGCATGAAAGTTACTCAATGAATGAAATGATAAGGGACAATACAAAGGGGAACAATGAAGATCTTAATTATAATAAGAACTGATAAAAATAAGGTAAATCACCATATTTACGCCATTTTAAATAGGAAAATTTTAACCTACCCTAGAATTAATGCCTAATTAAGTTACCCTTAGGTAAATGGTAAACCTATAGAGATATTTTATTTTTATTTTTGGTAGAAGTGGGACTATTGCCCGGATTACCTATGGAGATATATTTTAAGAAATAGGAGCCCGTGTTCAAGAATATTATGATTCCATTCAGATGTTTGGCTCTTCTTTTATATCTGAAATCACATTCTTAAAAAAGTGATTCTCAAAAAAAAAAAAAAAGAAAGGGAAAAATATCACATACAATAGATAGCTTTGATAGTTTCTTTTACTAATTGATGATTGTTTGATGGAAATAATATTAGCCGTTGATTTTGAAGTAAGATGATGTTTGCTAATTTATCAGTGGCAGCATCATATACCACAGACTCCAATAATAAACAATATCACGGCGGAGCATATAACAACTGGGATCGATCACCATGGTTTCTTCCGACTCCGAATCAATATACGGTTTATATCCAGACTTCTCTATGTAACAATAGACCCTTTCTTAACACACCAATATTGTCCTCACTTCAGTCACCATATACACCGTGTGAGGTTTAAATACATTGTTTTTTTATTAAGACATTCTTATCTTCAAAATTTTAATTTCTACAGTAATGTCGACTTATAGTGTGTTTGGATGTAGAATTCATGTTTCCCAAGTCTTTGGAAACATGAATCCCTAGAAACATAAATCCTTTGGTTTGTTTGGCAACTATAAAAGAATCCATAGATTCATGAATCCTTGGAAGCTTGAATCATTTGATTTGTTTGGCTGCCATTTAAAATCCAAGGAAAATCTCTATTTTGTTGTTTTAATTTTGTGGGGTGTAATCTACATTGAGTTGGGTGCATACATAGTGAATCCTTAGTTTAGAATTCCAGTAAATTCTAAGGAGGGAGGTGGGACTCCAAAACAGAGATTTGCTGGAAAACATATTTCCCTGGGAAACAAGTTTCCAGGGATTCTTGGCAGCCAAACGGACCAGGGAAATATAAATCCCTAGTCCCCACTGAATCCCTACCTTGAAATCCCCTATCCAAACAAACCATTAATTAATTATCAGCCATTAGGATGAAATTAATTTTACGGAATTAAGACACTCACCTCATAAAAAGAAGATCGAGTTATTTAGTCTTCCTTGTGGTCACTCTATGGGGTTAAGGAGGATGACATTATCCCTAGAACTAATTAGGGTGCTCTAAGAGGTCCTAATATCTCCGTATAAAAAAAACCCTTTTAAATATTATTTCTGCACACCAAAGATCAAGGAATTTAAAAAAAAAAGAAAAAAGAAAAAGAGAATCATTCTTTTTTTAGTTATGAAGAGCCGAAGAGGCACATGATATGCACACGATGATCAATTCTGTTTGGTAAAAAAGAAAACGAAAAATAATAGAAAAACCCAATTTTGAAAGAATTCCAAAAACATATATAGGTTCAGAGTCTTCAGACTAACATGTTGGCTTAAAGGAAGTTTTTGTCAGCTTAGACCAAGTCTGGTTAGGAAAAAAATCTAAAGTCCCGTCGGCTACTCGTATTGATAATGACTGATGGCTTCAAAAAGGAAAAGGGACTACAAAGGAAAGCAATATGAACAGTGAGAATAGGATATAAAATGCATCTAAATGAATTAATAAAAAAATGAGAAAAATCTATAATTTTGTACAAATAAAAATGTTTAACAAAAAAATTTGACAAAATGATAATGTCGCCAGATCAAGTAGTATTACTAAACAAAAATCCATTTTTCTGCTTGTACGTTTACCATTGAGAGTTGCGACATTGTCTAAGATCTTACTACCTCATTTGTTTGTCAAATTTTTTTTTTTTTTGTACATGTAGCTTACCTCAAATAATAAAAATTACTTAAAACATTTCTAAATATAATGTGCAATATCATACTTTAGTAATATCGAGTTGTAGTAGGGCAAAAGCTAATCAAATGTAGTTAAAAAAAAAACATGATGGGTAAATTATGAAAAATGATAATATTAAATAATAATGACTTAAATATAATTGACATGAATTAAAATAAAGAACAACTCAACACAACCCCAAACAAGTACCGAATCTACTCCTGATGTTGCAGCATCCTAACAAACAAAGTTAAGATGTGAGAGCAGATCAAATTACATCGTTATTCATAATTACTTGTGGGGGAAATTAATCCGAGGGATGATTGTTTAGAGTAGTCCTATATGGGTTATGAAAGCCTTAAAAACTAATATATAAAAATCATGGACCACCCCACTCATTGCCAATTAATTTTGAGTCGGATGCCTACAAACTTAACAACCTAGAAAAAATTGTGACTAGAATATTTTTGAATTTTTAGTCTAGTGGAAGGTGGAATATCCGACGGACAGTAGCATTAAATGGTGGTTACCGCCTCTGGAAAAACAAAACTAAGATCGTAAGCTATGCTCATTGGAGCTTTGAAAGCTCCAAAACAATGATATAGCGATTGAAAATCACTGAGAATCAACTGTGTTTGAACTATTCTTTTTACCATCGAGTTCACTCTATGGATGATGCATGGGGTTACAAGTTTTAGAATAAGCTAATTTTTTATGAGGATGATCAACATGATGAAGATAATATCCTAACTTAAAAACATCTCTTGAATCATTTCTAGGTGAGTCCCACAAGTAGGGGCGGAGCCACAAATGGACCTAAGGTGGCCATGGCCACACTTAAGTGTTTGGAATTCTCTTGTGATTTGTACTAACTTTAGTGACTCTTACACATCAAGACTAAAATTTTGTGATTTTAACCTAATGGCCAACCTTGGAAAAATTCTAATATTGCTATCATGGTCCAAAAATAAGAGTTATTTATAATTTGGCCACCTTTATCTTAAAATCCTAGCTCCACCTTGCCCATAGGCTAATTTTTTTTTTCTTCTGAAGGGGATTATTATCCAAGATACATATATATGTAAGAAGGAGAAGATACATCATGAAAAGTGTGTGAGAAGTGCAAGATATCGTCAAATACATTAGATCCACCAACGAAACTGCAACTAAAAGGCTATAGAAACTGCTACCGAAAGGCTATCATAATCTCAATATATGAATAATAATGTAATACAATCCACTCTCTAAGTGGACGTACAACCTTAGAATATAGGGCCCACGTAAAATTCTAATAGGACCGTTGAGATTATTACTGTATGCCTGCGACAAAAACAATTTCGATCCTAATAGTAACGCCGTTGCAAAAATTAATATACCAGTGATGAACACTAATATGATATTAATCACGTAAAGCTATGAGCATGAACGTCAACTAAACGTGCAGTAGGACGTGTTCCTTGGACCATCCCAGTAAAGTTGACGTTGTTCACATTGTTGAGTTAGGGTTTTCACCTTGACTTGACACAGTCCAAACACTCCAAACTTAGACCAAAGCAAATAAACAAACAAATAAAATGCTAAAAAGAAAATGAATGAATGACGCTAGGAAACTCCTCTCTCTCGCCGCCGTTGTGTCTTTTACCCACTTTAGTTGACTTGACCTATTGACTTTGACCATGTGAAAATTGTGTTGGAATTGAACAATTTCTTCATGTTTCATTACAATCTGAATTTGGATCTTCACCACCATCCTCCTAACAGAACCTTCCAAATCCAAACTAATTTTTTGAAAGACCCAGTCTCACTTTTTCACTTCTTCTTCTTCTTCTTCTTCTTCTTGTTCTTCCCTCCATTTTTTAGTTTCCATTAATGAAGAAAAATCCAATCTTCTCCTTCTTCTTCTTCAAATTCCATTCTTTTAGATGAAGATTACTTCTTCTTCTTCTTCTTCTTCTTCTTCTTCTTCTTCAATTACTGTTAATTACCTAATTGTAATCTTCATCTATGTTATCTTTCCGTTAATAGTAGTGGTTAATGGCTTGGGTTCTTCTTCAACCATTGCCATTAGCTTTGGTTCTCAAACTGTTTGTGGAATCATTGCTGAAGAACCCACTCGGAGAATTGAATGTTACAGAGGAAATGAAAGGATTTCCATCCAACCCAACATTTCTTTTGAAGGAATCTCTGGTGGGCGAGATTTCTTTTGTGGGTTAAGTTCAGGTGGGTCTATTTTTTTTTGTTGGAATTCTGTGTTTTCTAACACAAGTATTCAATCCAAAAGGGTTTATTTTAATACTACTGTTAGATTGAGAGATTTAACAGTTGGGGAAGATCATGTTTGTGCAATTAAAAGAGATAGTGGAATTGTTGATTGTTGGAGAGGTGAAGATGGAAGGTTTCCTTCTCCAGAGAGAGAAGAAGAACAGTTTCTCTCTCTAACTTCAGGGAGAGGGTTTTCTTGTGGAATTTTGAGGAGTAATCGAAGAGTTCATTGTTGGGGTAGTACTAGAAGTAGTAGAAATTCGACTAGTTGGGAAATTCAGAACCAATTTGGGAATACTTCTATGTTGAGTTTAAATGCAGGAGATTCTCATGTTTGTGGTTTTAGTGTTAATGGATCTTTGATCTGTAAAGGAAATAACGATTCAGGGCAATTGGATTTTCCGTCTTGGTTAAATTCGACTAGGGTTTTGGAAATTTCTAGTCTAGCATTGGGAGTGAATCATAGCTGTGCAATTCGAAAATCGAATGGTACAGTTGTTTGTTGGGGAGGAGGAGGAAGATATTCTGGTAATTCCACAGAAGGAATTTCATTTGAATCAATTGTTGCTGGTTCAAATTTCACTTGTGGATTGACGACTACAAATTTGTCGTTGATTTGTTGGGGACCTGGGTTTTCTATAAACCCTAATTCAAGTATTGATGTTCCATTGCCGAAAATTATTCCGGGGCCGTGTGTTCAACCTTCATGTAGCTGTGGTGTGTATCCTAATTCAAATTCACTCTGTTCTGGTTCTGGAGATATTTGTAGACAATGTGAAAGTGAAACTGAAATTCCACAGCCACCAGCACCGTTGTCTCCACCTCCGCTTTCTCCAAGAAAATCTACTTTTTGGACTGCTAGAAACAAGGGTTTTTTGGCTTTTGCCATTGTTGGATCAATTGGAGTTTTTTCAGGTATCTGCACTGTAATTTACTGTCTTTGGACTGGAATTTGTTGTTGCAGACAACAAAAGATCCATAATTCTGTGCAGCCCACAATTGGTAGAGGCAATTCTAATCCTACCCAGAGTGGAAGTGGTCCTTTAACTCCTCCATTTTCAAGATCATCCACCATTAAACGGCAGAGTTCGAGAGCAATGAGACGCCAAAGAAGTGGGACTTCGGCGAAACATGCCGATAGAGCTCAAGAATTCTCTCTATCAGAGCTTGCTTTAGCTACCAATCAGTTCTCCTTGGAGAACAAAATTGGTGGAGGAAGTTTTGGATCAGTTTACAAGGGGAAGCTCCATGACGGCCGTGAAGTCGCCATTAAAAGAGGAGAGAATGGATCCAAGCCTAAGAAATTTCAAGAGAAGGAAATTGCATTTCAATCAGAATTAGCATTCTTATCGCGTCTCCATCACAAGCATCTAGTTGGGTTGGTGGGGTTCTGTGAAGAGAACGATGATAGGCTTCTGGTTTATGAGTACATGAAAAATGGTGCACTCTACGATCATTTACATTCGAAGAACAATACCGAAAAAAGTAGCAGTGTCTTGAATTCATGGAAAATAAGGATCAAAATTGTATTAGACGCCGCAAGGGGGATTGAATATCTTCATAACTACGCTGTTCCATCGATAATTCACAGAGATATAAAGTCTTCCAATATCTTATTGGATGCAAATTGGACAGCAAAAGTGTCTGATTTTGGGTTATCATTATTGGGACCTGAATCTGAAGGAGAATTCATGTCAATGAAGGCAGCTGGAACAGTTGGGTACATGGATCCTGAGTATTATGGATTGAATGTTTTGACTGCAAAAACTGATATCTATTGTTTGGGTGTGGTGTTGTTGGAGGTATTGACTGGTAAGAGAGCAATACTGAAAGATGAAGAAGATGGAGGGAATTTGATTAGAATGGTAGAATTTGTGGTGCCAAAGATTATGGGTGGAGAGCTGTGGGATTTGTTGGATGTGAGAGTAGGGAAACCAGAGATGAATGAAGCCGAGGCGGTGGAGCTGGTGGCTTACACAGCATTGCGTTGTGTGAACGTGGAGGGGAAAGACCGGCCAACAATTACAGATATTGTAGCTAACCTTGAGAGAGCCCTTGCACTCTGTGAGGACAACCATGACAGCATCTCCATTGTCGCCCAGTGAAAATTCAAATTTGAGAAGAAAGAGATAAGATTCTTTTTCATTGTTTATATTTATTATTTATTTCTGTATTATTTTTTTTTTATTTCTCCTTATAAATTGTTAATGATAAAGGACACCTCCCTGTATTTTCAAATTATAGTGAGAGGAATCAATTATCTTCACAGTTATTATTTATTTATGTACAGGATAGAATTATATACTTGTTTTTGTGTTTTATCACTCATTGTAAATTCATACTGAAAAAGAACACCTTGTATTTTTGTACTCTAACGCGAACTGCTCAACTAATTCTGACTGTCTCGAAGAAAAAACAGCTCTTATAATGCCATTATAAGGTTTAATATTGAAAGATTGTCATCTAGAGGATGATGATCTTTAGTCACAACTTAAGGTTACAACAGAATTACCTATAATCCATAATCAAATCTACAACATCAAAGCAATTACATACAAGTAAATGTCTAAGCCAAATCTCAGACATACTCAAACTGCATAAGAAGCTTCACATACTTGAATTTCTCTCCCTTGTGGCTGTAGAGGGGAACTGATCGGATACCTGTTCTTATCTCGGACACAGGTAAACAAGTTTGGCCTCCAAAATCATCCTTCCTCCCTATGGGATCGAACTCGTGAACTTCGATTTGAAGCAAAGCAAGCTCAGGAACAGACAGTGGGAATGCAAAGCCTTCATTCCAAACAGGTGTCCAGTCATCCTCAATTGTCTTTGTTTGCTTCGTTACTGAATCTTTTCGCACTCCAGCAATTCCTATCTGTTGAGAGTTGTTCAATCTATCAGTGACTCATTTACCAATCACAGAGAAATGGCCACGAATGATTTAAGCGTCAGGTGAGAGCTGATAAATATCATCTTACCCTTGTATAGAAGTCAGGTGGGGAGCACATATCGAAGTGCGTGTGATGAAATTCCAAGTGCCATCCTTCTCCCATGTACACTCTCACCTATTAACAGTAAAATCAAATCTCAAACAAGAGTTATTTCAGAAAAAAGAAGCTAATAGGAGATTGAAGACAGTGAAAACAGTCGCAGAGAGATCCACTATTACCTTCAAGGTTTTCTTCACTGATAAATTTTCCCTAAAATGGTAGACATGATGATATGGACCATCAGCCTTGAGTAGAAAATCAGGTTTTTTAACATACCCACACCCTCCATTGGCTCTAAACATTCCATGCATCAACCATAGGGATCTGCCATATCCCTGTATTATAGAAAATTTCAAATTTGGTATCTAACAGAGAAAAATTTATGAAACTTATTTTCTCCTATAATCCCAAAAAGGTGGAAGACTCATGATTCAATCAAACCTGCATATTAAGGGCAACCATCTGAGCTCCATGTATCCAGCCCATTAACGGGTTGTAATTCGATGAGGTAATTCTTGTACCCTTTGGGTAAACCCTAAGAAAATTCCTCTGGGTGAACCTAATTCAAATACAATAATCAGATCAAACACTGCCAGAAAATTGACCTAAATCATATAAACTGAACAAGATTACATCGAAATTATTCTTAGTAAGTACCTGACAATATGGGTTTTATGAGTTTCTGCAGCTTTTTTAAGCTTTAGTTCACTCATGCTAAGACGACAAACTTTATCAGGAACTACTCTTAAAACTTCATCCATCTCACCCTTCCTTTTCCCACCATGAATGGCAATTAGAGCTTCATACTTAAGTGGTGCAGTCTGCTGCAACTTCCATTCTCCCTCATCATCTGGATCTTCATCATCCTCTTGATCGTGATGCTAACATATAAAAAAGTGAGCAATCAGTAGGAAATTTCTAATGGAAACAAAATGACTATCTAATGCAATAAACTCCTAATTTTCGCCATTTACCTTATTGTCACCTTCGAGGTCAGGAACTTCCTCTCCCCAGGCTTCTTCCTTTTCCCGCCGTGAACTTGTCTCCATTTCCTTATTATCCTTGGCGTTCGTACCTTGTTTTGGTGGTTTGGTTGAAATAAGAATCTTATACTTTAACGATTCCGGTGAATGGAATTCCTTTGAGCCGTCTTGTCCAGGGATAAACAGCATACCTCCAAATGTTTTTGTTAACATCTAGAAGTGAATTGAATTTATTTGCAGTCAAAAAAATGATAAATCATTAGGGTTGATTAAAATTCAAATGTAAGTACAGAAACTCACCTCCGCTACTTTAGTCTGAAGATCAGGAGTAAGATGGTCTTCTAGTGTTATTACAACAGGATATGGTGAAACATAGAAAGCATGTTCCTTGATAGATCTCAGACATTTGATGAGTTCAACTCGACTTGTTAGCGTCCTAAAATCAAGCAGAAAATGAATCAGAACAAGTAGACAGAAAAATCAACTCATTTGAAAACTTTTGAACCGATCAAAAGCCGATTACAATTTTAAAAATTGTAGGATATATCCAGTTTACCGTTTGAATTGACAATTGAGATTTCATTGAGGACTATATCAATTCAATCATGCATGAACTCTAAAGTTGGGAAATTATGCATGGGTTGCGTATATAAAGTTTATACCATCCATGAACAACATCGACGTTATCTTTCGATGAATTGGGCCACAAGTCCAACTCGATTACTCTTACACCTTTACGGAGTGCCTTTATGATTGGGACGTCGCTGCAATCACTGCTGAGCTGATTCCCGGTTAAGTAGGAATTATGGCCTGTATATATGAAATAATGTGACAATGGAGCATTCATATCATGGTGCACCTGTAATCAAAAGAGAGAACTATAGTTAAGCTAAAAGACTTATGAAACTTCTTCGCAGCTATATAAACGTCTTATATGTACTGTAGACAAAATATATAGCTATTCATGACGGGTTGTACTCGTAATCATTACATAAATCCTTCTGCTATTCATACAAGACTCCGTGCTGTCGAGTCTGATGTTAACACTCACATACCCTAGCATTGGGTAAATCAAACTGCAGAAAAGCAAAACAAAAAACAAAAAAAAAAAAAAAAAACGGTGGATTCTCGTTCTTCTTTCTGTCTTGGATGGTATGGTGCCCAAATCAATTTTGATTTTTTGTTTTTTGTGGCAACAAGTTTTAAACGGTTAAAAACATAATTGATGGCTCTAGTGATGTCAGGAAAAACTCCTTTTCTCTCTCTTTTTTTGGGTGGTATTGTGCCCAAATCAATTTTAAAAAGATTTAATGGCCCAACATGGTATGCCACAAATATTTGCAAACAATTTGTTTATTTGCAAGGAGGCGTCATGAAAATAGTAAAAAATAGTGCGAATTTGCAAATTGAGCTATAGCACATCATAAAAAGAAATAAATTGTAAAAATTTGAATGATACAAATATTAAATTAGGGAATCATTTCTGCGAAAATCAACGATTACGGAATTAGGGAATCATTTTTGTATGAACAGTTGATTTTTAATCAATTTTTGATAAGGCTAGAAGTTTTAAAATTCATTGCTTTTTTTGTAAGATTAATTCTTAGGGTGACGAGAACATTCTCGAGAAATATCAGTCACTAGATCATCTATATATGAATCCTGCAAGGCGAAATCAGCAAAGGGAAGAAGAGGGACAGAGGATCTACTCAGTTCCTGACGTGGGATACAGTTCTCTCTTTAAGTCCATCCAACCTAATACTGAATTCTCTGGTTTGGTATTTAAAAGTTAAAACTGCAAAAACTAGTTGACAAATTATATAATTTTCTTGAATTACAAATCCAATACATCCAAGTCTAACCTAACCACCAATTTTGCTATTTAAATAGTTGTCTAGTTGGACGGTTAGGTATGTCATCACTGCGTTTAGTTGGGGGCAGATGAGTGAAAGTCCTATGTTAACCTAGAAGTAATTCGTCAAACGGGATGGCTGAAGATTAAAAACTGGTTAAATTAAACATTCATTATATTATTTTAGTGGGTCACAAACGAATCCGATTTTGTTGACCCACTTATGACTTGGGTGACAAAACCCCGACATATGATTGGTGAATGGTGTTGACGGTTTAAATCACAGCATGGGGTTGCTTCTCTCCCAAGCTGGGGCAAATCTAGTGGGATCTCTACACCATTAGATCCTTAAGGGAACGAAAGAAAGAGCATTGCAGGAAGGAGAGATCGTCGCCACATACAAGTTTTGGGTCTGAGTATGGGCTATCCATCAGTAGGAATTATTCACACTCATTTTATCAACGATCATAAATCAGATTCTACCAATCATCTAACCAACCTAATTCCGTAAAATTCAAACGCTATCAGACAAAGTCTTATTATAAATTCTCACTGGGTAACTTGCCAAACAAAATCTAAGTCTCCCAAAATAGTACCAGGGAGACATGGCCTAAGATTTTGTAAACCCACTTCTATGGTGCGTTTTCTTAACCCACGTTTACTGTGGGTCTACAAAACCGCGAAAAGAAGACACATCGATTTTGTAATTTTTCTTCAACGTGTTACTTAACTTGCATTTAAAGTGCCTGAATATAAACAAAAGTGACTGTCCATAGAATAACTTCACTACCCAATGGAGGATTCTTGGAGGAAGAACTAGTGCCGAAATTACTTTATTACCCCCAACATAAATTCAATTTCCAATACTTGTAAGCAAAGAATTCAGTAAAATTTGTGAGGATTTTTGGGTAAAAGTTAATGAGATCATCGAAATTACGTACCTTGGGTAGAAGAGGAGGATTTGAATCGCTGAAGAGAAATTTGAAGAAGGCTTCAAGGTGAAGACCCTTTCGATGGAAGATGTTGTGGAGATGTCTAAGTTCGTCAATGATCTTCTGGGCATCTTCTTTGCTCACATTCTTTTCACCTTGGTAATCAATTAAAAATGTCTGAAGCTGATCAACGGTCATGTATCCGTTATCTGAGTATTGATTAAATAGGGCTTTTATCTCCTCTGGTGGTTCTGCTACTCTTAGCTTGAATATTCGCCGGAAACAACAGCAAACCATGTAACTCTGCTTCGACATGTTATGCTTTAGAGAGAGAAAGAAAGAAAAAAGTTTAGAGAGAGAAAGAGAGAGTTGTGTGCATGTGAAAGTGTAGTCGAGGTTGCTAATAAATTCAGGTAAACATATATGGACTTTGAGGAAGACTTTGATGGCCTGATGGGTTTTTTTTGTGAAAGGATATTTAAGAGGGCCAGAGGGGGATCTTGGACCCACTTTTGTTTTTAGTTGTTCAATCTATCAAAGATTGGGACGAATGGTCTCAAATCTTAGAGAATCCTGTTCTATGCTGCCCCCCTATGCGTTGTAAGCTGTTTCCAACTATATGACGCTCACTGGAGGAATTAATACTTTACCCAGAACTAGAAATGCTCCATTAATTTGTATTCCCAACGTGTTTCAGGCCCGCTAGATTGATAACATGATTTCTTTCTCACAAGTTTTTCATCAAATTTCTGATCCTCACAAAATTTCTATCTAAAATCTTCCATCCAAACAAATTATAAGGGTTGATCTGCAGCAAAGTAAATATTTTTATACTTTTAACCCTATTAAAAGTAAGGTGATTTATGGGTGGTCCATATTTTTATTAATTTTAAACAATTCATTTTGGGATTAGATGTTTTAAAATTGAAAGAGGTTATAAAAGAATGATCTATATAGTGAAAAAATCATCTTAATGTACATCCTTAGGTCATCTTTTTTTAAAGGTCGTCCTACAATATGTTGGGCAAAAAATCCCTCTTCCTTAACTTTATCCTGTGGAAAGGCCTTTGTTGGGAAATAAATCCCACTACCCTGTGCACAATATAAGTGGAGCAAATACTACAACCACAAGTAACAAAATATATGTGTGTGCTGGAAAATAAATGAAACATGCAAATAATGAGACAGCAGGATTTTTACGTGGAAAACCTCTTCAATATGAAGAGTAAAAACCACGGGACCTAGTCCAGAAATCTTCCACTATGATAATAATGGGGTTACAATGTTCTCCCTAAAACATTAGGGTTTCAATCATCAAGATATACAATAACACTTGGTTAACAATAATCTTCACCAAATTGATGGATATCACAAGATCTTTACCCTAAGGTAGATTTCATACTAACAACAAGAGTGTAGAGATTTTCTCACCAATCTAGGGTTTGAACAAACCCTAGAAATACCAATCTGGTGTGAAGAAGATGATGACTACAAGAGCTTGTGGATGACGTCGTCACAGGCTCGCCGGAAAATGGATCGGCAACTCCTCCTTCACTGAAATCTCTCTTTCGTCTGTTCTCCCTCTACTCTCACTGTCTAACGTTCTCTCTTTTTCTCGGCTGTTCTCTCTTTCAGACTCACTCTCTCTCTCTCTCTTCTGCGTTGAGATAGGAGGGTTTGAGAGAAAACCCAAAACAGAATCCGTTATTCACGGATCTGTTTTGTTTTCTCCCAAACAAAACAAGACAAGACAAGCTTGTCCCCCTTAAAATACAAAAGGGGGGACAAGCATGCTATGTTGGTGGGTCCCCCCATATGGAGGGACTTCCCAACAGCCTTCTCTATTGTTATACTTTGCATCGGGTGCGTATTTATTTAAGCCTTCGTTTAAGGGTTATTAGATGTGTAGCACAAATCTCTAAGAAGAAAAACTTAGATCAGTATGTGTTGTATGGGAACTGGGAACATCAATCAAATTGGCACAAAAAATGGTGCTTATATGAATGTTTTTGTGTGCATATCTTGTACTTTTTCTCTATTAACATTACACTTCGTTTATATTTATTAGTGGTCTAATTGTCAGCCATCACACGTCCTATTTTAAAGAAAAATGGGATATGACACTTGACACTCAAATGATGATGGACATAATATAAAAGTTTATGACTACATCAGCTATAATAGGTATTACAAAAACATGATCAAATATTGTGAAAGACGAAGATGCTATTTCCTTGTCAACTTTTGTCTACATCGATTTTATATATTCCACGACCAATTATGTGAACCAAAGGTTATGGACCAGTACCGGTGTTAAAAGGAACATAAACTATTATATCCATCCTTCTCTTCGTACTAGAAAACATGAAAGAACGTTAAAAAAACTTCACTAAAAAAAAAAAAAAAAACTCCTCGTTCATCAGCTTTGCTACTTGTGTGTGTCTTTGTCTTGTGAGAATATGCCACGGAAAAACCTTTATAACAGAACATTGAGAAATGATTGATTTGGTTTCCAATTCAGCAGTGGTTTTTGGACCGATCCTTTTAAAAAAACAAATGCGGGACGCTTATATGGTATGGTAGATCTTACTGCCACATAAGTTAGAAATTCCTTCAAAATATTTTTAGGAAAATAAAAATAGTGGGTCCTACCCTGCCACATAGGTGACTGATATAAGTTTTATAAAACAGTCTATCAAAAAATCATTTGTGTTTTCAAATTCTCATTGGGTTAACATGTCACTTGTCTTCTCTGTCAATTATTGCCACGTAAAACATTTCCATTGGATTTTTAAGTTGCTAATATCAGTGACCTCAAGTTCAAGGGCTGCAAATTCACATGGAGTAATAGAAGCATGGGCGTTAGGTAAACTGAATTATATAATTTATTAACGGATTTTGTTAACATTTGCCCTAAGGGCACATGATGAGTTTCAAGTTTTTATTTTTTATTTAGTTATGTGAGGTTGTTCAAATGGGCTAATTTTTTTTATATGTATGTTATTTATATTATTTTAATCAAATCTAAAAAAATCAGTTCAATCGGAGACCTCTAGAACCATAAACACTTAATCTAAACTTTATAGTATGAATGGACATCTAACATTTAAAGTAATTTATTTCGGAAGGTTAAATATCTCTGATTGAGCTGATTTTTAGTATCTAGACATCTTATAAATAATGATAATATTATATTTACAAAAAATTAGCTAATTTGAAGACCTCCAACTTGTAAAAATACTTCTTCAAATTTAACCTTGTCGTGTGCCCTTAAGGCACGCGTTAACAAGATCCTTTATAAATCACTATATGGCTGAAGCATAGATGTGGCTATAGATGTAATCATGGGAACTAATTTGTAATGTACGATATATAAATTCAAGTAAATGACATGTGAAAATTTGTAGTCATTTTAAAATTGTAAATATTCTCATTAAAAATTACTTCATATGCTTGCACATAAACTTTCGCTCTAAAGCGCATATTTAAATATAACACTGACTGAAAATTTGCCAATATTCAAGGGTACCAAGGAGAGTCTATAATGTAGGTTCATAATTGGATCAAAAGATATGTACGTCCATGCAGTTGCATACAAATCATAGCTAGATATGAAGCAAATAATATAGAAGGATCTCTAAACAAACTCGAACCGCATAAGAAGCTTTACAGACTTGAATTTCTCTCCTTCGCTGTCGTAGAGTGGCACTGCTCGGATACCAGACCTTAATTCCCAAACAGGCAAACATGTCTGGCCACCAAAATCATCTTTCACAGACACGTCGTCATAATCAAGTACTCTGATCCTAAGCAAAGCCAGCTCTGGAACTGTTAATGGGAACAAGAATTCTTCGTCCCAAACCGGCATCGAGTCGTCTTCCAGTATCTTTGTTTTCTTCTTTGTCACATCTGCTGGCACTCCTGCTATCCTCATCTGCCAAAAAAGTTTGATCAGTATTTATTTGTAACAATAGTAACAACTTTTACTTGCATTTCTTCAAAGTTCAATTGTAACAACTTCTACAGTGGTCCATGCTCAATTTCTCTAATTTTCTGTGAAAAGAAGTGTTAAATAATAGAACTGGAACTCAAATACCCAAGTACCAACCAGAACCAAAACTGATCTATCCTGGTTCCTGGGTTCCGGGTCTAACAATTTTTCTACTTCAACCTGAATTATTTATGAGGCTCAGGTTTTAGCTAGTTCAATAACCAAATTGGAATCAACCCATTGAGTGCCCTAACAAGAATTGTAAGTCAATTCAACAACTGATCTGATCGAACGAATAACTCATGACTTAACAATGATGCACCCCTTCAAGCCATTAATCCCAAGCATCCCACATCAGGTAAACCTTAGCAGCTGGATGCAGGGAATGGCTATTAAGAGAACATAACTATCTAAATACCAATGAAGCTAACTTACCTTTACGTAGAAGTCCGGTGGAGAGTATGCATCAAAATGTGTTTTCTTGAAATCTGTACTCCATCCATCACCCATGTACACTGTCACCTGTTTAATAGAGTTGGATCTTCTTATAAGAGTTCATCAGCAAGAAAATTAAATGTGCATGGAATAAAAACTGAAAGATAATTCACTCACTTTCAAGGTTTTCTTCACTGGTAACTCTGCTTCAGGATTGAAAATGCGATTACGTTGATCCACCGTCATAAGAAAATCAGGTTTTTTCACATAACCACAACCTCCATTGGATCTGAACATTCCCTGCATCAGCCAGAGTAATTTGCCATGTCCCTGTCATAGGAAATCTCACATGTTATTGTACAACACTTTCAAATTTACAAGAACGATTTTTTGCTACACTAGTTTTAAGTGGAAAGGACTGGTTTTAACAACTTCTTGTATACTAAGAGGGCTTTGAAAATATGAAAATAAGAACTAAACTATCTACTAAACTAATCCAATAATGCAACAACCGAACTATCCCACTCCTATAAGAACTAAACTTAGCCAAGTCCAATAAAAATTATATATAAAAATTCTACCCCAACCCTTACTTTTGCCCTTGTCTACAATTTCAAGAAACACAGAATAGGATTCATTTGCATACCAAATCGTTGAAACTAACCTGCATATTAAATGCTACCATTTGAGCTCCATGCATCCATCCAATCATTGGGTCGAAATTTGACGAGTCAACCCGTGTGCTTTTTGGATAAACCCTTAGCAGATTCCTCTGGGTGAACCTAGAAACAGAATCAATTACTTCAGAAGATCATGTCCAAAGTATATATAAAGAAGAAAGAAATGGATAACATAATTAAAAAGTTAACACTTTGCAGGTAAGTTGATGTTTGAGAATTGCCATAAGTACCTGATAAGATCAGTTCCATGGGATTCGGTAGCCTTTTCAAGCACTAGTTCACTCAAACTAAGGCGTCCAACTTTGTCAGGATCCACTTTCAGTGACACCGTAATCTCACCCTTGCGTTTATTAACATGAATTGCAATAAGACGCTTGTATTCAGAAGCTCCTAACTGATTTTCACAGCCATCCTCAACATCTTCATCTTCCTCATTGTTTTCACTCCGAACACTGTCATCTGCTTCGAGTTCAGTCTTGAACTCCAAGACCTCCTTGCCCGATGCTTCATCCTCATGCAAATCCTTTCCTTTGTCCTTAAAATTCCTACCCTCAACGTATACTTTTGGTGGTTTGGCTGAAATAAGGATTCGATGCTTCAATGCTTCCGGTGAAGGGAATTCCTCTAAACATTCTGACTCAGGGAAAAACAGCATATCTTCAAATGTTTGAGTGAGCATCTAGAAACAAAACGATAAATGGTCATGAAAGATCACTTCAAAATAACCTAAGTGGTTATATCTACCCGCCAAAAAGAAATTGAATCAAACAAATTACCCACCTCAGCTACTTTAGCCCGAAGTTTCGGAGTAAGGTGGTCTTCCAGAGTAATCACAAGTGGGTATGGGGATGCACAGAAGGCATACTCTTTGATGGAACTTAAGCATTTGATGAGTGTCACTGGAGTAGTCAGGGTCCTACAGTTACACAGAAGCATTGATCACTTCAAAGAAAATTAAGAAAATTTGAGTAAGTCCTCTACAAGTTAGGCACACAAAAAGTATAGAAGTTATGAGAGGAATTATCTACTAAAACTAATAATAGGAGAGTAGAAAGCTAGAATTTGATAGCTTTAAAACTATGTCAAAAGAAAGATATATACCTTCCATGAAGAACATGAACATCATCTTTTGAAGAATTAGGCCATAAATCCAGCTCAATTACTCTTACACCTTTCTGAAGCGCCTTTATAATTGGGACGACGCTGCAATCACTGCTGAGTTGATTCCCGGTTAGATAGGAATTGTGGCCTGTATATATGAAGTAATGTGACAATGGAGCATTCATATCCTGGGAAACCTGTAACGACAAATATATCGTCAAGTGCAAAAAAAAAAAAAAAAAATTCTATGACCCTCTGGTCCTTTCCTAATAATCCATATTTATTGTGTTATAGCAGATGAGCTCATCAAGATAAGAAGACTTCATTTCAAGATAGGCATTTTAGGGATGGTTGATTATTATAATTGTGCAGTTCAAGGTTAAGTAGGAATTATGGCCTTTATATAAGAAATAATGTGACAAATGGAGCATTCATATCCTGGTGCACCTGTAATCAAAAGAAACATCTATAGTTAAGCTACAAGCATTGATGAAATTTCTTTGCTCTATATAAACGTCTAAAATGTACTGTAGACAAATATATAGCTAGCTATTCAAGACGGGTACTTGCCGCCTACTCGCTATCATTACATAAATCCTTCTGCTATTGATTTTTTGTAGAGATAATATTATTATCATTTATATGATGTCTACAAAATATCAGCTGATTTCAAGACTTCATACTTGCAAAAAAAAAAAAAAAAAATCATTCAAAAATTATTCCGGATTCGTTTGCTAAGTTGAGGATCTGAAAAAGATTGTGTTTGAGATAGCTCAAACACGGTGTATTAACGACTGTAGTTTCTGTCCAAGAAAAAACTTGCATTTAAAGCGCCTGACCATATAAACAAAAATGACTGGAAGAGGAAGAACTAGTAACCAATTTACTTTATTACCCCCAATATAAATTTTATTTTCCACACTTGTAAGCAAAGGCCAAAGAATCTTACAATTTGTGAGGATTTTGGGTAAAACTTAAAGAGAATCAATCTTTGTACATGCTTATATCTACATGTTATATTTACATTGTCAGTGGGTCTACATGAATTTTATGTAAATACTAATTTTTTTTTGTGAGATGATCTAGAGAACATATTTATCTAAAATCAGTTCATTCTAAATTGTTTAACACAATCAAATGTTGTTCTAAATTAATAATATTTTTTGAACCGTCTATAAATATTGTAAATTTTAAATTAATATTAATGGAAATAAGAGTTTTAAAATAAATTAATTTTTAGTAAATATGATCTAGTGAAAAGAACATACTTATTAAATCTCAGCTGTTAGATCAACTTCGGCCCCACATATAACATGCACATGAAGGATATCAGTTCTCAAACTTAATATGATTACCTTGGCTAAGAGTGGGGGATTAGAATCGCTGAAGAGAAATTTGAAGAAGGCTTCAAGGTGAAGACCCTTTCGATGGAAGATGTTGTGGAGATGTTTGAGGTCGTCTATGATCTTTTGAGCGTCTTCTTTGCTCACATTCTTTTCACCTTGGTGTTCCATCAAGAAAGTTTGAAGCTGATCAACGGTCATGTATCCGTTATCTGAGTACTGATTGAATACGGTTTTTATTTTCTCTGGTGGTTCTGCTACTCTTAACTTGAACATTCGCCGGAAACAACAGCAAACTATGTAACTCTGCTTCGACATGTTAGACAGAGAAAGAAAAGAAAATAGTCTAGAGAGAGAAAGGAAGAGCTTAGAGAGAGAAAGAGAGATGGGTATGTCACATCTATATATATATATATATATGTGAAAATGTAGTCGAGGGTACTAATAAATTCAGGCAAACATATATGGAGTTTGAGGGGACTTTGATGGGTTTGGTTTTGAAAGAATATTTCAGAGAGGGGGATCAGAGAATTGGACCCACTTTTGTTTTTAGTTGTTCAAATATCTATTAAAGATGAGATTGGGAGCTAGGTGTGTCAAATCTTAGAGCATATATCATGTTCTATGCAGCAGTAACCCACCCTAATAAGCGTTGTAAGCTGTTTCCAACTATATATATATATATATGACATTTTTAACTGTGTGTGGAGGCTCACTAGAGAATATTTATGTACCCTGAACTAGAAATGCTCAATGATGATCTTTGGCTCTTTGCGGCAAAATAGATAAACCCTATCAGGTAAGGTGATTTATGTCGGTTCATATTTTTATTAATTTTTAATTTTTTTTAGATTAAATGTTTTAAAATTGAGTGAGTTTAATAATCTATATATATACTACTATATAATGCAAATACTTAAGTGAAGCCTATTTTGCCAAAACTTCCTAAAATACCCTTATATGTGTTTTTCTATAAATATAGTTGGTACTAAATAAAATAAATTATTTATCAAATTGAAGGTATAGTTGGTACTAAATAAAATTCTAGCATTAAATAACTCAAGTCTCTTCCAAAACCGTTATTCTCCACCCACCCTCTCTTTCATGATTTTCTCTCACTTTTTCTCTTCCTATACTATATTCCTAAAATCTCCATGTAACTACATACTCAATTTTCACCTTTCTCTTTATATCTCTCTCTCACTCACCAAAATGTCATTTTTACCCTTTGATAAACTTTTTTAAATGGGATATTTTAGACTTTTCTCTCACCAATATGATTCACTCCCTTACAAAACGAATGCAAAGAATAAGCCCAATGTGAGGAACACATACAATACACGTGCACAATGCTTGTAACGAGTAAACCATGTTAACCTATATTCTTAGGTCATCTTTTTCATGAGCCCTACAGTATGTTGGGCAAAAATATCCCTCTTCTTTAACTTTTTATCGCGGTAGTGAGACCTTCTCTTTCGTTATACTTTGTGTCGGACGTGTGCTTATTTAAGCCTTTGTTTCAAGGTCGTTGGATGTCTATCGCCTTGTGTTTTAATCGTCAACCTTCAGACGTCTTGTTTTAAAGAAACGTGAGATGTAACACTTGATACTTGATTGATGGATGTAATGTCCTGAACAAAATAGTTGTCCGAGATATTTTAACTCCATCGGCTGCCACGTCACATAGTATTATAACGTGGTCAAAAAATATGACCAAATATTCCGACTAGGGCCGCATACGGTTCGGTTTGGTTGGATTTTTTTTAACAAACCCATATCCAAACCATTAATTAATTTAGGAAGACCAAAACCATACCATGATGGTTTTTTTTTTAAACCAAAACCAAACGATCGATTTTTTGAATTTTTTGAGTTTTTCGATTTTTTTCAAATTTCAAATTTTTTTAGGGGTTTTCGATCTTTTTTTAACGGACAAATCGTTCAAAACTAAAGTTTAACTAGATTAAGAAAAATTAACATAAGACATTTATCAATTGATCATTTAAACTTAAACTAAAACATGACATAATTAGAGCACTTGCATTATAAAAATTTAAAGTTCATTCAAACTTAAAAATAAAAAAATTGATAATACCCAAATACTTATTTAATTTAAAACATAAAAAAAATGTCCTAGTGTTCAACCATCTTAAGTAATTATTAATTCTCTCTCTTTTTTGTGAAAATTATTAAATTTGATATGAGAAGATCATCCCCAACAACGTGCAAGATAGTTCGTCCCCGAATATGATTTATTTATTTATTTTTTATGAAGATACATGGTGAAGCCTGTGAAGAGTTCATCTTCATATCTTAGATACCTCTATATGGATCCCTACATATTTTCCATAACAACATAGTGGTAATTTTAATCATGGTATATCCGCAATTGAATTTTCACAATAAAAATAATAATTATACAAAATAATATGTATATTATAAATAAATTAATAAATATGTATAAATTTGAGAACACACATCACACATATGTATTGCTTCATATAGGATACAAATTGGTATAGATACATTGACTTATAAAATTGTAATTATATTAAGAGTCAGACTCCTTAATTCATATTTTCATAAGTTAGCATGCATATTTATATATAATAATACATGTGTATACTATATAGGTATATGTGCGGATTTTTTTGGTTTGGTCTTTCGGTTTATTTTTTGAAAATATGAAACCAAAACCAGACCATAAATATCAGTTTTTCGGTTTTTCGGGTTTTGGTTTTTTTGGTTTTACGGTTTATCAAATTTTTTTTTCAGTTCAGACCGATTCGGAACGGATTTAAAACCACACTATATGCATCTCTAAGTCTGACGGAGGAAGATGCTATTTCCTTATTGACTTTTTCTTATACCGATTTTATATACTCAACCAATTATATAAGAGAGAATGGGGAAGATACCCAATATAGGACCTCCCTTTAGCTTTCAACCTAGTTAAAATAGACTTTGTAAATAAAACCCAAAAATTCACATTACTAATTAAAAGGACCAAAAAACTCTTCTAGAGAAAGAAAAAAAAAACTCTTAATCTCTTTTTTCACTCTCGTTTCTCTCTCTAAAAAGAAGATGATGAATACATTGTGGAAAAAAAATGGAGATGAAAAATGATGATGATGAGAAAGATGACGATAAAGAAGATGAAGAAGCAACAGATAAAAATGAAGAAGAGATTATTAATGGGGTGATTAAAATGTCATGGGTCCTGTTAACGTGTGCCCTAAGGGCACACGATAAGGTTATTTTTTAAGGAGTAAATTTATAAGTTAGAGATCTTCAAATCAACTGATTTTTTGTAGATATAATACTACTATTATTTTTAAAATGTCCACAAAAAATTAGCTCAATTAGAGATATCTAACCCTCTAAACAAATCACTTTAAATGTTAGCCGTTCATTCACACTATTAAAGTCTAAATTAAGTGATCGTAGTGTTAGAAGGTGCTAGAGATCTCCGATTAAGCTAATTTTTTTAGATATGATTCAAATAATATAAATACAATACATATAAAAAAATCAGCTCATTTGGACAAACTTAAGGAACTAAACAAAACACAAAACCTTAAAGCTTATCATGTACCCTTAGGGCACATGGTAACAAAATCCAAATGTCATATGTAGAAAAGACAATAAAATTTTAGGTTACATTTAAAAAGCTACAGTTGATTGGATGGAAAGTTAAAAGCGGTTAAAACCAAATTTCTTGATTATGTAAATCAAAGGTTATGGAAAAGGAACATAAACTATTATATCCATCCTTTTCTTCGTACTAGAAAACATAAAAGAACGTCAAAAAAAAGGTCACTGAAAACAAAAAAAAAAAACTTCCTCCTCATCAACTTTGCTCCTTGTGTCTTTTGTCTTGGTGAGAAAATGCAAAATGCCACGGTAAAACCTTTAAAAGAGAACATTGAAATGATTGAGTGGGTTTCCAAGTTCTCACTGGTTTAGCAGGTCACTAGTCTTCTCTGTCAATGATTGCCACGTGGAGCATTTTCATTGGACAAGGATGTAAGGAACAAACTTTTATCAAACTGTATTATCATTATAAATTTAGTAAATAACATGTGAATATATATATAAATATTTTAAAACTTGTTCACAACCAATCACGTGAGGTCCACTGCAAATTAATTCATATAATTACACTTAAATTATCTCACCAAAATATATTCAAACATAATTTTTAGCCGTGCAAATTTGCAAATATTCATCACGTACCAAACACAGCCTATAATTTAGGATTAAGATCATCCATTGTTTGTATTGGATGATCACAAGAGAACTCCCCCAAAACAATTCTCTATTTTTATTTTATTCGTGGTTTACAGCGTAGTTCATAATTGGATCAAAAGATATGTGCGTCCATGCAACTGTATACAAATCATAGCTAGATATGAAGCAAATAATATAGATGGATCTTTAAACAAACTCGAACCGCATAAGAAGTTTTACAGACTTGAATTTCTCTCCTTCACTGTTGAAGAGTGGAACTGCTCGAATACCAGACCTTAATTCCCAAACAGGCAAACATGTCTGACCACCAAAATCATCTTTCTCAGACATGTCATAATCAAGTACTTTGATCCTAAGCAAAGCCAGCTCTGGAACTGTTAATGGGAACAAGAATTCTTCGTCCCAAACCGGCTTCGAGTCGTCTTCCAGTATCTTTGTTTTCTTCTTTGTCACATCTGCTGGCACTCCTGCTATCTTCATCTGCCAAAAAAAGTTTGATCAGTATTTATTTGTAACAACTTTTACTCGCACTTCTTCAAAGTTCAATTGTAACAACTTTTACAATGGTCCATGATCAATTTCTCTATTTTCTGTGAAAACTTGTCAAGTACTACAGAACTGGAACTCAAATGCCCAAGTACCAACCAGAACCAAAACCGACTACCCTGGTTCCTGGGTTCCTCGTCTAACAGTTTTTCTACAGCAAACTGAATTATTTATGTGCCCTGGTTTTAGTTAGTTCAATAACCAAACTGGAACCAACCCACTGACAGCCCTAAAAAAAAATTTAAGTCAATTGGTGGATCATGTTGAGAACACCTTTTATTACAATGTCTGATCTGATTGAACGAATAACTCAGACTTAACAATGATGCACCCCTTCAAGCCATTAAGCCCAAGCTTCCCAGATCATGTAAACCTAAGCTGGATGCAGAGTATGGCTATTAAGAGATTATAGCTATTTAAATACCAATAAAGAAAATTTACCTTTACGTAGAAGTCCGGTGGAGAGAATGCATCAAAGTGTGTTTTCTTGAAATCCGTACTCCATCCATCACCCATGTACACTCTCACCTGTTTAGTAGAGTTGGATCTTCTTATAAGAGTTCATCAGCAAGAACATTAAATCTGGACTCAAAACTGAAAGATAATTCACTCACTTTCAAGGTTTTCTTCACAGGTAACTCTCCTTCAGCATTGAAAATGTGATTGCGTTGATCCACCGTCATAAGAAAATCAGGTTTTTTCACATAACCACAACCTCCATTGGATCTAAACATTCCCTGCATCAGCCAGAGTAATTTGCCATGTCCCTGTCATAGGAAAACTCACATGTTATTGTACAACACTTTCAAATTTACAAGAACAATATTTTGCTAAGCTAGTTTTAAGTGGAAAGGACTGGTTTTAACAACTTTTTGTATACTACTATACTAGTAACATAATTGCTCAATTGTTCCTGTTTGGACATTGGTATAGATATACACCAAAGTACCAAAAGACAGATAACTTAATGCCACAACTGACTACCAGGGTGGCTACCATCAGTAAAGAAGAAAAACACCTATGGGAGTTCTAATAGTTGATCAAAGAACTAGTTTTGTGAAGCAATCTAGAAAATAGAAAGATGGACAACCTTTTGGTATGGATCATTTACTTTAGGTAAACCATCCCAATTTATCTACTACACAATTTGAACCTACAATCGGCGGGGATCGACTATTCTTGGTCTAGTTCTACATGTATTTGGTACCAGAACATTAGTATTATTACCAATCCCAGTTATGGAAACTTTGATATCCAATGAACCGGAATCGAGCCAATATATACGATCTTAAATAGGCTTAAAAATATTCAAATTTCCCCTTTAATTTTCCGATAACTGTCATCAATTTCTATAAAAAGAATTAATTATCAAGAAATATAAACTAAATTACTTTCAACAATAAGTTGCATATTAATTAATGCTGTTTTGGTAGAATCTGGACCATAAATTCTACATAAGAGAGATGAAAATAAGAACTAAACTATCTACTAAACTAATTCAATAATGAAACAACAGAATTAGCCCACTCCCATAAGAACTAAACTTAGCCAAGTCCAATAAATTTTATATATAAAAATTCAATCCCTGGCTACAGCCATGTTAAGCCAACCTTTACTTCTGCCCTTGTCTACAATTTCAAGAAAAACATAATAGGATTCATTTGCATAACAAATCATTGAAACTAACCTGCATATTAAATGCTACCATTTGAGCTCCATGCATCCATGCAATCATTGGGTCGTAATTTGATGAGTCAACCCGTGTGCCTTTTGGATAAACCCTTAGCAGATTCCTCTGGGTGAACCTAGAAACAGAATCAATTACTTCAGAAGATTATGTCCAAAGTATATATAAAGAAGAGAGAAATGGATAACAATTTAAAAAGTTAACTTTTTGCTGGTAAGTTGATGTTTGAGAATTTCCATAAGTACCTGATAAGTTCAGTTCCATGAGATTCTGTAGCCTTTTCAAGCGCTGGTTCACTCAAACTAAGGCGTCCAACTTTGCCAGGAATCACTTTCAATGACACCGTAAACTCACCCTTGTGTTTATTAGCATGAATTGCAATAAGACGCTTGTATTCAGAAGCTCCTAACTGATTGTCACAGTCATCATCATCTTCATCTTTCTCATTGTTTTCACTCCGATCACTGTCATCTGCTTCAAGTTCATTTTTGAAGTCCACAACCTCCTTGCTCGATGCTTCATCCTCAGGTGAAACCTTTCCTTTGTCCTTAAAACTCGTACCCTCAAGATATACACTTGGTGGTTTGGTTGAAATAAGGATTCGATGCTTCAATGCTTCCGGTGAAGGGAATTCCTCTAAACATTCTGACTCAGGGAAAAACAGCATATCTTCAAATGTTTGAGTGAGCATCTGGAAACAAAAACAATACATGGTCATGAAAGATCACTTCAAAATAACCTAGGTGGTTATGTCTACCCACCAAAAAGTAAACTGAATCGAACCGATTACCCACCTCAGCTACTTTAACCCGAAGCTTTGGAGTAAGGTGGTCTTCTAGAGTTATCACGAGAGGGTATGGGGACGCACAGAAGGCATACTCCTTGATGGACCTTAAGCATTTGATGAGTGTCACTGGAGTAGTCAGGGTCCTACGGTTACACAGAAGCATGGATCACTTCAAAGAAAATTAAGAAAAATCTAGGAAGAATTGAAACTAAAGCTCCACGGAAATGAGGTTTCTTGATTTGATATAAAATATAGATTCTGAAGATTTGGTTTTTCATCATTGACAGATTACATGGACCATAAATCTTCCTCGTCTTTTTTTATCTGTAAAAGAAGAATTGTATTGCAAAGAAAGATATGTACAGCTGGAATGTACAACTAACAAACCAACAAACAAACCCGACCTTACATTAATCAAATCATCAAGCTGGGTCTATTTTGGAAGTGTAAAAATAATATTGAAATAACCTAGACTTTAGCTTTGCAGTTAAGAATTCACAGTATCCACATATTGCAACCAAACTAACGAGAGTAGAAAGCTAGAATTTGATAGCTTTTCATTTAAGTTTAGTACCTTCCATGAAAAACATGAACATCATCTTTTGAAGAATTGGGCCATAAATCCAGCTCAATTACTCTTACACCTTTCTGAAGCGCCTTTATAATTGGTTCGTCGCTGCAATCACTGCTGAGTTGATTCCCAGTTAGATAGGAATTGTGGCCAGTATATATGAAGTAATGTGACAATGGAGCAGTCATATCCTGGGAAACCTGCAACAACAAATGTACAGTCAAGGGCAAAAAAAATAACCTAGGAAATGCCATGGTGGTCTAACTGCATAACCTAAAATCTGTGCTTAAAATAAATCTATGACTATGATCCTCTGGTCCTTCCCTAATAATCCATATTTATTGTGTTATAGCAGATGAGCTCATCAAAAAAAGAAGACTTCATTTCAAGATGGGCATATTAGGGATGGTTGACTATTTTCCTTTTGTGTGCAAGCTTTATTAGAATTCATAGATCTTAATAAAACAAAACAACGAATTGTTTTCCGCATAAGAAAGACAGTTTCTAATTGTGGGATGTGAGATTGAAGAAATTTTTTAATAAAACCCTAAACATAAAAAAAAGATGAAACTTAGCAGAAACCAAAGAAAAGGAAAAACAAAACAGAGGTAGAGAGAGAAAATTTAGAGAGAGAAGATTTAAACCTGAGGATTGATGGAAGGATTGAGATCATCAGAGAATAGATAATGGTGAAAATCATCAAGAGTAAGAGCGTGCCTAGTGAACTTAGCAATTTGGTGTCGCCTCTGCATAATTTGACCTATGATCCGTTCTGCATCTTCAATTGTTGCTTTCGATTCTCCCTGAAAGTTAACTAAAAACTGCAGAAGCTGATCAGCTGTCATCGGATTCTTTCCATCAGAGAACTTAACAAAAGCTTCTTTCACGTCAGCCGGAGGTTCTGCTTCACTGATACTGAATTTCCTCGTAAAAAACTTACCAATCTTATAACTCGCCATTTTAATTTCTTTAAAATCAGACCAACTGATGAACCAATCGATGTTATTCAATCTTAGGATTATCCTTTCTTGATTTGAATTAATCTTCTCAGATCGATTTCGATCGATCAAAAATTCTTTGAAGCTTCTCTTGTTGTCTTCATTAAATTAATTTGGAAGATTGAGTGAAGTGATCGAAGATAAATCGGATTCTGATTTTTTTTTTTTTTGGTTTCAATTTCTCATCATTCTATCACTAGTATTTATTGAATGTTTGTTGGGATGGGTTCAGTTGGAGCGAACACGGAAGGAATTGAATATTTTCCTTTACAAGATTAACGGAAGCAAAGCTTGACTGTTAAGTGGCAGGTGGCAACTGGGGACTCGTCCAACGGTTCATAGACTTGGAAGTTACGAAGCACCGACATAAACAAAGGACACGGCAAATGCAAGTACAATATAAAGGGTATGCCCTATGGACATTGCATGAACACATAAATACATAATTTAACCTTTTGAAAAATCTCCCAAAATTTATTGCCCGAAGAACTTTGGACAAAAAGATAGAAGACATAGTTGTTACATTTTTGTTTTTTCTGAGGTTCTTAAGAAAGAAGGTTTTCAAGGTTTTCATAGATCATCTAATAGTAGACTTAAATCATTCAATAATTACATCTATTAGTGAATAGGAAGAACACTGTGTCAAAACTTTATATCTTAATATCCCAATTCTTTTTTATGTCGTATTTCGTGATAGTGTTACCATCTCTTGGTACCGCAGAAATCATCACTACGAATAAAGAGAAATCTGTCACGACGACCGAAGAGTACAAACTCTAACATAATTAATTACATGGGTCAAATCTTGCGGCAATACTACGGCTTGCAAGGTTTGAACCCACAACCTCTAAAGTCATAAAGAGGGACGCAAACCAACCGAGCAAGCGATTATTTGCATCTCTTGCGCCTTTACTTCTAGGTCATCTTTACTTCTTAATTAATTAACCGTGTTTTTTTTTTATTTGGAACCTAAATGTGCTGCCGACTAACATTGGGGATACTTGACCCTGGTCGAGAAAGCCTTTAAAAAATCCCGGTCTGCCCATTTCTACTCTAGTATGTTTATCTCACCATAGAAATGATTGTCATAAAGAAATCAGTACAATCTAAAATATTTGACTCCATTAAAACTCCATCAAAAGTTATTTTAAAAGTGTGTTTGGTGAGAATGATCTACCGGCTAAAGATAAGACTTGGATTAATGTATGTTTGGGGTAGGTAGGGATCCTAACTTTAAAATCGCTTCGCCAAAAGTTTGTTCCTTACATTCTTATCCAATTGAACGTGGCAATAACGTATAGAGGGGACCAGTGACATGTTAACTATAATCCAGAATTTGAGTACCACTTTTGTCGAATTGTAATTTGTATCATCATAATTCACTAATTCAGGATTAAGATCATCCCTTGTTTGGATTGAATGATCACAAGAAAAGTCTCCCACAAAAATTCTCTATTATGATTAATTCGTGGTTTACAGCATATATAGTTCATTGGATCAAACAGAAGTCCATGCAAGTATATATGCAGCTGCATACAAATGATACATATGAAGCAATTAACTTAAAAGGATTTCCTACACAAACTCGAATCTCATAAGAAGCTTTACAGACTTGAATTTCTCTCCTTTACGGTTGAAGAGCGGCACCGCTCGAATACCAGGCCTTAATTCCCAAACAGGCAAACATGTCTGACCACCAAAATCATCTTTCTCAGACATGTCATATTCATGTACTTCGATCCGAAGTAATGCCAGCTCTGGAACTGTTAATGGGAATATGAATTCTTCTCCCCAAACCGGCGTCCAGTCGTCTTCCAGTATCTTTGTTTTCTTCATTATCACATCTGCTGGCACTCCTGCTATCCCCACCTGCCAAAAATAATTTGACTAGTACTTAGTTGTTTACTTGAATTTCGTCATAGTTCAATTGTAACTATGTTTACTGTATGAGCTTTCTCAATTTATATCTAGAAGTATAGGCACCCGTCCAATTGGAACCAGATGATCGAAACTGGAACTGTTTGTCAGTACCAGAACAGATTGTCCTGGTTCTTAATAGGTTCCAGTTTTTTGGTTCTAACAGAACTAGAGCCGATAGGACTGGAAGCTGGTTACAAAGTACCAACTAGACGCTTTAAGAAATCCCAGTTTTAGTTAGTTCGATAACCAAACCGGAATCGACCCGTTAACACCCCTTGAAGGAATTGTTAAATGGTGAATCCTGTAGAGAACTTATGTGTAGATGATAATTTTTAGGAGGTGCTAACGTGGAAGTCACATGATGAGTTGGATGAGTCCAAGTAGATCTAGATCTGAGTGAGATGACTCCGAGATTCCGCCTAAATCAAGTAGATGACCGTTCGGAGTTCGTTATGCCGTGGAAGAGGAGATAGGGAGGCCTAGCGGAGAAGGAAGCAAAGAGAAGACAGAGGTCAGCCATGAAAACCCAAGTATGCACCGAAGTGTTGTTCTGTTGTTCTCCTGTCAAATGAGAGGTAGAAGTCCTCTATTTATACTTGGGGTTCTCGGCGGTTACAGTTTATACAATTATGAGTAACAATTATGAGTATAATGACGGCGGTTACACAAAATTATGGGCATAATTAGCATTAACCCCAATTATGAGCATAATGAGTGTAATAATGCACACCAACTGTAACGGTCGTGGAGTAATGCTCGTGAAGTGTAACGGTCATGACATACCAATACTCACGTACACATCAGCAGAACTTCCCACGACCAATAACCTCTGTCATTTGTTTATGGCCACCAAACCTAATGTCACATTAATCCCCCCATGGTTGAGTCTGTCTCGTACTCGAGATAACAAAGACTTTCCGAAGTGCCAACTAAGGCCCGAAGGTATCTCGTGACGTGCAAGGTGCACATTGGCAAGCTAAATCCAAGAGGCTTTTAGTGATATGCAAGGTGCACATTTACAAGCTAAGGCCCAGAGGAGCCTAGTGACGTGCAAGTGCACGTTGGTGATTGGTGATATGCAAGGTGCACATTGGTAGTAATGTGCAAGTGCACATTGCAAAGAGGTTTGGTGATATGCAAGGTGCATATTGCAAAGAGGTTTGGTGATGTGCAAGGTGCACATTGAAGAAAGGCTTGGTGATGTGCAAGGTGCATATTAGTAGTAATGTGCAAGTGCGCATTACAAAGAGGCTTGGTGATGTGCAAGGTGCACATTGATAGTAATGTGCATGTGCACATTGTAAAGTGACTTGGTGATGTGCAAGGTGCACATTGACAAGCCAAGGCCCGGAGGAGCCTAGTGATGTGCAAGAGCACGTTGGTGATTGGTGATGTGCAAGGTGCACATTACAAAGAGGTTTGGTGATGTGCAAGTGCACATTGCAAAGAGACTCAGTAACGTGCAAGGTGCACATTGCCTAGGCAAGGCGCCTTTGTGAGATAGGCTGGTGAAGGCGCCCTTGTGAGGGTAGCCTAGTGAAGGCGCCTCACCAAGGGTGCACGTGACGATTTCAAAATACTACTATCTACATTATGTTATTACAATCACTGATCTGACTGAACAAACTAGTGCATTACCATCTAAAGACTCAGGCTTACAAATATTTGCAACTAAACAATTATCCACCCCTTCAAGCCATTAGGCACAAGCTTCCCAGATCAAGTAACCTTAGCTGGATGCAGGGCATGGCTATTGATAAGCAGATGCAAGAACTCGGGTGTATTGCTCATGGAAAATGGTGAGAAAGAGATTAGAGCTACTAAAATACAGATTCAGATAACTTACCCTCACATAGAAGTCCGGTGGAGAGTAAGCATCAAAATGCGTTTGCTTAAAATCCAAACGCCATCCATCACCCATGTACACTCTCACCTGTTTAGTAGTGTTAGAGCTCGTTTAAGAGTTCATCAGCAAGAAACATTGATTGTGGACTCAGAATATTATTCACTCACTTTCAAGGTTTTCTTCACTGGGAACTTTGCTTTAGGATTGAAAACATGATTATATGGATCCACATTCATCAGAAAATCAGGTTTTTTTACATAACCACACTCTCCATTGGATCTGAACATTCCCTGCATCAACCAGAGTGATCTGCCATATCCCTATCAGATGAGAATCCATATGTTAGTGTGTAACACTAGTAAATTTACAAGCTAAACTAGCTTTAAAAACTCAATTCAGGCCCCAGCAGAAAGCAAGATGGTTAAGGCATGGTATAGATATAGACCCAAGTACAATGAAACTGGCTCAACAGTTAACCCAAAATACAATCGACACAGGTCTTGCCACAACTGGCTACTAGAGCTCATACCCAAAGAAGAAAAAAATTTAGCGTTAGGGAAGTTCCAACAGTTGATCAAAGCATTAGTTTTGTGAAGCATTCTAGAACAAGAGAAGATGGGTAACCTTTAGGAATGGATGAAATGATTGAATACTTTAGGTAAGCCTTCCCTACTTGATGTGTTGACTGAAAAAATTCATCTACTACACAATACGAGTCTAGAATTGCAATAAAAAATTTACTTGAAAACATATAGAATATGATCCATTTACATAACAGACCATAGAAACTAACCTGCATATTAAATGCTACCATTTGAACTCCATGCATCCACGCTATCAGTGGATTGTAATTTGATGAGTCAAACCTTGTACCTTTTGGATATACCCTCAGCAGATTCTTCTGAGTGAACCTAGAAACAGAATCAATCAGTTCAAACAATTCTGTCCACAAAATACATAAAGAAATAAAGAAATGGAGAACAGAACCACAAAGTAAACTTTTGTTAGGTAAGTTGATGCTTGAGTACTGCCATAATTACCTGACAAGATCGGTTCCATGAGATGTTGTACCCTTTTCAAGCTCTTGCTCACTCAAACTAAGCCGTCCAACTTTATCAGGATCCACTTTCAGTGAAACCTTTAGCCCACCTTTGTGTTTCTTAGCTTGAATTGCAATAAGACGCTTGTATTCAGGAGCTCCTAGCTGGCATGATTTATTATCACACTCATCAACATCTTCACCTTCCTGATTGTGTTCACTCCTATCACTGTCATCTGCTTCGAGTTCATTTTTAAAGTCCATGACCTCCTTGCCCCATGCTTCATCCTCGAATAAATCCTTTCCTTTCTCCTTAAAACTCTTACCCTCAAGGTATTCTTTTGGTGGTTTGGTTGATATAAGGATTCGATGCTTCAACGCTTCCGGAGAAGGGAATTCCTCTAAACATTCTGACTCAGGGAAAAACAGCATACCTTCAAATGTTTGAGTGAGCATCTAGAAACAAAAACGATACATGGTCATGAAAGATCACTTCAAAATAACCTAGGTGGTTATCTCTACCCACCAAAAAGTTAACTGAATCAAACAAATTACCCACCTCTGCTACTTTAACACGAAGCTTCGGAGTGAGGTGGTCTTCTAGAGTTATCACGAGAGGGTATGGGGATGCACAAAAGGCATACTCTTTGATGGAACTCAAGCATCTGATGAGTGTCACTGGAGTAGTCAAGGTCCTACAGTTACACAGAAACATTGATCACTTTACAAAGAAATATAAGAAAAATTCTAGGAACAAACTAAACTACTCAAGTTCCTGGAGAGTTTTGTGAAAATTCAACCAATTCAATAGTTAGCTAACGAGTCTTCTGAAATGACCATAATGACGATCTCCATGGGAGCACATGCCACAAGGATTAAAATCAAATCATAGTAATTAAATGGTGAAATGGAGTTTATTGATTGGTATAAATTATAGATCTGAAGAATTGGTTTTCAACAGTAACAGATTTACATCAGTATATGTTTTTTTCTTTCCTCCTGGTCTAAGTGATAAGTTATACAATATAGACTCTGAAAAATTGGTTTTTCAACATTGACAGATCCAACTAACAAACCAGACCTTACATTAATTGAAATTATGAACGTGGGCCTGTTTCAGAACTATCAAAATAACCTAGAATTCAGCTATGCAGTTGAGGATTCATCAATATCCACATATTGCATATGATTGGGGGGGCCTGTTTCACAACCATCGTCCTTCTTTGTTAAGGAGGATGTTGATAGGAATTTCGTCATACCAACGACACATCCCCGAGGCACAGCGGAACAGGCTCAAGGATTTTGAGACTTAATAACGATGAATCAACAAGAAAATATAATAACAAAGATAAAAACAAGCATCAACCACAACACAAGATATACGTGGTTCATCAATATCCACATAGATTTCCTCAAACCCACGCACAAATAGAAGTTTCTTAATCCCAATGGATTCTAAATCCGCCTAAAAACGAAACAAATCCAGGTGATATCGAAACCCACATTCTGGGTATCGATACTACCACAATCCAGGTGGTATCGATACCCATTTCCACAGTATCAATACCTCCTGGAAATTTGCCAAAAACTCTACAGATGTAAGATATTATAGGTTGGTTGAGTGATGCCTTGCATATGAAATGGGGGTGTGTGTGTGTCTTGGTCCTGGTTCCTTCTTTTCATGAGGATCCTGTCTTGCATCTTTTCTTGGCTATTAATATATTCTTTTGTTGATCGAGCAAAAAAAATATATCCACACATTGCAAACAAACTAACACGACTATCTTCCTAGAGGTTTCTTCCAATCTAAAAGTTGTCTTTCTCATTTTTCTCAATCAATTTGATTCGCCTACAAGGTAGACAGACAAAAACATAAGATTTACAAGGGAGCTAGAATTTGATAGCTTTTCAACTAAGTTCAATACCTTCCATGAAGAACATGTACATCATCTTTTGAGGAATTGGGCCATATATCGAGCTCAATTACTCTTACGCCTTTCTTAAGCGCCTTTATAATTGGGACATCGCTGCAATCACTACTAAGTTGATTCCCAGTCAGATAGGAATTGTGGCCTGTATATATGAAGTAATGAGACAATGGAGCAGTCATATCCTGGGAAACCTGGAACGGCAAATATATCATCAAGTGTAAAAATAACATAAGAAATGAAATGTTCTGTTAGAGCAAGTGTTATGGACACCTTAAACAAGCAAAAAAAGCATTTTTTGAGGTTAGGCAAGTACCATGGGCACCCCAAACATCCAAACCCCTCCCTCCGTACGGCACAATCTCTGCCTAATTCCATATAGCCGTTGTTCAAAGGCACAGCAAAGACCGGATAAGCCCGAGATATATAGATGGGAGAAATAAATGCATGCGTCCCTAATTTTCCATGGCACTTGCCCTCCCCCAAACCCTTAAACCCCTACCCCAAACAACCTAAATAAAGGTTTTCCATGGCACTTGCCCTGCATCAAAGTTTAAGTCATTTACCGAAAATGGGCACCGGAAAAAATAGAATTATATTACCTTAGAAATTAATATCTGAATTAAGAAAATACAAAAACTTAATTTGTAAAATCCTCTGTTCTTCCCCAATCTTCAACATTTACTGTGTAAAATCAAAATTGATACCATGGTCTCTTTTTTGTGTGTTCTAGGTCTAGCAGATGAACTCATCAAGAAATGAGGACTTCAAACAAGGTTGAAAAACCGTCCTCTTTAATAGACAAATAACATTTGAAGATAGGCTTATTTATCTAGTTCTGATTCAAGATTCAACCTTTCCTAACAAAGGTTTTGGATGGTTGACTATGGAGGACACATAATTTCTTTTTAAGCAAGTTTGGTCGAATTCATTGATTTTAATATAACAAAACCGCGAATTTTCGCAGACTTAACAAGGTTTCTAATTAAACAATGTGAGATTGAAGAAAAATCTGCTAACAAAATCCTAACTTGAAAAAGAACCTGAGAATGAACAAAAAAAAAACAAAAACAGAGGTAGAGAGAGAAATGTAGAGAGAGAAGATCTATACCTGAGGATTGATGGGAAAATTGAGATCATCAGAGAATAGATAATGATGAAAATCATCGAGAGTAAGAGCCTGTCTAGTGAACTTAGCAATGTGATGTCGCCTCTGCATAATTTGAACTATAACCCGTTCTGCATCTTCAATTGTTGCTTCAGATTCTTCTTGAAACTTCACTAAAAACTGCAGAAGCTGATCAGCTGTCATCAAATTCTTTCCATCAGAGAACTTAACAAAAGCTTCTTTAACATCAGCAGGAGGTTGTGCTTCACTGATCCTGAATTTCCTCGTAAAACACATACACATCTTATAACTTCCCATTTTTAATCTTCTTCTTCTCCTCTGTTTCTCACTCTAGAATTCAACTAACTGATGATGAACAGATTGAAATGTTATTATTTTTCGATCTTGGTGGATTCAAATCTTCAACAGATCAATCAAAAACTGATCGAACAATCGAATTCTAAACTTTTTGTTTCTCATTATTCTTATAATCAAGTGATAGTATTATTGAATTTGATTGATGGGATGGGGATCAGTTGAAGCGACAAGAACTGAATATATATAACTCCAGAAAAGTTGACTTGTAACTGGCAGGTGGCAATTTGACTTCTTTTAACGGTTCACTGCACGTTTTTCAGGGAATCCCGAACTTGCTTAACTATTCTACTTCCGAATATTTGTTGCATGATTTCTTGTTATAATTGGGACCTACCAACCTGGTTCACACTTATTTTGGCCCCACTTTCTTCTCTTCTTTCAGACACCACACACCTGAAAATCTGATTTCTACTTGATGGCTAGAATCTTGATAAATTTTATGGTAGGTGAGGATTAAAATCCATCTTACACGTGGCAGATAAATCACAGAATCAGTCGGCTGAAATCATGGTTTCCTCACCATATCTTCTAAGAAATCACAACTTCCTCGAAATATTGAAAAAAAAATTTAAAATTTTTTTTAACTATTGTTATTTTCATTATAACTGTAATTTTAAACATTTTCTTGATACAACACAAATATGAGTTTGGGCTTTTTGGAGATCAAAACTGTTATCACAGCAACGGTGTAAGGAAAAGTACATTAAAAATATTTTTACTTTGGAGAAATTGTATTCAAGTCACCATTTTTAATCTAAATACAAAACTAACACCTACCTATTATTTTACTCTAAAATGCCCTTACTTTTTAGTTGAAATGATCTCACATGTGGATCTAGAATTGGGTTTAGATTAGAGAATAAAAGGTCTAGATTGAAGAGTAAAGAATCTACACAGTAAAAAGCTAGAAGAGTATTTTTGAGAGATTTTGGACAAAAATTGGGGGAAGGCATTGTTTTTTTATTTAGTTTGAAAATGGTGACTTGAGTGCAATTTCTCCAAACTAAAGTATTTTTAATGTTCTTTTCTCAGTAGTCTCCTACCATTAAACAAATTAAAGTGGTACTTTACATCTACCATTTATTATGTATGTGCAAACCCATGGTGATGGGGATGGTTCGTATAAAGAACAACCAAGTTTTCATACACATTGTTTCTTCTTTTCTTTTTTTTATGAATGACTAATGCCCAAGTTACAACAAAGCTTAGATACACCACAAGAGATATGTGAGAAGCACATAAATTGCCTTAAACATCATCTCCAATTAGGGGCGTCAACGGGACGGTTGCGGATCGGAACCTAAAGGTTCCAGATCTGGTCCCGTTAACGTAAAATGGTTTCGGATCCTTTCGGTTCCGGTACCGGAACCTCAATTGGTGGTTCCGGATCCGGTACCACTAGGATCCGCAGGTACCTGATACCCTTTTTTAATTATTATTTTTTACTTTTTTTCACATAAAATCTATTTGTATTTTCGTATTTTATTTAATTATAAATTTTATTTTATTATAAAATTTGTTATATAATAGTCATTGGTTTTTTTTTTAATTAAAAATTTTTTAAAAATTATTATATAATAGTAAATTAAACTATAAAATTATAAAATTTATATGGAACTGGGTACCCGCGGGTACCCGTTGGGTGGATCCGAAATTAAACGGGTCCAAAACAGGTAGATCCAAAATAGATCCGAAATTTATCGGATCCACAAAATAAGGTTCCGAAACCACAAAAAACGGTTCCGGTACTGGTTCGGTTCCGGGTACTTTGGTACCATTGACACCCCTATCTTCAATAGAGATCGTCATCAACGGACAAATACAATGGAGGGCACCACAAACAAACACAACTGCTTATTTAAAAGTGCCTACAACTAAAGAATTACGAACCAAGGCCTCTGAATTATAAGAAGAGATGCATCACAGTTCTTGGTCATGCACATTGTTCTTAAAAGGACTATACTTTCTCAAATTAATTAATCATTTTAATTTGGAATCGACTAAAACTTTTGTAATAAAAAGAAAGACTACAGAAGTCAAGTCGTTGCGGATGGCATGCAAAACTGTAAACAACATATGAACATATATGAATGAACAAGTCAAGTGCGCTTATTGTATCCAATTCCCAACTCACCTCCCTCATCATTTCGTCAAAACTCCCCTCATAAAATAATCCCATCAAGCTTTGACTGACCTATAAATTATATTAATAATCTTTATAAGAGTTAATCAACATCATGTTTGGTTTTAAACAAAAAGCTTGTTTTTTTAATTAAAAAAATTGATTTTTCTTTTTTAATTTTCTCTTTTCTATTTCGTGTTGGGTCGATAGTAACTTGGCAGTCGATTTTGAACCGTGTTTGTTTTGGCATTTGAATGTTGGATGATTTTACAATCTTTGAATTGAGAAAGACAAAGAGAAGGAGAAAAAGCTCTAGTGAGAGAAAAGGGTCACCTAGTCGACCGACTTAAAAATATGCTCTTCCAAAATACTTGTTAAGAAGAAAATGTTAAAAGAAAATAATTATTGATACTGTAGTTTCCAAATTAAGAAAAATGAAAGTTTCCATTTTCACAGATAGATTGAGTTGTGGGTTCATAGTTCACGTGTTGGTAACACTAACCCATCATCTCCTTCAACTTTAAATGGTGNTAAAGATGATGTAACTATGATAGCTAGATTTGGGAGACGGTTTTTAACGCCTCAAACTTGGTTAAATACTACTTCTGATAGTACTGTAGCGCAAATCAGTTTGTTGGAACCGGTTGGTTCTGATCCTGATTTTGTTAATTAAGTTCCTTTCTTTTGCTTAAAAAAAAAAAAAATTTGGACTAGAAGAATGTTAACTAAAACAATAAAGCTTTATGGTCCACCTATCTTACAAAATAAATGCCAGATACCTATGTGGCAGGGTAGGACCTACCACTTTTTCCCTCCCAAAAGTGTTTTGAGGGGTTTCTAACTTATGTGGCAGTGGGATCCACACTGCCACATAAGCATCTGGCATTTGTTTTGTAATATCGTCGAGCCAAACAGCAGCGCTGTAACTAAAAAGAGAAATATTTTTTTATCAGGAAAAAAAACGTAGAATTTTAATTTCCTGTTAAAAAACTATATTCCGAGAAATCACAGAGAAGACCAGGACCTAGCTAGGGCAAAAATTAGTAAATGTTTGGGTCAGTTCAGCTTATGCTTGGATCAATTGCTGAAGATATATCTATACTAGCTTGCAAGGGGTTGCCTCTTAAGCCCACGCCAACCCCCTAAAATTTAGGAGAGAGAAAGAGGGAGAATGGAGGAGAGAGAGTGACTTGGTGGGGGATGCGGTGGGGACAGTTCTCGGCTGTCAAACTGTCCGTCCTCCCCCCACCCCCTATATTTTTTTTTTACTTTTATAAAATACTAGTTACATCCCCTAAAACTCTAACCCAATTTATTTATTTACACTTGGTTTACATTGTCAAAGGAATCGCATTAAATTGATCCAAGGGCTGATTTTTTTGACAATGATATATTCATCATCTAGATCAACATCGGTGCATGTATCGTCCCCAGTGGGTCCACATAATACCCATTTTACTCTTACATTTGACTTATACGTATTTGTGCGCCACATAAATTGTGAGTGGACAAAATAAATTTATCACGCGCACAAAGTGTACGGGTGGAGAAACGCGCATAACGCGTTTAGACATCAAACTCAGACGCGCGAAGCATGTGGGGAGACTCCTACAATTAATGGAAGAGACGATGACGAAATATACCCTATAATTAGTTATAAAATTCAATTGTTATTTTGGTTCAAGGACCTTTTTTTTCTTTCTTAATATTTTTTTTTATCAGAGACCTAGCTATATGTCATAAGGAACACTATTTTTTGGTCGATGGTCATAAGGGACACTATTAAGGGCACAAAAAAAGAAAATTAACATGACCAACAACATATATATAGAAACCGTAACTTTAGTCACACGAAAGAAAAATCATTTATCGAAAGATCAATCATCAATGATAAGTAATACTTTGAACTATGAGGATAGTTTGGAGGACAATAATAAGTATGAATATGTACGCAGAACATATATAAAACGACAGTGATGCCACGGCATGGTCATCACTGAGACCTTAGGGGCAGAGCAACCTTAAGGCCTTAGGGGCTTGGCACCTAACCTCAAAATACTCTCTATTGATTTTATGTAGAATAATATATAAAAATAGATTAACTTCATGTATTAGTCCCTACACAAAATTTTTTAAACACTTTAGTCTCTACAACTACAAAATTCTGGCTCTGCCCTTGACGTATTGATGCCAAGTGTCACGGGCAGATCGGTCGACCAGCAATATACGCAGTCACGCAGCGGAAATTCATATTACCGATTACCCGTGCGGCACTACAGACTCCCTCCTAGTCCATAGTCAGCCTCACAAACCATCTCGGTTCTGCTCTAGACCATCAGGTCATCTTGCACCAATATGCACAGCGGAATAACCAACACGAGCCATGCTCATATGCCGGCCTACGAGTC
>MVGT01004544.1:122002-166072 GCA_002174775.1 Macleaya cordata | reverse complement strand
CTTACTATGCCACACCGTGCTACACCACCCCGGATAGCTCAACACGAAGCATGCAAAGCATATCCATAAGCACACCAAGATATGCATCTCGGATAGCTCGGTCCTTCCAAAGAAGCTTCAGGTCAAGCGTACTATCGATTGGATGTCTAGCACGTATAGAACCCTTAGGCATTCTAAGAATGCCGTTGTACCACCTCCTGCACGTACAGTCCTAAGCCGTCTCCTACGACAAAGGAAACCAACGCATAACCCTTCAGCTAAGAATGGCCCGGCTCACGGGTTGCTCCGTGAAATACCCAATGAAGCTACACCTGAAGGTGCAGCAGGGAGGTCGGGGACCCCTCCCTATAGTAGCTAAATTTACCTTTTTGCCACTATCAAAAGGAAACATCAAATCATGAGACCAATCATACTCTTTTTCGGCCCATGAAATGAATATACACTTCGCAGCTCCTCTAAGCCTTGAAGCTTCGCCAAGCCCTCCGGCTCGCCCCCGAATATTCACAACATAGCACCTCCGTGCTATGAAGCTTCACCTCGCCCTCTAGCTTGGTCCTGCATATGCAACTGGCCCACCGGCTCAGTCGTGCATATTCAAGCGTGCGCACCTCTGTGCCACGCATATTCATCCAGCCCACCGGCTGTGTCACGGTATATGCATACCCAAACAAACGTACCGTGACACTTGGCATCTAGCGCCGCTGAGTATTCCGGTAAGATACGCTTGCGAAATTTGGGCGAAATTCAGACGGCAAAGGGAAGTTGTTTGAAAATGGGAAATCCTCGAACGGATTTTCTGGGTTTGATAGATTTGGTCCATTTAGGATTAGTATTAAGAATTAGGGTTTTCACGAAAATGGTTTCTGACAAGCGGGAATTACTACCTTGATGAAATCTGCTGATTGTATGTAGTCGATATGGCATGTTCATGCAGTGTTTAATGGTTATGGTTCATTTAAGATTAATATTATTGGGGTTTTTTACATAATTGATTCCTAACAGTTGTAGAACTTCTCCACCTTGGTGAAATCAGCTAGGGTTTAATTGTTTTTGTTCCATTCTGGTTAGTATTATGCATTATGGTTATTTACTCGAATGTTTTCTCCACACATCGAGCGAAAAGGGGTCGAAAATGTTTCAATGGCGATTGAATAAATTTGGAATGATTACATTTTCAAGAGAAAATTAAACAAAAGATGATGATTGTTGCAAAGAAATTTAATAAGTTTACTGGTTTATGAAAACAAAGGATTTTTTTTATAGGAAAAATAGAGGATTCAAATCCATGAGTACAACCGATTGGTGGTGGTGGTCGGTGGTGGAAGTGATGACCGAAAAGGTCACCACTTAATAAGTTTTGAGTGAATTTATTAAAAGCTAAAAATAAAATTATCTAGACTACAACTAATCAAAAGTAGAAGTGACAATAACAACTCTTAATATTAAACTCAAGACCGTTGTTATTGACACTACCGATTTTGATCGGTTGTGTCCCAGCTCAAAAAAATTTCATTGGGGATATCCTCATCTTTTTTAATAAAAAATATTTTTTTTATAATAAAATATGAGAACTCTTTTATCCCACCCCACAACCCAAAATACACCATTGCCATCTTCATCGTCATCTCATCTTCTCACCACCACCGACGACCACTGTCACCACCGTCGACTACAGTAAAAAATATTATTTTATATTTTCTTCTTGATTTCCACCTTCCCCAACCCCTTCCACCACCACCACCGTCACCATCATCTTCCCACCATCGCCACCACCACCCCACTCCATCATCCCACCGCCGTCAAGAAAAAGAGGGGAATGATTTTTTTTTTTTTTCAGATCTGAAAAAAAAAATCAGATTTGGGGAGAAAAAAGGTGAGGAGAGTGGGTAGAGAGAGCGTGGGAGAGAGAGGTCGATAAAAATCGAAAAAAAAAAACTAGGGTTCCGATGTAGATGCTCGGGGTTGCAGAGAGGAACAACTCAGCTTATGCTCGGAGACTCTATAACACACATCATCAAGGGTTGCTCGTAGAGCCGGCGACGAGCATAAACTTAACATGCTCGTTTGTGCTACAACGAGCACAACCAGAACATGTTCGTTGGTAATACAACGATCACACTACCCTTCACAAATGCCCTAATTTTTTTTTTGAGAAAAAAAGCTAAAACTTTATCTTCATCTTCTCACCACCCAATTAAGTATTAGACTCCCAAAAATAAATTAAGTATTGGTCCTGCCCATTTATCAAACCAAAAGAAAATTAATTTTCCATTTCTAATATTTAAAATTAAATTTTAAAGCACATCTCCCCAAATTTTAAGGGTAAAGGTGGTGGGTGGGGGAACATTTACCTAGGAACTAGAGAGTAGAGATAAGGCTGTGGGTAGGGCCCTTTTTTTTCTATTATTATACGGTGTGAATTGTGGGAAGTTTTTTTGTTATTTCGATCACCGTGCTCGGAGTTGCAGAGCGGAACATGAGAACCGGTGCTCGGACGCACGACCGCGAGCATGATGTTTACATGCTCGTTGGTTGGTTAACGAGTAGAACTTGGTTAAAATTCAAGATGACCATTTTTTGCACGTAAATATGACCACGAGCTTCTATTGTTTATGCTAGTTGTGGAAGTTCCGAGAATCAATGGTCACGATCGTTTTTGAAACAAAGAACATGGATTTATCTGTTCGATTTTTGGTATGATGCTCGGACTTGCAGTGAGGAGCATAAATATTGATGTTCGGGATCGAGACAACGAGCAGTAGTAATTGTGCTCATCTCTGCAAGGCCGAGCACAGTGAAGCACAGTTAATGGAACGATGGTTTTGTTTTTTGGGCCTTTTAAATTGAAAAAAAAATTCACACATTCTCCCTCTCTTCCCAAACTCTCCATTCCTCTACATTTTTCTCTCCAGATCTGAATTTTTTTTTCAGATCTGGAAAAACTTCCTTCCCCTTTTTTCTCTGATCTCTGTGATGGCGAGGGGGTGGTGGAGCAGCGTGGTGGTTGTGAAGGTGGGAGATTATGATGACGGTGGTGAAGAAAAAATAGGTTAGAGAGAGAGAGAAATGAGTTTAAAGAGATAAAGAGGTTGTGGTGGTAAAGGTGGAAAGATGGTGGTGAAACGGTAGTGGTGGAAGGGGTGGGGGAGGGTGGAATCAGGAAAAAAATAAAACAATTTGTTTTCTTGTGCCGCCGGTGGTGGCAGTTTTGATCGGTGGTGGTGGGAAGATGAGATGAAGATGAAGATGGCAATGGTGTATTTTGGGTTGTGCGGTGGAGATAAAAGAGTTCCTATATTTTATTATAAAAAAAATATTTTTTTATTAAAAAAGGTGAGGATATCCCCAATCAAAATTTGATTTTTTTTGAGCTGGGACATAACCGATCAAAATCGGTAGTGTCAATAACAACGGTCAAACTCAAAAGTTTTGAAGTTTTGACTAAAATAGTGAAGTTGACAGGAAGGCATTTCCACGTCATTTGTCCGCCTACCGCGGGTAGTTGGATGGCTTGGATAGTATTGAAATTTGGGAAAAAATCAAGTTTGGGATGAGATTCTATCACGAAGGGAATGGTCGTACACGTGTTGTGTAGAATGAAAATTCAGCACACTGTTGCCTTCAGCATTATCCAATCAACTGTGCCTTCAGCATTATCCAATCAACAGTTGCTTCAAAATTGATTTAAAATAGATGGTCTAGACAGCTTAAATGCTTAATGAAGGCCCCACAAAACTGGTAGAAGTGGAGTGTAAAATAATTAGGGATGTAACAAGTAATAACATGGGTGGAAACATCATGTCCCTTAATCTAACTTAAGCACAACTTTCTCACCTCTAACTAATGCATAAAGGTGTCTTGATCTGATCTCAAATCCTGATTCCTGATTGCATTCACTGATAAGATCGTGGCATACTAGTAGTACACGTGAATTCTTTGTATTAAGTACTACACACTTCACAAAGAACCACGACCAATTACCCAGAACTTGCTTTGTGAGTTTGCTTACAAAAACTATTCTACTTTTTTTAAAATTTCACATTTGCCTTTCATTACTAATACCTAACATCCATTAACCTACATCCACTAACCTTCATCTCTCTCCCCCTCCCCCATGCCCTCTCTTCCCCCATCTCTCTTGCCTCTCTCCCCCTTTCTCTCTTTCACTTCTCTTTCTCTCCCTCCCACTCTATCTCTCTCTTCCCCCTTTCTCTCTTTCACTACTATAATTATTGGCGGTGATTATACGCTTCTCACACACCTATTACTAGTAGGCATCGGTGTATATTTGCTTTGTCATTGTAATATATGGGCAATAGTCCCTCATCAAAAAAAAGAAAAAAATTGATTTCTCCCACCCTTTTTGTTTTCCTATTAACAACACCCTTATTAAGTCGAACTGCAATTCTAGTACTCAAAATAGGTGGAACTGAAAAGGAGATAATTAATTCCGGAACAGGTTGTTTCTACGATCCCAACCCAAAATTAAAAAGTAAAATCAATATTTCTGATTTGTAAGTCTCAAGTCCGAAGGTTCGCTTTCAATTGGTACTAAAGTAACCCCAAAATGTAACCAATTGTAGTACTAATGGTTCCAGTTCATATCACTTTCGGTTCTCGTTCTTAAACATGTAGAACCATAACCAGGAAAAACGTTTCCGGTCCAGTTCTACTGTAAGCAGGTATCTGTTTAGCAATAATCTAGCCTTTTGCTATGGTCATTAGGTGATGGTGCTCGATGTTCCATATTAGAGAGGGAATCATCCATGGCCAAAAGGTAAATAAACCCACCGTTCAGTAAGTAATGAGATTTTTCTTTAGAATGTCAAATGAATTTCTTCTGATCGTCCAAAACATAAACATGTTTTCGGAAATAGAACCAAATTATACAGAACTTATCTAAACCCTGATTGTTAACTTTTAAAGTAATTGATTATGGGCCTTTGATAAAAGTAAAGTTAAAAGGCCCATAATCAATTTTAGACCCTTAACAAACAGAAGGTACATACAGTCCATCTAGGATATGACCCTAAAAGGCCTCAATACAATGAAATGATAGATGAAGATTCGGCGCGGTCAGAACTTGAAGTCATAAAACTAATTTAGAAACTTGCAAAGCCAGAAGATTGATGTTTGAACAGACAGAGCAAAGTATGGGGGAATCAGGATTAGAGAAATATGAAGTACTAATCAGAACAAATCACACAATGTCATTTGATCGTTGTGATTGAAATCGAATTCTCAAATCATGGCCAAGGATTAAGATATCTGCTTTCGACTCAGAATCAACAGAACTGAAACTAATACAGGGCAGTCTCCTGTTCCAGACATATTAGACAACCTTTTATAAACATGGTTTGAGTTTGTTCTCAATGTCTTAGAACTTTTTCTTAACTCATATGATGTTTCTAGATGATTAGTGTAAGTTTTTCACAATGGGACTTGTATTAGTACCCCAAAATGAATCATAAAGATGTTAAGGACTTTTAAACAAGACAGAATGAGATTCAAGAAAAGCAGCTAAAAGGCCAAAAGACAAAAACAAAGAAACAAAAAATGCAACTAATAAGACACACCCTAACACAACAGAGAAAAATCATAAACTCAACAACTGCAATTTTGTTGTCCCAAGGCAGATGTAGATCCCTGCATATTGGTTTCTTAATTCCTCCAAGCAAAGATTGCTTTAAAATTTTGTTTGATATCTTCAATCCTTCTATTATTCAACTTTCAGAAAGAACTACAGAATGCATATGAGAGGAGTTAGGAACCAATTTTGGTTAAGAGTATAAAATCCTAATGCTGAGGCCAGAGAAATAACTAAAGATTAGAAGACAATCAGAAATCCAACTACACACTGCAAACTGTCAAAGATACCTAGGTTGAAATGCCATATTGGCCAAGCACCTTTTACATAGCATCAACACAGAGAATGAAACTTAGTTGTCATTCCCATGTAAGACTCGGAGAAAGATTGAGCTTTCAATTAATTCAGAAAAAAAAAAAAAAAAAAAAAAAACAATTTCTTGTTTGTGGTCATATAGGTCATTAGTTCTAAAACAATAACATTTTCAATGAACAGGTCCTGAAAGAAAATTATCGAGGAGGAGAAAGTGGTTTTAGAGAAAATTATCTTGATGTTAAAAGGTTTTATTTTTCATTGGAGTTGAGTTTAGACTGGGCAAAAAACTATAGATTTGAAGACTTCGTCAAATGGAAAGCCCTCTTAGAATCTCTGTAATGGTCCAGTTAATCTTAAATTTCTCAATTCTTTTCAATAAATTATTCTTTGCATCGTCTCAAAAAAAAATGAGCAGGTCCTCCCGCGAGAAGATGAAAAATTAGCTATGTGAACCACTTTACAGAGCTCCAAGGAGATAAAAAATGGAAACACCCAAAACCCCTAGCAGCTAGAGTGAGATGGTAGACCTGAAGATTGAAGAACCAATAGAGGCTTCAACTTTCAAAAAGTAACTCAAGTAAGCTCACTTGAATTCAGGTATGATAAAATCTTCTATTGTAATAGGTTACTTCAACGGGAGACTGCAACATTGTTTCGATCCTTCCCCTGGACCAAGAAAGCTATTGAGGTGACTCGGAGGGAACACTGTCTGAACTCTGAACTACTACGAAAAAATGGCCCAGCGAGATTATTACGGTTCTGTATGAGACTATTGAGAACCCTATCTATTGAATATTTGAATGGCTATCAAAAATGAAAGAGCAACGGAGGACTTTCAAGCCTAGATCTTAAACCTTATCCAAACCAGTTCCATGAAGTAAATTCAGATAATAAGAAATGAAAATAAAAAGAACAGCAAACTAACAAAGCAAGTAAATTCAGGAACTAATGTCTACAACAACAGGGCGAATATTCTAATTAAGCGAAGAAGAGAGTTCAAATACTTTTTCAATTTTCAAGCAAAATAAATGTCTAACACTTAACAAACAAGAATCTGGATGAAATGTTCAAATTCAACCAACCCCATGCACAATTCATCCATCCATCCATCCATCTCCCTTTAGCATACATAGTAATAGGTAATCTTCAACAACAACACTAACTTTGAAACATATTGGAACCAAACATATTATAAAACTCTAAAACAACAAGGATTCTTCAGTTACAGAGAAGAAAAACAATCTTATAACCTCACTACTGTATGTGAACAGGGAAAAAAAACAACTAAAATTTAAAGATCCCCACAACTATCTATGTCTACCAAGACAACGGATGAAGAAGCATTAATATTCTATTAAGGAATAGATCCAACAGCAAGATGAGCTTTTCCTCCCCTCCAATTCCATTATTCTGACCTACTCGCGTACCTCTCAACCTTCGCGTCGTTAAGATTCAGTCCCACCATAGCTTCACCCAATCCACAGCTCACATCAGCTAGAATATCAGGGTCACTGTAATGAGTCACGGCCTGAACAATAGCACGGGCACGGCGAGCAGGATCACCACTTTTAAATACACCAGAACCAACAAAAACTCCATCACATCCCAATTGCATCATCAACGCTGCATCAGCGGGAGTTGCGACTCCACCGGCGGCGAAGTGTACAACCGGAAGCCTACCGAGTTGCTTAGTTTGCATCACCAAATCGTAGGGTGCAGATATCTTCTTGGCGAAAGAAAACACCTCATCATCATCCATATTGCGAAGAACCCTAATATCTCCCATCACCGACCTAACATGTCTAACAGCTTCAATAATATTACCAGTTCCAGCTTCACCTTTGGTTCGAATCATCGCAGCACCTTCTCTGATCCGACGAAGAGCCTCTCCCAGATTACGACAACCACAAACGAACGGAATCCTGAAATTATGCTTGTTAATGTGATGTTCTTCATCTGCGAGGGTGAGAACTTCACTTTCATCGATGTAATCTACTCCGATTGCTTCAAGGATTTGAGCTTCAACGAAATGACCGATACGAGCTTTAGCCATAACAGGAATGGTGACGGCTTGTTTGATTTCTTTAATCAGGCCAGGATCACTCATCCGAGCAACACCGCCTTGAGCTCGGATATCGGCAGGAACACGTTCGAGTGCCATTACAGCACATGCGCCGGCTTCTTCAGCGATTCTGGCTTGTTCGGCGTTAACGACGTCCATGATTACACCTCCACGGAGCATCTGAGCGAGCCCTACTTTTACAGAGAAAGTCGAGGTTTTTGCCTCCGTTAAAGCTCCGTTTCCGTAAACTGTAACAACACCACTTCCAGCCATGGCGTCTTTCTGAAAGTAATTGAGTAAGAGAAACTGATGAAATCTTCTGCAAATGAAAACAAATCAAAACAAAATGAAGAGTTAAATGAGTAACAATCAATCAAGAAATAAAACTCAGAAACCCTAGAAATCGGTTAGAGGAGAGAAGAAGAGTATAGAGAGAGAGAAAACTTACAGAGAGATAGATAGAGGTTGTGAGTAGGGAGATGCGAGTGGCGAGAGATGGGGAGGAAATTTGGGAGATAAATAGAGATTCTTGAACGGTTCTTTTGCTAATAAATGGACAGCACTACAGTACACGCATTTCATTAAATGTTCAGTGTATGACACCTTTTAAATCTGACACGTCAGACACTTTGGGAATGCTCAATCTTTTGGTGACTATATCGAATTTTTGATGAATCGTGGTGCATCGTAGTTTATCTCTTTGCCTCGGCTGTATTAATTAATTATCTATTCTGGTGCTTACCATAAAAGAGATTAAGAGCGAAAATTAAGTGTTCCAGGAGTTGCGTAACAAAACCCAACTCCAGTCTTTGTCTCACGATTTGTGGCATATTGTATGCATTAATAGGGCAATTGCCGATTCTGGCCCTACTAAATAAAACCTATTTTTGATTTCTAACCGTTGATTTTAGTAGATTCTCGTTTTTGCCGGCCTCCAACTAATTTAAGTCGAAAGACTAATTAAGGACTTTTTTGTAAAAAGTATTTTTTAACGGTCTTCTTAAGGAGAAATTTTGCTTTCACCCCACGCTTTCTCTTTTAACACCCCACTTTGTATTATTACATCACTTCCACCGGACTATAGGCCACATAGAAATGATCCAAAGTTTAATTTTTTTGTATGATCTCCTTACTTCTACTCATTTTCTCTTAACACACTTAATATTGATTGTTGTTATTGGATTGTTGTTATTGGCACTTAAAGTTTCTATCGGTTGTGACCTAGGTTAGTTGATTCTTTACAAGGTTAGAAGTTTTAGAATGGGTTGATTATTTGTGATGATGATCCACATGGTTACGAGAACATTATCACTAAATTTCAACTCTTGGATACAATTTAAATGGACTCCACATTAATTCGTTTTGGTTCGATCCCTAAACCATTTGGTCCCAATAGCAGCTCCAATACAAATATTCATAACTTTTTATTTAAAAAAAAATCATTTAGTGTCCCACATCACCTAGGTAAAGCATTGAAGTTCGACCCTTAAGGGTCGCCTTGCACCCTCATGTAGTAAATGTAATTGAGTGACATTTGGTATCAAAGTCAAGACGTCTCAGCCTCTAAGGGTGGGATTGCGATATCCCTACTAACTGAGGGAAAGCTTTGAAGTTATATCATTTAGGCCTTTTGGAAGAACAGACTTAAGCTCTCGTAAAGAACAAAACTCTATACATATGCACTAGGCTGTCAGTCAACACGTAGATGATCTAAAGTTTGATTTTTGTGAGTATTACGAAACATTTGTTAAAAATTATAGGTAAAATAAATGACTTATATTAAAATTCAGATTAAATTTTAAAAGATTTTATGGAGTTTTATAAAAGTGATCTACGTTATAAGGTGGTCATCTTCAAAACAAATAATCCTCCCTTGGATCATCATCTAGGTAAGTTGATGCAAACAAATACTACGTGGGGTGTGTTAAAAAGAGACATTGGAGTGGAAGTAAGATTACCTTTTTTTAAGTCCAAGAGATGATTTGGGGTCCAATGAAATTTCAGTAGTATTTTTGCTGACAATTGTCCTTACCGAAGTGAATACCAGTATTGGCAGAATGGGGGTGCATGGGGACAAACACGTATCTTTGACAACCACACCCCCACTCCCCCTCCCCCCCCAATATGGACTAATTGAGAGGAACTTACACGTGTAAATTTCTTATTGGTAAAAGAGTAGAGAAATTTCTAAGAGCTTTTGATCATCTTGGTCCACAGGAAGCAAGAGTTCCATGTTCCTCTACCTTTGGTTTAGTACATCCGGTTGTACTGGATCAGCAGGACGATTTTTTTTGAAAAAAAATGAAGCCACGCCATTTTATTGAATTAAAATAGGAAATAAAAAAAATTTATGAGGCGGCGATTAGAGCAAGTGAGAGCGCCCCACGTTCCCAATCTGCATTACTTTCCACACAATTTTTTTATTTTTTATTTTTCCAAAAGTGTTGAGCGTTTTTTAGAAAGAGAGGAGGAGGCGTTTCCAAGTTTTCTCTCCTCTTCTTCTTCTTTCTTTTTGGTGTTTCTTTCTCAAGAATCTTTTTTTTTTTAGAGTGTTTCATCATCAAAAAGTGATCCACTCCTCCACTGGGACCCATGAGCAAGTGGAGGGGGTTGCTCTTCTTTTGTCTCTATTCTTCTTCTTCCCCATATTTGCTTCCCACTAATTAATGGTCTTCTCTGTTTACTTTATTAATCGATTTTTGAAAGTAACAAAATCTTTGACCCCAAAACAAACTAAAGTTTAGAAAATGATAAAAAAATAAGTCAATAAGTGTGACTAAAAATTTATACAAACTGGGCCTACGTATTTATAGTCCGATTTGAATTAACCTTGTCCTCCTAGTACAAAACCCACATTTTTTTTATTTCAAAATACAGTTTATGATTCCCGGATATTTCCAAATGGATGCTTATTCTGTATCTGTGTCGGATATTTTAATGTTTTAATTCAAAGGCCGATCCTATTGCTATTCATAACACAGAGATGTAGAGTTCAGGTAAACATGAAAGATGATGGCACGGTTAATTTTGAGTTACAAAGTGAGAATGTTTCTCCTTATTATAAGGATCATCATACGAATGATTTACATGGTGAAGAAAATATTTTCATTCAAAATAAACCAGTTCCATAGACCACTGCACATAAGTTATGTACGATTACGAAAATAGCACTGCTGTTTGGCCCGACCATATTACAAAACAAATGTCAGATGCTTATGTGGCATACCAGCTCCATAGACCACTGCACATAAGTGATGTACGATTACGAAAACAGCACTGCTGTTTGGCCCGACCATATTACAAAACAAATGTCAGATGCTTATGTGGCATGGTAAATCCCACTGCCACATAAGTTAGAAAACCCCTCATAACACTTTTGGGAGAGAAAAAGTGGTGACTCCCACCCTACCACATAAGTATCTGGCATTTGTTTTGTAACATGGATGAGCCAAAAAGCTTTATTAGTACGAAAAACTATGTTACGAGAAGGAATTCTATTTTTACCCCTACCCCTTGTTTAAGTTGTTATACCAAACTTATCCTCGATGCAAGTTTACATGGTTATGATCAAACAGTTGATCTTTCTTTTTCTTTTTTCAAAGATGATTTTTTTTTTATCAACCAAATCATTCTTCCAAAAAAATTATATTCATTAAAAAAAAAAACTTTAAAAAAATTAGTTGCTAATTAACGGTACAATGAGTGGCAAAACGCTTAAAAACAGTATATGCAACCTAATAACAAGTAAAATTACAAGAGAAACAACTTTTAGATTAACCATGGAACTCGTTATATCATATACAACACCAATTCATGACAAGCTTTTAACGGGTTCCATTACCTGAGAAAAGATATGGAAAATAATATTGAAAATTCATGGATTCTTGTTTCCAGTAAGAGTAAGATTCACTTAGCAGCAAAAACATATAAAATTACAATGATGGCAAAAGAAAGTTCTTCCACTACTAATTACGTTCTAATTTTAACTATTAAAACAAACTGGTGATGGAGTATACTATACTTTGATGATCACTGAATCTTAATATACCTGTTTTCAATAAAATAAATTATTGGTTTGTTTGGATGGGGTATTCCAAAGTAGGGATTCAGTGGGGACCAGAGATTCATGTTTCCCTGGTCTGTTTGGCTGCCAAGAATCCCTAGAAACTTGTTTCCCAGGGAAAAATATTTTTCAACAAATCCCTATTTTGGAGTCCCGCCTCCCCCCTTAGAATTTGCTGGAATTCTAAACTAAGAATTCACTATGTATGCACCCAACTCAATGTAGATTACACTCCACAAAATTAAAACAACAAAATAGAGATTTTCCTTGGATTTTAAATGGCAACCAAACAAACCAAAGGATTCAAGCTTCCAAGGATTCATGAATCCATGGATTCTTTTATGGTTGCCAAACAAACCGAAGGATTCATGTTTCTAGGGATTTATGTTTCCAAGGACTCATGTTTCCCAGGGAAATATGAATTCTACATCCAAACACACTATATATGTATCTGCGACGCATTTCTTATCTACATGGCTCGCATCTTTTCCTGTTTTTGTAAATCGCTAATTATTTTCTGTCTTTTCTGTATCCAACTACTGATGATATCGCGATCAGCAGGTGGGAGGGTGCATGGGTAGGATGAAGAAGGTGAGGCAGTTGATTTCTCAAGGAACTCCCTCTGCTTTGGATCAGCATAGCAGAGAAGAGATTCCATACAAACTTCCTGAGCAGATGAAGGTGGGAATGGCTTGAAATCTTGCAGTTTCGAGTACTCGTTGATAAGGTGAAACATGTAATCATATACTCGATCCATAGGCAATTCTTCCATGAAATCCTGTCCTCCTCTCCCTATTGTCCCAGCCTTCTCAGCCAGAAAAAGAAAAAAGTATTACAAATACAAATGGTGATAAAGATTAAAAAAGAATGCTGGTTCTAAAATGAAATGCACATCGTCTCATCTTCAGAGTGTCAAGTAGAATGTCATGAGATTGGGCAACTTTATTTGCTTCATGTGAAGATGTTTTTCTTCCCTGCTGAGTACCTAATTCTTTCACTGCCAAGAAGGTTCAATTTAAGGATTGAATTGCTACATTTGACCAAATTTGGATCCAACTAAGAAACAGCCTCACGACTATGTCGTCGGATGGGAATGGGATGGCAGAATTAATTTGTCCTTGTGGGCAATAAGGTTCTTTTTTTTTTTCATTAATAAAACATACATGAACAAGCTTATCAGTCTTAGTGGGCAGTAAGTTAATCCAACAATAAGAACAAGTTAGATGTAGGATGGGTGAAATCAGTACCTCAGATGGGTTTCTGTTGCCCCAATCAACAGCGAACTTTATGGACCGGCATAGGTCCGTAGTAGGATAGATAGGCCAATAGTTCTCTCTCGGTGCAAGACCACGACTGAAGAAATCTTCATACTGCGGAGCTATTATTAGTGTAAGAGAGCCACAAGACAATATATATTTCAAGCTCACTGACCAAGCAAAGCCCTCGGCATAAATTTTATACCTACAAAAAGATAATAATCATTGTAGGTGTCATTCTGTTAATAATCGTTTACTTTAAGAAGAATCACTGTCCAACTAAGAAAACAATAGGATATCATCTAATTTTCAACTTATAATTGGGGGTGGAAGGCAAATAAAAAACAAAATGATGCAGTAACCTCTCTCCCCTTACTCTCGAAACCCCCTCTCTACCCTATTGTCTCTGTGGTGAAACCCCCTCTTTAAACCCCTTCCCCCCATTTAAGGTCAGATTAGAATTAGGGTGAGTTTTGTTGTCTTGAGAAAAAATGCTAGGGAAATCGCTGGAAGACCATCCAAATTTTAAATTCTTTTTTAGGTGTTCTATGGGAAAATGTTTTTCATACATTTGTCTCAAAAAATTCAAATTTGAAACAATTTATTGAGTTTCGGTCTAATAATAGTTTTGGCTTTAATTTAAAAAATTTGTGTATACACAAACTTGCATAGCACTGTAAGTGTAAATGTGCTGTGGCATCCTATTCATATAGTACATGACATCGCAAAGAGTAAATTACCTATGTTTACACTGATTAGATAGTTTGGACTGCTCAAAACCACCTCTTGCTTCTTCCAACCAATTCTGTAATGCAAGATAAGACTTATCACTGATACATTAGGAAAAAAAAACAGTATCTCTGCATATTAAAGTAAAGAAATGCACTGAGATGTAGATAGAACTCAACCTGACGCATAATCTGGGCTCCCCAAAACCTAGAGTGATTACAACGCATCAACTCTTCACGAACAGGAGAATCAACATCTGGGTTTCCTTTCCAGTATGCACGGGGCCATTTCTTTGTCCAAGGCGTAGCTTGAGAACCTTGCTTTATGCTTCTGAACTCATCATCCCAGTTTTCTATATTTACTTCAGGCCTGCATGAGAAATTCATACCATAAGCACATTACCATGTTTAAGTGCCAATATAAAACAACATTCACATCTGGGCCCCAAGTGTAAATCAAACACTTCCATCAGATATGGACTCAAACAGTTCCTATCTCAACAACAAAAAATCCCCTTCATAGGTAAAGCAACGCCAATTGCAGCAGAACAAATAAATAATTCTTCACCAAGAAATTCAAAAGGGGTTCATGACTCCATGGACAAAGTTAGAAAACTTGATTTTATTTTTTATGTTGTATTTACTATTTACTCAGCATATGTGTGTTTGTCTGTCTACTTGGTTTTATGCAAAAGCTGCACATAACATTGCATTCAAAGTGGGTTGTGTATGTTGTCTTCTCCTAATAAAAATTCTTCTTACTGATCATAAAATAAAAAAAAATTATGACAAGAAAATTTAATTAGATTCTTTGAAATAACCCACTGTGAACAGTGCATTTTTAATATTTTAGTTATAAGTGGGGAAATTTGACCCTGCTTTGAAAAGGCCCTAAAAGATCCTGGGTCCTATGGGAACCCGATGAGGATGATCCGAATGCTGATTTTTTGTGAGGATCAACTAGGTAAAATGTGTGAACAAAAATGAATTGGGGCTAACTACTTGAGCTACCAGACCACCAGAAGTCAAATATTGAATTCATGGAGAAAGATAAGAGACTGGTATTGCCGGATATCATGAAAGTTCAGCATTAGGAACGGAAGCAGCCCAGTTCTTGTCTGTATCATACAGGTCGCACCCAAGCAAAATACTAGGTTCTAAACCTGTAAATTTTTTTTTTGGTTTTTGTGGGTATGCTAGGATTCATCCCCAAATCTTACAAATTCATGCAATTTTACTTGGGCATCCACCAAGGACAATCAAGTTCTTGTCTGTGCCATACAGATCGCACGCAAGCAAAATATGAGGTTCTAACCATAAGACCTGTACATTTTTTTTTTCTGGTTTTTGTGGGTAAGCTGGGATTCGTTCCCAAATCTCACGAATTCATGCAATTTTAATTCCGCATCCACCATAGGACTATCAAGATTCATTAATAATTAGCTAGATTTCAATCTAGAACAGCTTCTTCGGAACCCATGGAATGGCAGAAAGTAGCTCCCTCTTCCTCCCACCCCCTTTGTTCCTTTGTAGTTAAAAATAAAATGTCCTTAGATATAATTCATGTTGTGTCAAAGCCATGAATAATAAAATCATGCAATATAATATTGAAACCGAAGAGTAAACTGAAACTGCATTCTAAAATATAAGATTAAATAAGTAAAATAAACAGACTGTTAATTGAAGGAGGGTTTAAAAATTTTGAATCCTTACCAACCCCAGAAAGACCAATCAGGAAATGGGATATCGAAATGGCCCTTGGTGGTGCAGTACCGAAACAGAGGAGGCGGAGGCCGATTAGTTCCAGAATACACTGTTCGATTAAGGACAGGTCTATCCATGCAATCAAACATAAGATCAACATCTGGAACTAGTCCAGGGTACCTTCTAAGAAGTTGCAACAAACCCCAAATCGTAAACATTGCTCGACTCTGTACACAAGCATAATAGAAATCTGCATAAAGTCTACCACCAACAATGGTAACCCTAAATGCAGCAAATTGTCTAGCTTCCATTAAAGTTGAAACAGAAATCCGGGATTTCTTCCATGGTTCAAGATCTTGATGGATCCAACGAAAGAAAGATGGGCATGCTGGAAGAGAATTTGGGGATTGTTGAGATGAGTCTCTTGGTTTCTGTATAATGCTGCTGCTGTGACGACGACAAGTAAGATAAGAACATTCTATGATCTTGGAAGTTCTGGTGTATCTGGATCCATCGTTGAACTGTTTTGGCGGGAAAAGATGCCATGGTGTTGGTTCTAAGTTATGACCTGCAACTGTTCTGGTCTGATCAACCTGTTTGAAGAAATTCCCCAATGAAGTAATCAACAAGTTAGAAAAAAACATAACTAGTAGAGAGAGAACGAGAAACAGACCTTGAAGAGAAGAAGAGCAGTGAGAGAGAAGAGAGCCAAAGCGAAGAGAGCAAAAATTTGGAGACGGGAGGATTTTGCACGCAAGCTGTTGGCATGGTGATTCCTTGAATACCCGCCCATTTGTTTCTGATAATTCTCAACCAACTTCGAATTCGAAAACTTTTAGACCTCATCGATCTTTTTATCTCTCTCTAGTTTCCTTTCTCTCTCTAGTTTCCTTTCTCTCTCTAGAACACAGAGGAATGGGATCGATCTATCTATCTTTGGGGTAGTGATGAGTACAGTCTCCACTCGTCCCCCACACAACATGGAAAGTGTTTGACCTTTTTTAAGGTATGAAGAACAAGTCGTTGCTTCTTCCTCGTCTGTCTTCGTACACGTCGCTGCTACGTCCTCGTCCGTCTCCGTCCACTTTACTTTCGTGGCTTCAATGCATGGATTTTATGACCCACCAAACTTTCTTGCGAGATTTCCGATTTTCGAGAAGGCGGTTCATCTTCATGGGATGGATTGTCGGTTCTGATTTAAATCGGCCGACTCAAAGAAGAATCAGCCAATGCACCCTATATTTCTCAAAATGCCCACACTTTTTCTTTATTAATATCCTATTTATTTTTACGCTCCTTTTACATTGGTCTATGGGTCCACAGAAAAATGATCAAAATGTTGATTTTTTGTGAAAGTGCTTTCCTCATAATGTTGCTTATCTTCACAAATCACAACAATATAAAATTTTTAAATTTCGTTAGATAATTTTGATAAAATTCTAGATTAATTTTAGATGGGGGTAAAATTATTTAAACAATGTGAATTATTATGAAACTGGTGTATAAGTTGAGTATACTAACCTCAGAAAAATCAGCCCTTAAAACAGTTTATATGATCCAAATAGATCAGTGTAAACAAAGGGTAACAATAAGTGGGGGCAATTTGAGAAATATGAGGTGCAATGAGGCTTAGCCTTTTAAGTAATTTAAAATTTGCCCTAGCATCCCACAAAAATGGGACAGAATCTTGCTTGAATAGACCGATTCAAGTTCGCCCTGTTGGGCCGTCCCGTTAAATTTAACAGAGTTGAATCAGAGATCCATGGATGGAAAGAGCGACAAAGATCATAATAGGCGATAGGGTCTGAAGTTATTTTAGATCTAAACCACATATAAAATGGTGATGCTAGGCTTACCGAAAAGGCTACAGAATTTTTTACCGAACCCACAATCTACAATGGATGCATATCACTTTGAAATGGATGCGAAACAAGAATGTTTGTGAATAACAGCTCCACCGTCGGATTAGCTTTCGATAGGCAATTATGAAGGATTTGGCTGTAAGTATAATATCATCCTATAAACAATGACATGCCGCAAGAACATGAAAATTCTTTTCGTTTCTTTTTTTTCCGTGAATAAACCACCTGCATAACAATGACAAGATGCAAGAACATGATAATTCTTGATCCATTACACTAAAGTATAAGCAAAATTCTCTACATATAAACAGCTAATGGATCTAACTTACATTACCAGATTAAATCTTAGTGATGCTGAACAGAGGAAAAAGAAACAAAAACATTCACCATGATACAAGTTAGGAAGCCAAAGAGAAATATTTGGCTCAACCATTTGCAATTAGAAAAATCCAAAGTTATGGTAAAATTGCATCGTCTATCGCAGCTACTAACTGCTACCACCTTTTAAATTGCAAGTTAGTCAGATGCATCACAAGATGGCGTCTGATTTTGCTGCAACAAAATCAAAGGTGCCGAGTTGAGGTTGAGGAATCAATTACCTATTGTCATGTGGCGCTTTTAATGGCAAAAGCTGATTAATAACTCCATTAAATGCGTCAAGTGACAACAGGTAATTGATTCCTCAACTACAGACCTCATGAATTTCTTTCACCAGACTGATGGATGATAGCAGTTATTCTACCAGGAAGCCTTTGTACAATAAGACCACATACACTGCTCAAACTGCAAATATCTTCCTCAATTTCTTCATTTTTCTGCGACAGATGGGACAAACACCAGCATCCTCCACAATCCTGCAGAATGAGCAGTTTTATTTCACACTACTGATCTTGAATCCTTTCATTGGACTTTGGTCCAGTTGAACAAAGAGAAGATCATATAGAATATTTTTCTGATTGTCTTTTTTTATTTATTTTTATCAGGTCATATAGAAATTAGTAATGGTGGATTGCAGATACCTTGTTCCGCACGTAAAACATGTTGCACAATGTCCACAAGGAAGGAAAAAGCAGTCCCTTGGAGCATCAAAGCAAATCGTACAAAGACGGCGAGGATTTTCATTTTCTCCTTCCTTTAGCTGTTTTGTTTCAGTGGAACCCGCTGCAAATGAGTCTTCAAGATCTTCCTCATCATGCGATACAGAATCATAAGAGGAACCCAAACTCAAGAGATCATCGTCTTTGTGTGCAAGTAATGGGGTTCTCTCAGATCCATTCTCTCTAGTCTCGTTTCCATTAAGGCATTGAAACTTGACCCATACCTTGTAAATGATAAAGAAGAGTACTGTCATTGCACCTACACAGAAAGCACCGTAAGAAATGAAGAGGGAGATCATAGGGAGGTCTGGTCATGACATGGAAAAGAAGGAGAAACCACCTGAACCAATGAAATACGCCATCCATCGTGGCTCATATGACACTTTGACAAACCAATCTTCTGTTGGAGTACCCTGAAGGAACCAAAACAAGTTTGATTTATATATGATATAGAAGCATTTACAAATGACATTTCAGAAACATTGAACTCAGGGGAGATGGGAGAGAAAATATGTATTCCCTGTATCTAGGTTCAGATCCATGGGGTTCGAGCCAACAATGTGAATGGTATTTCCAAGAAAATTTCTCTAAGAAAGTCAATCTAATCTATTTTAATGATTCAAATGATATGATCTGTCTTTGGAATGTCTAGCAAAACTTGGGAAATCCTCCTACTAATGTCCACAGATTAGGTAACGCAGAGGTTCGGATCATCTTATCTAGTGATTTTTTGTTAAAATACTGAGAAAGAGAGGCTATACACAACTACCTTCAAATAGGAATTTACCAAATTTCCTAATTTATGTGGGTGCATGCAGTAATCGACAGATGGGAGACACTGAGAGATGGTGCAAGTTTAGCTAGACAAGCTAACAATAAACTGTGAAGCCATTAATCAAAATAAATAATTCAGAGATGATACTTCAAACCGGAAAGTAGTGAAAAGAAAATATAACAGGTTTTACCTGTTCTGGACCAGGAGAAGAGAGAAGAGCAACATTTCCTCTTAGAAGAAAAAGCTTCAAACTACATACACCATGACTCAGGGGACACTTGTAATATGCCTCTGTTGTATTATACAAGAAAGCCCGTATACTGAGGTTCAACTGCACCTGTTAACAAAGAGTCCTGCATCACTATACGGATGAACAAATGCCATAACATACATGCCCAAATGAATAATTGAAGTAGAATTCCTTTTTCCTTTTCTCTTTCATTGGTAGAAGTAACAGAGGGAGAGTGATATTTGTGGTTTTACCAGATTATAAATAAGGTACATGGTATCTTACAAAAGCCATACTGAGTCCTAAAGTTGGCTACTCTCATAAGAGTCCTTAGAATTAGAAGAACAAGTATCACATACATACTTGTATGACATCTAGATAAAATGATTAAAAATCCCTTCAAATGTGCATTACTAATACATACATCATGCCAACTAGCCATTATTCTAAATCGGGGTTTTATGCCATGATATAATATGCTGTTCTTCTGACATACATGCAACCTATGGATCTGCAATTTTTAGTATATTCCAAACTACAAAACCAAGGAGTAACCGTTAAAATTGGATGTCACACGTCCATGGATCACATTTAAATATGTCACGATGGGCTATCCAAAGAACATAACGAACAGTCAACAGCAAACAACAAATAGATATTTACAGAATTACCTCTATCTCCTCCGGGTTCAAGTTACCCACTGCAACATAGTAATCAGAAGATATGAAAATTTTCTGTTGGATCCTGCCACTTCCTGAGAAGATATATGCTGCCTTCAGTACAACTTCAGCATGTAGAAAAAACACAAAATTTCCCATTTTCAAGCCTTACCGTGAATGATATTCCACGATAATGTGACATTAGGATATGATGGGTCCTCAATCCATTCAACAAGGTTTTCTTTACCTGCACATTCACACTAAATTTGAATCAAAACACAGATAAATATATTAAGACAATGATAGTGCAAAACAGGGAAAACTGGCATCCTATCATGTTTTCTTATTGTAAGTTTCAGCTTGAGAATTGCGACTGTACCTTGGGCAATCACAAGGGATAATGGAGAAGAGTCCAGAGATTTCACTCTGTACATAATATCGATTTCAGATCCATGGTTCAGATTATATATCCACTCCTGCGAAATAAAATAAATACATAAATAAAAAGAATAACTCATTTTTGGTCAATTAGGGTATCTAAAAAATACATGGTGAAACCTATATGTATTGATTGGGAAGAACAAATAGGCACAAGTAGCAAAACAAATGAAGATGAAGCAAACGATGATTAGAAATGAGCATAAGTTTTGCCTTGTGTGAATTAGCTGGCACAGATATGTTGTAAGTTTCAGTCCAAGTAGTCTCTACATCAAGTGGGGGAGGACTGTAAAACCCATATAGAACTGGACCTTGCTTTAAATCATCAGCTACTTCTTGCACCTGTGTATAAACCCTTATCAAATCAAGCCCTCACAACAACAACAACAACAACAACAACAACAACAAATTTAAATTGGAGGATATGATACATGTAAAATCACCTTGATTTCATTTACAAATAAAGGATTTGCTTGTAATATGTGGGAGCAATTTGGGCCAACCCTTAAATCCATGGATGCATAAAACCCCAGGATCAGAGTTAGGGATACTGCTAGTGAGACCATAATAATTTAAAAAAAAACCCAAATCAGTAATCACACATTCAAACTGAAGTTAGTCAGAAAATTTTCCAAATTAAGCTCCATAATGAAGAACTTGAAAGGTAAAGTTCATCAATAAAAGTAATACAGACCAAAGAACCAAAAGATGACGAGCACACTGAGGCATGACCAAGCTTCATCCATTATGTCAGATGAAGACCAATCAAAAATTGTAAAGTTTACTCGAAATGAAACGTTTGTCTGACGTTGATTCTGTTCTTGTTGATTCTGCTCATGGTGCTGATTCACCTCCTCCTCTTCTTCCTGAACCTGCAACGGCGGGGAAATGGAGGAGGAAGCAGAAGATGGAGGATAACCTGAAGAACCGCCATTAATGAAATATTGTTCGTCCATTCTGCCAGAAATGAATCTAGAAAACGGAATATCAAGAGCGTAGAGAGCAATAGACATAGAGAGAAAGTTAGAGAGAGAAAGATGAAACCTAACTCAGTTGGTGTTTGATGAGTGAAGTAGAGGAAGCACCAACAACCAGTCTCTTCTTCTTCTTCTACTACGTCCGGAAGGGTAGGTGAGTAAAGAAAGGTTGGTTGCGCTCCTCTCAATTCTCTTTAAAAACGGTTTTAAAATCGAACTGCCTTCCCCTTTCTCTCCTATTCAATTCTATCTTCCCGCTACACAAAATAACGGTAATTTTGGCATGGAAAAAATGTTAACATTTCCAAAATAAGTACATAAATGGGGGTACCAACACATTTGATGGGATTATTAAAATACAACCCTTAATAGGGGATGAAAATGAGAAAAACCGCTAACCTAGAAGCATCACAGGATTAACCATCAACAACACGAAGTATTTGTACATTTTTAGTTATACATGTCCTCCAACATCATTTTCTGATATTTGCCAGCATTATTCATGTCAATCTTATATGTACCAATTCAAGATAATGCCACATGAGTAGAAAACAATTTAGGTTCTTATTCTGATGCGTTGGATAGCGTTGCTCGTTTGACATACCATTAGTGCTATTCAGTCCTACAAATAGTACATAAAAAGGTGGATGGGAGGTGGCATCGTCTCAATAAACACATTCAATTTAAAGTCTTAAATGTGTTATTTTAAAATTATACCAATAGATATTAATGTTTAGGTTTTGGTTTATAATTAATAAGGAGCAATATAGCTGAGGAGTTGATCTGATGCAATGAAATCCTTGGTGACAGCTCTTCCTTTGAGCCCCTTTAGCTCTTTACACTCAAAATGCAAACAAATTACACTATGCAAGTTGTTAAACACAATAGAAAGTGATTATATCTGGTTTGATTGTATTCCTCTCTTTATTGCTGATATTCTCAAACATGACACTGTATGTTTAATTTGAAACCTTTGCCAAAAAAAAAAAAAAAAAAAGCAATAATCGGTGAGAACTATCAACCATGTTTGTCACTCCAATAACAAAAGTGTGTTTTTCTTATTTTCTTATTTTCTTTTTGAGTTTTCTTTTTTATGTCCATCAAAGAGAGATTAAGATGTTCCCTCAAACTAAATAAGATGGACCACATACCATAATACAAGTTTAATGGGCTCTTTTAGATTGTGATCGTGGGATATCATTGAGAAATAGGAATCTGTGTTATCAAGATATTTTCTTCCATTATTTCTATTGTGGGACGAATTAATTATCCACTATAATATCTTATTAAACAAAAATGGTGATATTGTTCCACCATTGATATGTATTTTCAATATTTTTTTTAAACAAATTTAAAAGTTACAAAGGTTAATTATTTGGACTTAGATTATGTAGGCTACACAAATTAAAATAAGATAAAATTAAGGTGTTGTTAAAGAAGTTCCTCATACGTCTTAATACCGCCCAGTTATTTTTTTAATTTTGTTTTGTTAATTTTGAATTTGGACTCTCACCCAACCTAGACGTAGTTTAGATTTAGCAAGAGGCTAGGGTTGGTGGGTTCATCGACAAAAATGTCTAAATACTCTTTTGTTTATTAAACGGGCCAATACTATTTTGTTTATTAGAATTTTTTTGATGTCAATTTCCATTTCTTTTGAAATCTCATAATTGTGGTATTGATTTGAGTTTGTTCTATGTAATTAATTATTACTGGGACAAATAATTTATATATAAATAATGAGTTGTACACTTGTTTGTTAGTGGAAGTTCTCTACCTTGGTTCTCAACACATTCTCTTCGTTTACTTGTGGCGATGTCTCTGTTTTTTTGGGGCATTACTAAAGGGACATCAGATTTTGACATCAAAGATTACATCTGTTTATTTTATTGATTGAAAACTAATCAGAATAGTTACTGAAAAAATATTAATTCTATTTCAGCCATTCATACCACTTTTAAAAAACAGATGTAATATTTTGGTGTCAAATTTTGGTGTTATTCTAGCAAAACTCGTTTTTTTGTCTAGCACTTCCCCATTTGCATGTTTATGGTAGTTTTTTATGCAATTATTCTGTACATCTCACACATCCATTACTAACTATAAAAAAAAACTTAATATTTTAATTGAACTTTTTAAGCCTTACTTTGGCACTCTAAAGTCTAGACCTTATGACATTTTTTTAATTGGGTGCTAAACTCTAGAGTCTAGCCCATTGCCGGCCTTGTTTCTTCTTACTGTACGAGATATAAAAGCTACTTACAGCAGCAGAAGACGAAAGAAATAAGATTTGAGATCTATCTGAGGAAGTAGTGAGAGAGAGAGAAGAAGAAGTTATGGCAACCACATCTAAGCTGATCTCAGTCTCTCTCTTGTGGTTTATCGTCTTGTTTGGGACCCTAGCTCTTATCCAGGTAAATCAATTCATTCTCTTTAATTTTTTTTTTTAACTCAAGCATTGATTATCTATTTTTCAGAGTCGATTCATCACTAGTGAACCCTAAAATTCTCTAATAGGTTTTTACTTTGAGTCGATCCACCAATTAGATCGATCTTTTCCCATTTTTTTCTTCTTTATTTCCCTTTGGATTTTGTTTCCAGAATCGGTTAGGCGATGCTGGAAAATCATCCGATCTAAACGAATTCGGGGATAGCGAGCTCGTTCAGGTGAGACATGTCCACACACGGGCTCGCTTCTTCTCCCCTCTTCTCTCTCTCTTTCTCTCTCTCTCTCTCTCTCTCTCTCTCTCTCTATATCTCTCTTGATTGTGTGCTTCCTCGCCCTGCCCCCAATCTGCAATTCGTTCTTATGAAGCAAAGTTCTCTCCTTCGCGCTGTATCTCATTACGGTTCTCAAATGTTGTTGATAGAAGGTTTCAGACTTGAGTTTTCATAAGAATTTGATCCATATTCTTAGCTGTTAGTTATCTCTGCTGGATCAATAAGACCAAGTGAAAGATTGGATTTTTAACTCAAATTTGCTTACTTTTTTTTTAATCTTTGAGTTTTAATTCTATTTTTCTTCTTTTTTTCAGGCAAAAAAGTCCGACGAGACACTGAAGGAAGTGACACACAAAGTATTCTTTGATGTCGAGATTGACGGTAAACCTGCTGGTATGTATTCTTATCTGGACTGGATGTAAACAAGTTCATACACAAGTAAGGGAATTTAAGTTAGACCTTATTAACAAAAGCTAAAAGCTTTTTGCTTACCCAATTTGAAGATTTATCAGTGAATGATTTTGCTTGATAGTTGATACACTATTTCCGAAGGAACAGGGTTATCCTTTATCATACCCAGCCTTTGTTCACGATTGAAACCTCTTGAGTGAGTGAATAGAAATGGTGTTTTTCGCTATATTAAGTGTGATTACACCAGTCGCTACTCTATTGATTGTTGATGATCATGATCTGTTTACTTTCAGGCCGTGTTGTCATGGGCCTCTTTGGGAAAACAGTTCCTAAGACGGCAGGTACACTTGCTTCTTCCAAGTACAGCATCATATAACTGCATCACACATGTTGCATCTTAATTTGTTATAGTGTGTTTAATCAATTAGAATATTAATTGTTCTTCTCTTTTCCACAGAAAATTTCCGAGCACTTTGCACAGGTATGTTGATGATCTATGTCCTTCTCTGTAATGTCGTTGCAAAACTATATTCTTTTCTCGTAGTACAATCTCCTCAATTAAGTCATTCATTGCATGTTTTCATGTTCATCTGAAAATAAAAAATTTCAAATTTATGGTTATAAGTGATAAATAGTAATCACTAGAACATAAATTGTGGAGGACGCTTTTCTTTATCTTTCATTATTTTACAGGTTAATGGATTCTTTTATTTATTATAATATTTACTTTTGCCTGTGGGGGTTAGGAGGGAAGGGTGGGCTTGGGTTGTGCTGGACATAAGAAAGGATTGATCATCTGGTTGAATTTTTTGTTAAAAGTTTCTTCTTTGTTGCAGGGGAGAAAGGTATTGGGAAGAGTGGGAAGGCTCTCCACTTCAAGGGGAGCAAGTTCCACAGGATCATTCCCAGCTTTATGATCCAGGGAGGTGATTTTACGCTTGGAGATGGAAGAGGTGGTGAATCAATCTACGGTGAGAAGTTTGAGGATGAAAACTTCAAGCTGAAGCACACCGGACCAGGTAAGCTTATAATTCTTCTTAGTAGCTGTGCTGTCCCAAGATTGTTGAGCATTATCAGATTAGTGCAGGACAGATAAGCATATTGATGTTTATTTACGAGTTAAGACCTGCATAAAAATCTAAGTGACATCTTGGTTTGATCAGTAATTGTAATAATGTATTTCTGGTTACAGGGCTTCTATCAATGGCAAATGCAGGCCGGAACACTAATGGTTCACAGTTCTTCATCACAACTGTAACAACTAGTTGGTAAGAAATGATGCGAACTGTTCTGCTTGGGATTAATTTCAGTTTTATTTTTGGAAAATAGCTTAACTGGACTATCTACTTTATAGTATTAAACGCTTTTTACACTATATGCATGCTATGCACATCCGTTAGGGATATGTACAGCCTACAATGTCTTATAGATCACACATTTACCTGGTCAGATGCGCATAATTCCTAAAGCACATCCAGGAGTGCTATGGGTTCCAACAAGATTGTTTTCTGGTCTCATAGATCTCTAAAATGGTACCCATCAAATGATGGGTGCTACAGTCCGTACATGCGTCAAAGTGTCAGACAATACAAGATATACACATAAACCATATTGCAACCTATAACTCTTAAATCTTCTCTTAAATCTTAAGATATTTGCAGCATTTTTTACCTTTCAATAACTATATATTTGCAGCATTTTAATTCATGCTTGTATCAAATTTGGGATGTGTAACAGGTTAGATGGCAAACATGTTGTGTTTGGGAAGGTGCTTTCTGGGATGGATGTGGTCTATAAAATGGAAGCGGAAGGTAAGCAGAATGGGACACCCAAAAGCAAAGTTGTCATTGCAGACAGTGGCGAGCTTCCTTTGTGATCAACCCATTTCTCTTAACCAACCATGCCATTAATTGTTATAGAGGCTCTATTCTATCTTCACTTTGCTGATACTGCAAAATATCTATCTGTTTTAAGTGGTAATAGATGAGGCATGGTGTAGCATAATATAGTTATGGTGAGAAGGATAGTTGGGTTCAGGTTTATTGCCAGCCTGAGCTAAAGTTACGCAAAAATAAGAACTGTCTCATCTTTGGCTTTCTTCTGACTCTCTAGATTAAAACCTTATTGATGATCATATTTAACAGTTTGAAAAAAGAGTTAGATACTTCAAAATTTGGAATCAAAACTGGTTTAAGACCTTGTTGTGATTAAGCTCTTATTTGTGTTACTGTTAACCGGTAAAGTTCCCCATCCCAAAACCTGATTGATCTTGACAACCAGTGGGCACCGTATCATCTTTGAACTTATGTGGCATCCAAATGGCCGTGTTGTCTTATGTGATTCGAACCATTACTGTATGGATGTGTTTAAAATGGATATTTGGTGAACTCCTCGGTTGTCCTATACAACGAAAATTGTTAATCGGACTCTGATAACTTGAACACACCAAATGTTATATGGCAAGGATCATTGTATGCCAGCTTTTGATAAAGGGTTAAGACTTGCGACTCTTGCACAAAAGCTTTCAAGTTTCAACCCTTCCATTTTTATAGGCACATCGACCAATTTGAGTCTTAAGACAACATTTTTTGGTTTCTGTATAGTTTGAACAACATTTTTTTATGTGATCATTCTCGCAAACACCATTCTGTACATCTCCAAAATCAGGCATTTTAATTGAGTTATGGGCAGAATTAAGGATATAGGTTTGATTCAATACCATGAATACTCTATCACTTGCAAACAAATTAATAGTGTGTTTGGATGTAGAATTTATATTTTCCAAGGGAAACATGAGTCCTTAGAAATATGAATCCCTAGAAACATGAATCTTTTGGATTGTTTGGCAACCATTAAAGAATCCACGGATTCATGAATCCTTAGAAGCTTGAATCCTTTGGTTTGTTTGGCTGTCATTTAAAATCTAAGGAAAATCTCTATTTTGTTGTTTTAATTTTGTGGGGTGTAATTTGCATTGAGTTGGGTGAATAAATAGTGAATCCTTAGTTTAGAATTTCAGCAAATTCTAAGGGGGGAGGTGGGACTCCAAAACAGGGATTTGTTGGAAAACATGTTTCCTGGGAAACAAGTTTCCAGGGATTCTTGGCAGCTAAACAGACTAGGGAAACATGAATCCCTGGTCCCCACTAAATCCCTACCTTGGAATCCCCCATCCAAACAAACCATAAAAGAATCAGATTCAAATTTTGTAAAGAAAAAATTGAAAACGAGAACCAGCCAAGTTATTCTTTTATGTTGAAATAAATCGAAGTATAGATTTAGCATTCAATGAAATATACAATATAGTAGATAACTCATTAGTCATTTCGAACATTAGATAAACAACGATGCTATTCAGCCTCTACAACAAATACCAAATTTTTGTTGCCATATCGTATCACATCAAAACTTTTGCTTTGATGTTGGGATGGCCCATTCATCTGTCTAGAGCTCCGTGTTAAATGTGTTTGGCGAGATGCCCCTCATCACTGAGTACAACAATTCCGTACTTATTTGAGAAGTTGAGTAGCATTGCTATTATATAAAATTACATTAATGTCAAATTATAATCATATTAAATAAGTAATAACACATATTACTCTATGTGTTATTACTTATTTAATCTACTATCTCTTTTCATATTAAATAAGTAATAATTCATTTTACTATTTTTGATTTCCAAATAAGTCTATACAAAAGCTTACAGCATGGTGGCATCAATCAACACTTGTAATTACCAAACTTAACCCTTTTTAATAACTACTCTTTGTACCCACCCAAGATGCATGCTGTAGCGGGATCATTTGAATCCAGTGGTCCTGGTAGCACTAAATCAAACTTCCCCCTACTTCGCGTATGACGTAACACTTCGCGTTTCAATCACACTAAAACAAAATACCCGAGTTCGAATCTCCTTGTCCCTTTTTATAACTTGAAAAACATCGCCTGCTTTTTTTTTTTTTTTTTCTTGCCTCGCTTTGACAGGTTGTCTTCCCAACTCCATGTTATCACTCGGTGGACCGTTGACCTAAATTACACAAATACCCAAACCAAAACCCACCTCCTCAACAAGATACCCACTCAACCCTTCGCCAAACTTCCGAGGACAATAAAGTAATTCAACTCTCACCCGTCAAAACGCAAACGATTCCTCCCCCAAATCAAACCGGCATCGGAAAAGAAAAAGCTCCCCCTTTCCCTTTCTCTCTCTTCTCTCTTTCTCTCTCTAACTCACTGGTTTCCTGATTCAACCCTAAAATTTAAATCAAATTCCTTGAAGAATCTCCTTCGATCTTGAACAACGACAACAAAATTTCGATCTCTCGATTGGTCGGTTGCTCGATTTCGAATCGATTTAATTCGATTCGAAGAGTATTCGAACAATGGGGGATTTCAATCTCGCTTTAGTAATCGTTGCAATAGTTGTCTGTGTTCTAGTTTTCATCTTCAACATTTACCTTCTCGTCAACTATCAACATCCAGATGATGCAAACCAGGCTTATTTCCCTAAATTCGTCGTTGTTTTTGGACTCTCCGTTGCCGCCATCTCCATTTTAATGCTTCCTGCAGATGTTGCTAATCGGCAAGCTTGTCGAAATGCAATTTATAATGGCGCTTGTAATCTTACCTTGCCGATGAAGACTCTCTGGCTTGTAATTTACATTGTTGATGCTGTCCTTGTGTTCTTCATTATCCCCTTCGCCATGTTCTTCTATGAAGGCGACCAGGACAAGTCTGTTTTCTAGGGTTCTGATTGATTTTTTTTTTTTTGGGTGTAGGAAAAGTTGCAGATTTATTAATTTGTTGTTGGTGGTGATTGTGTGTTTGCAGGACCGTAGGGAAACGGATAAAGAGTGCGTTGATGTGGGTTGTCACAACTGCTATTGTTTGTGGTCTAGTACTCGGCATACTCTATGGTTAGTTTTGATGCATTTTTGGAAAATGTTGGATTTCATTCAATTCCTTAGAATAATTGTTTTGCTGGTGTTTTACTGACCAGAATTTGGTAGAAATGTTTCTTTATGTTTGGATGTTTCACACAAATTGCTTCAATTTGATATACAAACTACCTAATAATCTCTTCTAACACTGACATTTTGCTGCCAACATCAGAATTGGAATTTAGGGTTCTGTGAAAATATGACTTCTCTTTGTGTCTTCTTAGCTGTTGAATAATTTTGGTTGGAACTTTTCTGTTTCTTTTCTGAATTTGGATTTTGGGAACTAGGAAGTCTTCCATGTATGGTTGTACATTGAGATGTTCGATCATATCTTATTTTATGACAGAAATCCATGTGGTGAAAAATTAAGTTGGTTTATGTCTTTATGAGAACCTGCTGAAAAGGAAAAATCAGGTAAAATATGGTATTCATCTAGATGAACATCATATGTATGTCCAAATTAGCGTTCAAATGAAACAAGACAAGAAAAAGCTAGCATGACTGGACTCAGTGGAAGATAGCCTTAGGGAGGGGCCTTTTGACACCCTGACGTTTTCAAAGAACTTCGTCTAGGTGATTCTGTACGCTGTAGACTGCTTTGAATTTTCTTCTGTCTATAGAGCTCCCGTTGATTAGATTGGGGAGAGGGACTTGGGATACTAATCATTAAGGACACTGACCACCAACATAATACATGACGAATTTGTATCTTCATACGATTCACAAAATGAGATGGAAGTCGCAATAAAGTTGTTGGTTTAGTCTGACTTGGGTTTTTACACAATTTAAGATTCAAGCACTTAGAGCTTGTTCAAGTTCATCAGGTAAATGTGGCAGTTTTTCTTTTTGGAAAAGTGTGGTGATTATGTTGTTGACATCTTAGAATCTTAATTTGAGAGGGTTTACTTGATTTCTACATGTCTTGCATACGATGTTCTCAATGTATGTCATAAGACGCCCCTCATCCTGTTGACTCTACATCTGTTAAGGCTTTGGATGTATACTTGGTTCCTCTTTGTAAAAAAAATATTTAAAATTTCTAACGAGTAACGAAGTATAAAGATGTTCTTTATTGCAAGGAATATTTGATTGTTTGGATATGGTAGTTCTTCAAGATCCCTTAACCATAAGGGCATGAATTCGATGGATAGTCATTCACTTGGTTAACTAAGTTATTTAGTGTTGATCAAGTTTGGACTTCTTTCCCTTTCATTGTGGTTAAACTTATTGCTTGTTGCTTCTCCTTGTTTCGTTTTTCTCTTTCTTTCTTTCTTTCTTTCTTTATTTTGTTTTTTTTAGGTTTACTTTGCTCCTGTATTGATTTTTTATTTCTTACATTTTTTTGTTAATATGTCCTGTTGGCTAAAAGAATAAGAACAAGTACTTTGATGAGAAATCTTAGATGGAGCCTAAATTATGGCTTGGATTCTAATTCTAGTACATTGTATTATGTTTATTTCGTTATTATATCATGTAGTCCTTCTCTCACAGCTCTCATTCTCCCCATCTTTCTGTTTTCCAGGGGTAGTTGGGAAGGTGGACTTTACTGTCAGGCACCTTTCTTCGCCCACAACAAACTTCCCCAGTTCGTGGACGGAGTTCTCAAATAATCAACCATGTCCTAACCAATCACGCCAGGTTCAGATCCCCATCAACTTATTTTTCGTTATTATGACAGATCCATTTAGTTGATATTTGAGTGGTTGCTGCTCTTGCCCATTTTGTCTTAACCATTTGAACTGGAACCTCTCAAATCTCTGAATTGCATTAGGTGATTTTGGTATCACTGTATCAGTTCCAGAAATAAGAAAGAAACGAGAAATAACAGAAGGGTTTCTATTATATTGTCAACTATTACTGCTCTAACAATGGTTTTACTATGTCCAGTGCTCTGCATTCACAGCAAGTGCTTCATCAGAGACAACTTGGACCATGCGCACTACCTTTCCTGAATATGTTGTTGCTCTTGCTACCATTGTTGGATCAGTGCTTTTCTCTGTATGTTCTTTCTTGGGAAACTTTTTTCTTCCGCTTTATAATATTCCTTATTGTCAATATGAGGTCGTATACTTCATTTACTTGTTTCTTGGACCTAGCAAAGGTATTTGGTTTAATTTTGTGTGTACTTTGGCTCTCAGTCCTTAAAAGGGAATCTGTATCACTTTGAGAATATGGCTTCTTTTTTCTGTTCATAAAAATGAAGAATCTCTATTACTTACAACCATCTTCAAAATTTTGCTTGCAGATATTTGGTGGTGTTGGCATTGCTTGCCTGCCTTTAGGACTTATATTTTCATTTATTCGGCGTCCAAAAGCTGTCATCACTCGCTCACAGTATATCAAGGTGCTTCTTGCATTAACCGTTGTGTAGTTGTAGCAGATCACAAATTCCATGTAATTCCATTTGAATATTTACATAAGAAAATTACTTACAGAGCATTAGCATTGATTTCCTGCAGGAGGCAACTGAGCTGGGGAAGAAAGCAAGAGAACTGAAGAAAGCAGCTGATGCACTTCGCCAGGAAGAGAAAACTGGTTCTAAGGGGAGAAAATGGCGTAAAAATGTTAAGGCAGTAGAGAAGGTATACATATGCCTCCACTTTTGACCTCTTAGACCTAAATGCTCAATTACATAGTGCACAAATGGAAATTTATGATGTGTTTAAGCATTTGTAGGTTTTCTACGAGTTCTCATCTTGCTCACCCTGCTTCGTATGAAACATTTATTTTAATTTCCGACATACTTGTAAAAGTATTTGTATTTAATGGAAATTTGATGTCTTAAAATGTCAATAGGCATGGGATCCTTGTATACATGTTTATGTAAATTTATGGTCTTAAAATTTTCAGGAGTTGCTTCTCTTGGAAGAAGATGTGAAGGCTTTAGAGGAGATGTATCCCCAAGGAGAAAAGGTAATGACAGTGGTATAACCTTTACCTATATTGTGGTTATTGGTTTTTTATTTTTGCATCTCATTTGTTTTCCTGATTTATCTAGGCGGAGACTTCTTGGGCTTTAACTGTTATTGGATACTTGGCAAAACTTGTGTTGGGAGTTCTAGGGTAAGTGCCTGACTATAATATCATCATTTGTTGAAGTGCTTCAGTTTGCTGCCTTAAAATGGTTTACTACCACGATGGTTTGTAGTGTCTTCCTTGTACAAAGTGTTCTATTAAATCATTTTGGTAGAAGTTACTGGTTAAAGTTGAGAGGAAGCATAAGAAAGAATTGCCGGGTGCTTTTAATTGAAGTTTTAAGGTAGAGATGGGCATGTTTCCACAGATATACCAGCTCAAAAAAAATTCACAAATATAGATGCCTTGATGATTAAGTATTGCAAACATCCCTTTTATGAGCAAACTAGTGATCGTAGAGTGCCAAAAACTTGTATGAGTATTTGCTAGGAATCATGGAAATTGGTGCGAGGCATGTCTAGGTTTTGGATGAGGCAGATATGCATTTGATGTTATCTAGTGGAGTGGGAAAGTGAAATAGCTTAAACTTCAGCTAAAACTAAATTAATGGTCTTTTAGTAGTGGTTAGGTCTTGGATGATAGAGAGGCAGTGGGGGAAGAAGAGAACAGAAGGCATGAACAGAGTAAATTGTCATCCAAAGCTGTAAATGCAGCACCGTGAAGGCTCTGCCTTTATAGCTCAAGGAGAATGGACGTTATAGCCAATCAGCACCCATCGTTGATAAAGCCATACCCTACCTACTGTCGAGGTTTGTGGCTGATATTGCACCTATGCAGGCATCAGCAGGCGCTACAAATGTGAATTAGTGCAAATTCCTGCACATGCATCTTAAATGTAGGTTCCAGGTGTCACTTCCACGGCCTCCAAGCCTTAGCCCTTTAGATCCACCAAGCTGACTAGCTGAGTTTTCCTCAAGCTCAAGGTGACAATCGGGGTCGTGTAAGATCCCTTTGAAGCGGATTAATGTGGGGCCTCAACTGAACTGGCGTAGTATATCATGGGAGCCGGCAGGATGCTTCGGTGCTTTGCTAACATGGAACCTCTGCTTGTGGTCATAGCAGGCAGGTGAAGGCTTCCATGGTCTGGTATCTCCAACTTTTAGATTAAAATATTTTTTATTGGTGCTCGACAACTCCTTCCCAAACCTGCCACTCTATCGATTCTTTGGTTGTTGGTACTTAGGCTATCCAAGTGCTTAGGCAGGTTGACAGTGAACACCTCCAGGCATCTCAAATTATGTTCACTGTTAGAATATTTGTTTATGACGTCTTCTTGGAAATCCAAAGGATCACGTTGTTGTTGGGTGTGTGCCTTCCCCCTAGTCCCTACTAGACCCACAGACCCTTGTGTATACATTTTTATGTCTCCTTCTTAGAACTCTGGCTTAGAGAGTAAGTCGTTGTAAACAAACCTCTCTAATGCAACTAATGCACTCTCTTCCCCTCAAAATGGGGGATTTGGAGGAGGTAAGCATAGATAACCAGCAGATTTTTCCCCATTTTAATGAAAATAATATAAAATGTACATGTACTTATAGACCTCCACTTTACTTGGTCTTTGTCCTGCATGTTTGGTTTTTATCTTTTCATTTTTCCCCTTCTGTTTACAATATCCAAGCGACAATTCTTATCTTGTTTCACCAAGGACAAGTTCAATAAAAACCTGATCCTCCTGATTGTCATTTGTTCTCCAGGTTGATAGTTTCAGTGGCTTGGATTGCACATATCATTATATACCTGTTAATTGATCCTCCTCTTTCCCCGTTTCTAAATGAAGTTTTCATCAAGCTGGATGATGTCTGGGGTATGTAAGGAGGAACTCTTGTGCATCTCCATTTTTCCATCTTTCTTGAGGCTTGTCGATCTGACGTGTAACATTTTTCTACTTTTACAGGTCTTCTGGGTACAGCAGCATTTGCCTTCTTCTGCTTCTACCTTCTGATGGCAGTGATTGCAGGAGCTATGATGCTTGGTTTAAGATTAGTTTTCATAACAATCCATCCCATGAAGTAATAAACCTTGCCTTGTTAACTGACATAAATTTGTTGTATCTTTCCTCAGGCTGACTTTTTTTGTTTTTCAATTTTACCAATTTGGATTCAGGTGGGGAGCAACTCTTATGAACTCCTTTCTTTTCAATGTGGGACTCATCCTCCTTTGCTCCATCAGGTGCGCAAAATTGATCTTGTGGCCTTTTCATTTGGAAATTGGAGTTTGAGCTTTCTGTACATGCATTTCTTTCTGAAACTCCCCCAAAAGAGTTTTAATTTTGTTAATCACTAGATGGTTGACGATAGAGTGATCCAATGTTTTTCTCCCAAAAATGGTGTTAGCTTATCTGGAAGTAAATAGTGAAATAATTATTCAAATGGAAATATATATATATACTCCAATTTTAGGTGGTTTGGTGGTCCAGTATCAACTGTGCTGAACTGTTATTATGTGCACAAAGCAATCAATAAACTGTAAAACTCAAACCACATACATATATGCCTCTCTTCTTCTCATTTTTCCCATGCTATTTGAAATACTTTGCCTTTGTCACTACCTTTCTGAATGAAACCAGAGGATTATCTCATTTTGGTCTTAATTGCATCCTTACCATTGATGGAACCTGTATTTCCATATAATATTATTAGGTTTTGGTGTGGAGTACTGGTGGAAAGTGTGAATGGTACTAAGGGATCTTAAGAAAGTGAATCTTGGTACATTAATGGTCTGTGTGAGGAAAATGATAAGGAGTCAATCAGTTTTCTGAATCTCATTGGCTTGAAATTAATTTTCCAATAGTTCAGTTTAAATGTCCTTGAAGGTATTTCCTTAGTAGATGGTGTTACGAGAATAATCATTTGCCTTTGCTATTGCAGTGTGATTCAGTTCTGTGCCACGGCATTTGGTTATTATGCTCAAGCAACTGCTGCACAGGAAATATTTGGCCACACACTGCAATCTCTTCGCGGAATTAAATATCTCTACAAGTCAGTTACAACAACTAGCCTCAGTGCTCTATAAATCTTTTTTTATAAAAGTTTTTTATAGTCTACTGATTTGTTTGGCTTTGATTTTCAGGTATAATGTGTTTCAAATTGCTTTTATTGTTTTAGCAGGACTGACTTTTGTGTACTATGCAGCCTTTGTAAGTTTTACTTTGACCCTCGTACCTCTATATACCAGGAAATTAAATTGTGTGTTCTTACAATATGGAATTTTTGTTCAGGGATGGAGAAAGAGAAAACCTAGTGGGAGGTTCCAACTTTCCAGTTGAATGGTTCTCAAGAGTTCTGGAAGCGCATCCATCATCTTGGTCTGGTTTTCGAATGGGAATTTGTATTGCCAACTTTTGTTTCCACATTGCGATGTCTGGAGAAGCAGCCCCAATTCTCATCCAGAGTGTAAATTGATTGCTGTAGTTGGAATGCTTTAAGTGTTGTGCTGCTGTTGCCGGTGGGTTTTTGGGTATCTCTACTTTCTTTCTCCCCCTTCTAGTTTCAATCACTTTCTTTGTATTATTTTATATGATGATACAGGGTGGTCTCTTCTGCCCTATGGATGTGAGACATGACTACTACTGTTGTAAGTTCGACTTGTGGGGAACAATTTTTTTTTTCCTCTTGATATGTGCAGCTGAGTCAGTTTTTCCATTTATTTGTGAATTTGAGAATGCCTTGTACTTTAAATATTTTGATGAAAGCAGAGGAACCCAACTATCATATTTTGTGCAGTCTACCATCCCAAGTCCTGTACAAACACTGTAATTACTCTGTAAAAAATACAAAAGAAAAAACTGCTTTGCATCCCCGTGTGTGAGAGTTACTGCATTTATTTTGCCAGTGTGGTTAGGAATTAGGATACCTGTTGAAAGTCTCGAGGTAAATCTTCAATATTTAGATGGTTATCATTAGGTTGATGTGCAATCTAAAGATCAATGGATGCACGTTATTTTTTGTCTTTGAGATACAAAGGTTTGATCTCCGAATTGGTTAAGAAACAGGTTCTAATATGCTGGCATTAGATAAGGAAAAACATCACTAACAAAGTTTTAACCTATTCGGCCTAAAATTATTTTAGGAACATCCATCACCATTCATCCCAAGAAAGATTTCTTCACTGGGTACTTCTTTTCAGTTCTCTTTTTCACTAGTTCCGCTCATTTATCTATGAAATCGAATACATATTTCACAAAATGACATCGGTTCTATAAACCCGATAAACTACTTTGTGATTCTGATCTCAATTCCACATAATGGGCTGAATTAGTAAAAAGGTGGTCTGAAATATCAGTTCCCCTAAAGAAAATATCAAGAAGGTTCAACATTTCTCAAGAGAGAAGCTACAGTCTACACTATCTTTGAGTCAGTCGTTTTGTTTCTTTTTTAAGTCTCAAATCTTTAATTAGATATTTACAGATGAGTCTACAGTCTACACTATTAGGGATATTCTGGGTATTTAGGTTTCCAAGATTTGGTTTTTGGATTGGGAACTATTATTTAGTGGACTTGTAAGCTGGGGATTGTTACGGTGGTAACTCTCTCCTTCCTGTCTCCGTTTTCCTTTCCAGTCCGATGCTTGTATTCTTATTGAAAAATACATTTCGAGCAAACCTTCCTACGGTCCTACCAATCACCGACTATTTTGATATCAACCCAAAAGGTTGTTAAGCATGCCATTCAATAACGCTACAAATAACACCAGTAAATGCACTGCTTGTGGGAGGCGACTTTATATGTCGTGTACGTTCAGAATTACTGGTGTGATGGGGTAACATAAATGAAAATTTCCATGGCGGCCATTATTAAAAAGAGAAATTATGCAGGTGAAGTTCAACCCTGCTCGTGCCGTCGTTGGCCTTCAACTGGTGGGGATTCTTCTTTGTAAACAGGATTGAGTAATAGCTTATGACCATTATTCTGGTAGTGACTGGTCTTCTCTATTGCTTGAGCAGGTGAATGTTGAGAGTCCAACTGATCTTCCTCATTGAGGTAGGTTGATGGAAGTTTAGTAACTCCAACAAGGAACTCTTGGAAATCTTGGTTTTCTACTACTGACTTCCTAAACTCAGCTTCCACGTCTCTTCTTTCGCAGTGGTCGATGCATTGCATTCTCCTCTGCTGCAACTCATCCTTAACTTTCTGTGCAAAAGAAAAGGAATTAGCAAACAAAGATATTGCTTGTTGAAACAAAAAGTTAAAAGAACTTGAAAAGAAAAAAACAAAAAATGCTCAAACCATAAGAAGGAGATAAAAGAAACAATTGGGTGCATTGCTATTATAAACTCGACACATGACCATATCATCTCTACTCCTTTAATAGTGATATAGTTTCCATTCAATTAGTTTGTAATCCTTGCATAAGTATAAAAAAGTACTAGAGTATCCTCTAGATGGGATACCCTTGAGCTTCATCTCAATGCCATTTTGCAGGATGTCTCATAAATCATCCACGGAAACTTTTCTTGGTCAATGAAGTTTAATTCTTCAAACTTTACTAGATGACCAAACAAATTAGGTTTGAAAAGTGGGACAAAAAAATGAATTACTGTAACCATGTAGGGGTTTAGGTTAGGAAGATTTACCGGTAGCAATTAGATGTCACATAAATGAAAAACTAGCTGATGATACAGTCAGGTCCAACAACCTCAAGTTCCCGGTTAATCTATGGAACCTTCTTTAAACAGTCATGAAGGATACAACATTGAAGCATCATCAAAAGTCAAGCATCTATTTCTGTAACAAGAGTATATCCCATAAGATAAAATATCGGAGGGAAAAATTTGCATGTCCCTAACGGAAACTGCAGAGCAAATGGATGGAAGTATGTCTAGAGACTTTAATGCATTGGCACACCAAACCCACTTAGGAACTCCGAGGTTCTGAATGATAGACAGTGATTATACTCACTCAAGAAAAGAAAAAAAAAGGAAAAAAACTCTGGGACCTATATATAGATATAGAAATCAATATCATAATCCAACTTAGATATGTACATATTGTCCCTACATGCTCATGACTCAGTCTAATATAGGTGCGCAATTACTTCTACTCTAGGTTCACTGAAAATGCAGTCACTCCTAAAATCCCCCCTTACAAACAGCGCAAATGTATGAGTATACTGAGAATAGTGCACTTCTGAAGGATGAGCTGAAGGCCGAAAAGGACATTGATCAAGCTACAGAGAGAGACTTAAAGACATACCCTGGGATGAAATATTAGTCCCTAAATAGAATAGTGAGACTAAGCAGTAATCTTGTAGCTGAACTCAGATAGTTGTGATTAGGCTGTGATGATTGATGATGATACACATCCAGTAATCCACAGGTGCTCACCAGCCACAACCTGGAGCAGTATTACCATCCCAAAGACCCAACAACAGTTATTTTCCTTGGAAAATGTAGTAAATAAGATTATGTATTCATAATCCCAAAATGCTTCCTCATTTCATGTACTTGGAAAAGCATTTATGAATAATTTTTCTACACCTCAATTAGATAGACAGCACCTACATCCAAGCAATATGAATTTGCTGGTATTATTTATGATGAAGATGCTAGGTCTAGCACTTGGTGTTAGTGAGTTCTTCTTCCTTCAACAATATAAATACATGGAAACTAGTTAAACAAACAAGTGTTTTTTTTTTGGGTGATGGATAAGACAAAATAACCAAATCCATGGAAAAAAAAAAATCATCATTTTCGCAAATACTATTTTATTTCTTTAATTATCATGATTCATGAAACTAAAATATAAATAAATTATAGCTTTGGCATGGACCTTTATCACCTAATATTTTTGACTATTTGGCCACCCTAAGCACCCTTTAGGCCTTTCTAAGATTCAAATATACCCCCAAAGCACCTTCTTTTAACTATTATTGTCATTTTACTTTATTGTAAAGTTCCTAAAACCATCTCCATTGATTTTGCACCATTTTATTCTTCTTTGGAGCCATTCTTGTATTACCTTCTATGTGTTTATTCTGCAGATTAGTAGTAGCTTATGCATTCAGTTAAGGCTCTTCGATATGGATTGTCAGTGCTGAATTTGTAAAAAAAAATTCTACAGTAAGAAAACTGGGAAAAAAATTAAGGGCAATACATTTGCAACCAAACTAATAAGTTACAGAGGCAAGAAAAATGAATAGACATGAACAGCTGCATCTTAGATAGAATAAAAGTGAAGAAAATACTAAAATAACCTGTTCTTAAATCTTCAATGTCTAAGCACCAAATAAATCGAAAAAATGGAAATAACATAACTAACCTGCATCAACCTGAAATCGAACTTGGGAACTCCAATCTGTCCAACAGTCAATGAACCAAAGAAATTCCCCAAAAGTGCAGCATCGGGCACAGCCAAACCCTGAATAAATCCAGCCACAAATCCCCCCAAGAAACTATCCCCAGCACCAGTAGGATCAATCTGTACAGCGGGAAAAGGGGAAATTTGCAATTTCCCATCCTTGGAGTAAACCCTACACCCATCCTTCCCATCTGTTACAACAACATAACACCATTTTCTTGCCTCTTCAATATCAACATACGGAGCTTCTTCAGCTGAAGCTTTAAGAAATCCAATCCGAGGTAAAAGATGAAAGAATCCACTCTCTTTCAAATTCACAAGCTTCACGGTACCATCAATTGGATCAAAAACCCTAATTAATGCCTGAATGTCAACAAATACAACAGAACAAATCCCGATCATGCGTTCTAGTGTTTCAGGCAAAATCTCTCCGGCAACACCGACCGCTAAACCGAAATCAAATTGCGAATTAGGAAGATCAGAAGGGGAAATTGGATCACATGCATGAATTCGTCTAAGGATTCGATCTTGATTTCCATCTTGATCTCGATTCGAGGAGAAATGTGCATGGAAAAGTGTTGTCATGGAGGTGGAAGACGAGATGGGAGGATGAGAAACAGAGTAGGCAAAATCGGAACCGACCTTTGAAACATAATCACAGTTAATCGAGAGGTTGTCGAGGACGTTGGAGATGAAGGAGGAAGCACCTCCAAGGCTTTCTCCGATTACACGATCGTCGTGGATCAGAACGTCGTGGCAATAATTTCCAACAACTAGAACTCGGCGAATCGCCAGCTCTGATTGTTTTTGTAATTCTCGCACCATGATTACTGTGAAGGTTAATTAGGGTTTTTTGGTGATATTCGTTGATTCTGTGTTGTGAGATCATTAGTGATGGTAGAAGCTAGGGTTAGGGAATTGAGGTTCCATCAAAATGGAGAGACAGTGAGAGAGAGAGAGAGGAGAGGTGGAATGCAATGTGGAGGAAATGAAAATGTAGTAGTGATGGTTGGGAGTTTTTCATAGATAGACGACGCGCGCCAACAAATTGAGCTTTGTACTACTACATGTTGACACTACACAGATTTGGTTGTGTTTTAGAGAGAGAAAGTTTTAGAGAGACAGAGAGAGATGGCTGGTCCTGGTGAGCCAGTGAGTGAGGGGGGAATCGGTTTTTGATTCTTGGAATTGGGAATTTTTAGGATATGATGCAGATTGGTAATAAAGTGGAGTGGGGGGATTGCTGAGAAGACAAGAAGACGGTCGTTATTGCTTTGAGTTGCGAACCTGAGAAAGCGATGGCCGAGGCTGGACTCTGGTCTCTGCTGCTGTTCCCAACCAAAATTTTTTTTTTTTTTCCTACGTGGTTTTACAGGCGCCCTCTAAAATCTTATTGCATGGCCTGATTAATGGCAACCTTTAAATTTGCATTTTGTTATAAGTTAGAGAGAAATAAGCAAGATAACTATCAAGAAACAAATATGAACTAGAGACTAACAATAAAGGATTCTTCTTACTTGAGTTTTTGGGATACAATTACATGTAACAATGGCCTCTATTTATAGCCATATTGGTGGTGGTAGTAGTAGGTGAAATAGTGATGGAATTAGTGGTAGTGGTAATAACAATAATGATGCTAGTGGTGGAGTGAATGGTGATAATGGTGATGGTGGTCTAGTGGTGGTCATCCACCATGATATACCATAATATCATTTATTTACAACACTCCCCATTGGATGTCTACCACATTAATATAATTGTCTCGTTAAAACCTTACTAGGAAAACCCAATGGGATAAAACCTTGGCTAAGGAAAAAGAGTACAATATCAAATTTATTGTAGTGTTGGACGCGTTATAGTTGCCTCGTTAAAACCTTGCTAGGAAAGTCCAGTGGGACAAAACCTAAGTGAAGGAAAAAGAGTACAACACGCATAAAGTCCAAAGATGCTCCCCATGATTTGGACTGGAGTGTGAGTATCCACAATTTATAAATAAATGCTCTTCTTAAGCAATTTTCCCGCTCGAAATACAAGATGTACAACTAATTAGTTTGATGATTGAGCCGTCGCATGCCTATCACATATATCAACTTCTGAAATGTGGACTTGGGTAATGCCTTGGTGAATAAGTCGGCTAAGTTTTCATTTGACCGAACTTGCTTGACGTCTATCACTTTCCTTCTTTGGAGCTCATGTGCATAAAACAACTTTGTTGGAAGATGCTTGGTTCGATCTCCTTTGATGAATCCTTCTTGTACTTGGGCAATGCATGCTGTATTATCTTCGTAAATTATTGTTGGCTCATTTGTGACTGGGGGTAGTTCACAATTTCCTCGTATATGTCTAATGATTGATCTCAACCACACACTTTCTCTTGTTGCTTCGTGAAGTGCAATTAACTCTGCATGGTTAGAAGAAGTTGCTACAGAACTTTGTTTTGTTGATCGCCAAGATATAGCTGCATGGTTATTAATAAACACATAACCTGTTTGGGAACAACCTTTATGGGGGTCAGAAAGATAACCTGAATCTGCATAACCAACTAGATGGGGGTTGTTGGTAGGATCAGAAGAATAAAATAATCCCATGTCAATTGTTCCACGAAGATATCTCAAGATGTGCTTAACACCATTCCAATGTCTTTGTGTAGGTGCAGAACTATATCTTGATAATAAACTAACAGAAAAAGCAATATCCGGTCTTGTGCATTGTGCTAGATATAAAAGTGCTCCAATGGCACTTAAATATGGCACTTTTGGATCGAGAACTTCTTCATGTTCTTCCATTGGTCGAAATGGATCTTTATCCAAATCTAAACTTCGCACAACCATGGGTGTGCTGAGTGGATGTGCTTTGTCCATTCTAAATCGTTTCAAGATCTTCTCAGTATATCGGGATTGATAAAGAAAAATCCCATTAGAACTTCGTTCTATTTGCAAGCCAAGACAAAGTTTCGTTTTTCCCAAGTCTTTCATTTCAAATTCTTTCTTCAAATAGTTAGCAGTTTTCTCCAATTCTGTAGGAGGACCAATTAGGTTTATATCATCTACATATACTGCTACTATAGCAAATCCTTTTATAAATTTCTTAATGAAGACACATGGGCAAATTTGATTATTTTTGTATCCTTCCTTTGTCAAATATATACTAAGACGGTTATACCACATCCTTCCGGATTGTTTTAATCCATATAATGCTCGTCTTAGTTTTATTGAACACATGCTCTTTGACTTTGTCTCTAGCATTGTATACCCTTCTGGGATTTTCATATAGATGTCAGTATCTAGGTCTCCATATAAATATGCAGTTACAACATCCATAAGTCTCATATCGAGATTTTCAGAAACTGCGAGACTAATTAGATACCTAAAAGTAATGACATCCATAACTGGGGAGTATGTTTCCTCATAGTCAATCCCGGGCCTTTGAGAGAAACCTTGTGCCACAAGTCGGGCTTTGTATCTTTCAACTTCATTTCTCTCATTTCGCTTTCTTACGAACACCCATTTAAAACCAACAGGGTTTATGCCCTTTGGTGTTTCCATTATAGGTCCAAACACACCACGTTTCTCTAGAGATTTTAATTCTGCTTGAATAGCATCTTTCCACATTGGCCAATCTTTTCTTTGTCGACATTCATTTACACTACGTGGTTCATTTTCATCATCATTGTCCTTTGATATCTCAGCAGCTACAACATAGCTGAATATGTCATCGATGACAAATGCTTTCCTGTCCCATAATTCACTTGAACATGCATGGAAAATTGAGATCTCATTATTTTCAGGTACCTGTACCACATCAGGGGCAACCATAGGCAGGAACTTGTGCATTTTTATTATTTGTTTCTGGAGCTCCAGCCACTATTGGGCTTTTATTAGGACAAGATTTTTCACTAGCTCTCTTTTTCCTAGGAGCACTATCTTTGGAACCTATAGGCCTGCCACGCTTTTGACGCGTGGTAGATTCATTTGC
>MVGT01004544.1:47383-114021 GCA_002174775.1 Macleaya cordata | reverse complement strand
TTAGGAAGTAATTTAAGTTTCAAATTTATGATTTCTGGATAATTTAAGAAATTCGAAGTTATTTTTCTGAGATTGTGTATAAATCTGTTACTAAATTTGAGGCCCAGTTTTGAGTATCTTATGGTCCGAATTAGGCTCGGTCTATTTCTACTGAAGTTGTAGAACTTTAAATCTATTTTCCAGAATGGTTTTAGTTATACAATTCTGATTTACAGTTAAGAAATTATGACCATTTTACTGAAGTATGTGCAGTTAAGTACGAAAAATATTTTCAACAGATTTTATTTTTGTTTTTTTAAAATTTACTTTGACTACTAAATTGTAATTAATGTTGACAAAGATTTACTGGTTATCTTTCAAAATGAGAAAGCAAGCGATTTTATTCATTGCTTTAAATTACACTTCATTTACACTCTTCACGCCTCGCCTTCCGGACTCATTGAATCGGGTTGGATTTTAGAGTTCCGAAAATCGGGGTGTGACATGTTTTGTCTTCCGCCCTTACATGGAAGTTCCGGAGGGAGTGGAGCATCCCTTGTGGGCCTCCGAGTGGGAAGGGCGTTTCCTTGACTTCGGAGATGGGGTAGACCAGTTCGCCTACGAATTCGGCTTAACCGTCACTCTGGGCTTTTTACCATCTTTTGCCGATGGCGTCCAGGAGACGGTATCATATTGCGTGGATCGTTTTACGTGCCAAATAGGCTTCGATCAAGGCGTGGCTTCAAGACCCCCTCCTCCTATGGGCTGGAGGAGGTGCTGGTCTCTTTTTACTTACTCGGAAATTGACCGCTGTGGTAATCTTAGGGGGCAAGTTCAAACTATTTTATCCGCCCCAAGATCGTGTTCCGTTTGTTAGCAAGTCTGCCCAGGAATTTTGGTTTCAGCAGTTAGAGCATTTTTGCGAGTTTTGAGGCGCTCCTTCCGTTGAGCAGCCTCTTTTGGATTCTGCTGACCTCACTCTCTACGAGCGGTTGAGGGAGATCAAGAAGAAGCCTGGCATCATCGTGCCAAAGGCGCCTGTAAGACGTGGGGTCCCTCGGCATCCTTCTCGTCCTCCCAGCCCCCAGGTGCCCATTGCGGGTAGCAAGCGTGGCGCCGTTCTCGCTTTTGTAAGTGTTTTTTTTTTTTGCAAAATTCTCTTGATGATTCATATTGATTTCTTTGGCATTCTTATTCCTTCGTTGTCGTGTGCTCTCAGTCTCCCGGCCCTTCGAAAGTCCTCCGTCCGCCGAAGTTTCGTAAATTGGTGATGGCGACTGAGACCGGTAGGGGTCATTTCACTTATTTTCGTGTTTTTCCTTTAAAGAGAGATACGGGGTCAAGTAGTGCGGTTCGCGATGAGGATCCTAAGGTTTCACATCCTGTCAAGCGCCCTGACCTATCGGACCCTGTGTATCGTGCCCATTTCTTGTCTATTTTGGCGAGAGCCTTTCCCATAGAGATTAGTTCTGATGTAGGTGAGGGCCCTTCACAACCTTCCTTTAGAGGGGGCGCCACTGTTACTGAAATTTCTTCCGAGGCTCCGGGTACTGGGATTTCTTCGATCATGGTGGAAGTTTCTGTTGCTGAAGGTCAGCAGGAGGTTCCCTCTGCTGATGCTACCCCTTTGGATCAGGGGGTTAGCCCTTCTCTGGGAGGCCCTACTCATTCTGAGTGCCAGTCCCTAGTTGTCGGTGGCGATTCTCGTCAATCTCCTTAACCATCTTCTTGGGTTGGATCTTTTGAGGGCGTCGGTCCTCATGGCGGAGATCGTTTTTTTGGCCATGAGTCTCCTCTCCAAGTGGGTGTTATTTTATTTTTGCTTCCTTAATTCTTTCAAGAATTATTTTTTTGTGTTGACGCTTCCTCTCTTTTTTTTTATGGCTCGGGAGCCCTGCTGCATCTTTCAGAGAAAGATTTTGTTTCCTCTTAAGAGGATGTTCAGATGATTGATACTCCTGGCGGTCGGGCCCACATTTAGGAGTATATGTTATCTGTTCCTGAACGAATTCTTGATAGGGATGGCGAGCTGATGGATTAGCATGATGGCCCTTCTCAACAAGATGAGGCTGAAATTGATGGCGCTTTGACTTTAGAGCAGCCTGTGGTCCTGTGTGTGGAGATGCTCCTGAGAGTCCTTCTTCCTCCCCCATAGGACCACCTAGTGTAGCTCCCTCTACTAGTCATGCTGCAACTGGGACTGGCGGCGCCTCAGCCTCTCATGGGAGAGAATTTTTTAGTTCAGAATTTTTGGCCTTGCCCTACAGGGGGCGCTATGAGGCTTTGGTTGCGCTTCATGGGCCGTTTGTTTCCCGTGCTGTTATCAGTAGTGATCGCATACTTGGTGTTGTTGTTTCCAAATTTTTGGCGATGTTTGGTTCAATGCAATGCATAAATCTTGGTGAAGTGACTTCTGATTTATTGTCGGAATGGGAGGGGATGTTGGATTCTACAGAAAGATTATCTTTTTCGGTAGGGTGGTTCTGGGATATATTTATGCAGCGGAAGACAGAATGGGAGAAGATTTAGAGTTTGAACTTTCCCGAATTGGTTTCTAGAGTGGACAAGACTGCTCATGCTATAAAGGAAGTGGAAAAGGATATTGCAGCCACCAGAGCGACATTGGCGGCTTTTGAGTCAAGGCTTCAATTTTTGAGGGAGCAAGAGGTGTTAAAGCGCCAAACAGTGGAGGAGGTAGAGGCGCGACATGCCGGTCTCCATCACCCTTTCCTGGAGTTTCCAGATTTTATCTGATATGGTTGTATTTGTTTATTGTTTTGTATTTCCTTCCAGGTGCCTTGTGATGTAACCCCTTTTGGAATGTAATACGATTGATTGAAATGTGTATATTCATACAAGAACACATTCTGCACAGGTTTGGTATACCCAAATACGTGATGACAGACAACGGTCCATCATTTGCTAATGGGACAATCACTAAACTGGCTCAAGATTCAGGATTTCGACAAATCACGTCTTCTCCCTACTACCCGCAGGGAAATGGACAAGCGGAAGCAACCAACAAGGCATTACTCAAAATCCTGAGCCGAACTGTGCACCACATCCAAAGAAATTGGCATACAGAGTTACCTAAGGCGCTATGGGCATATCGAATCTCACCAAGAACATCAACGGGAGTATCCCCATACGCCCTAGTCTACGGGAGTGATGTTGTGCTACCCATAGAAATTCAAATGGAGTTAGCACGGATCACCTATGCAAGCAGAACTTTGTGGACCCAAGAAGAAGAACATGCAGCCAGGACAACCTAATTGGATACCATAGATCACAAAAGAGCTAAAGCAGAACAGTTCGCACGATTGTATCGACAGCGAATGGACCGTGCCTACAACAAAAATGTTATCCCAATGGAGTTCCAAGTTGGGGACTTGGTCTTAAGCACGACACTCCACATTCAGAGAAGATTAACAGCTGAAAAATTCACTCCACATTGGGAAGGGCCATATACAGTCACCCAGACCTTCAACAATGGTACATATGTCCTGGTAGATGAGAAAAATAGCGAATTCAGCCCCGTCAACAGGAAATGGTTAAAGCATTACTACGCATAGCCAAAAGTATGTAAGGAAATGAAATACAAAATATAAAGAAAGAAATTTTAGCAAAATCTCTGTTATTGTTTGAAATTACATATAATGGCGCCCTCTAACGACATAACACAGGGCGCCCTAAAAACCAACCAACTGAGAAGTCACTTCTCGAAATTTCCAAATAACTTGACTACCAGCATTTCTATTTGGGGTCTTACAGGGAACACCCTTACCCCAAAACAGAAATACACTACCCAAAGTACAAGGCGATCACGCCTAAACTACTGGGCAGCAAAATAACGCAAGAAATGGCATCAAAGCCACCTCCTACTCCGGCAACGTCTAAGAGGGCACACACTATGGGGGCGCCCATACCAGTCAAAAATCGCATAACACTGCGTACGCGACGTAGTGCAGTACATAAACGAATAAACCCACCTTGCAAACGTCAAATACATACTTTGTATTACATAAGGTGATACCAGAAGTCTCGACAATCACCCAAGGTGAGGCCACAAGGCCCAAATACAGTCGGACGACACCAACTGTTCATTTTTTTCTTCTTTCTCTTCTTGCTTTGTCTTCTCCAACAAACAAATGACAAAGATAAAGCAGGGATTTGAAAGAACAAAAGGGCCCAACCGGGTCGAACCATCCACACACAAATAATCTCCGAACATCCACACCTAGACTTGGGGGAGGAAATCCAAAGCAAAATAACTGCACTAAATGCGATCAATAGCACAAACAAAGAACGTTCGGTGCAAAGCAATGAAAGAACTTCCCAACTATTTATAGGGAGAAGAAAATCTTTAACAAATCACATCATAAATGGGTTATCAAATCAAATTCCCCAAATCAGGAAAGATTCCATTAAATCTTGAAAAAAGGGTCAAATCATAAATGGCCAGCACCAAGTTATGAAACCTGCCACGTCTGTCCCCGTAGCTTTTTTCATGGGGATTGCCTCGACCCATTTGGTGTAATATTCCGTCGCCGTTATTATCTATATGTGATTCTTTGATGACTTCGGGTTTATTGTACCAATGAGGTCTAGTCCCCAGCAATAGAAGGGCCATGGTGTGAGAATTGATTGAAGGATTTTACATGGTGCATGAATTAAGTTACCATGTAGCTGACATTGTTTGCACTTTTGAACAAATGTGGCTGCATCACCGTCCATTGTTGGCCAATAAAATCTAGCGCAGTGAATTTGATAGAACAGACGCTTCCCTCCTTGATGCTCACTGGTATGAAACTGGTGTAGGATTTGAGAGGCTTCTTTTCCATCCACACATCGCAGTATCTCTCCTCCGAAGCTTTTCCTATATAATTTTCCTTGGTGCAGCTGAAAGCGCTTGGCTTTCTTTCTTAGTTTTGACGCTTCTGACTTGGAGGTGGGTTCGGTGCCATTGGTGAGATATTCAATATACGGGCGCCTCCAGTCCTCTTTTTCCTCGATGGTGCACGCCTCGTTGTGTTGGGGTGGCGCCATACAGTTTACTCAGTGACTTTGTAGATCATCTGCCTCTTTTTTCATGGTGGGCCAAAAGTATCCCAAGCGTTGTAGCCTGCGATATAGTGCTACTTCTGTAGCTTGCCCACATATTTGGCTGTGGACTTCATTGAGACGGTGTTGTGCTTCGATTGGACTCAGGGCTCTTGTCAATATTCCGTCTTGTTCGACCCTATATAGCTCCTCGTATAGAACAATATATTTGTTGAGATCCTTGGTTGCTAACTGTCCTCTCTGCTTTTGAGCTTTTATCTGTGTTAGGATTTCAGAGCACCAATATTGTTGTGGCGGCTCCATTAACTGACTCTGTAGTGCGGAAGGGATGGGGCAGTTGGTAACCGTGATATTATATTCTCGCTCTCCTTTTGGCATTTTTGTTGCCAAGGTTGCCAGCGCATCAGCATACCTGTTCGTTGTACGTCGCGTGTGCGAGAGTGAAGCTGTTTGAAACTCAACCATCATTTTTTGGACTTTGGTCCGATATGGGGCCAAAGTTGATTCTTCCAGAGCATATTCTCATGTGAGTTGTTTTACTAACAACATGGAATCACCCTTGACTTCTAGGTTCTGAATGCCTATGCGCCTTGCCATTGACACTCTTATTAGGAGCGCTTCATATTCTGCTGTGTTGTTCGAGCATGGAAAGTCCAATCGGAAGGAGGTAGAAAAGTCTTGTCCTTCGGGGCTTTTTAATACCATTCCTACTCCTCCGCAATTTACCATGGATGAACCATCAAAGTGCATCTCCCATTTTTCTGGTTTGTTTACTTCAACCTGTGCTACTTCTGGGAAAGCGCCCGGGACTTCATCTGTGATGTCATCTTGATTTTGTCCGGGGAAGGCTTCTAACAATTCGGCAACTGCTTGTCCTTTGATTGCCTTAGGACGCTCGTATTGAATGTCATACTCAGATAATTGGAGGAGCCATCGTACCGGGCGTCCTGTTAGCGTCGGCGCTGTGTTGAGGTATGTGATTACGTCTGCTCTTGAAATGACTTTTATCTTTTGATTCATTAAGAAATGCCTCCACTTTTGTACTGCATATATGAGAGCCAGACAAGCCTGTTCAATTTTTTGATACCGTAACTCGGCGTCCTTCAATGTTCGGCTGACATAGTAGATCGGGTACTCAACGCCTGCTTCATCTGTTTGGGCCAAGAGTACTCCAATTGCTATTGGTGTGTGTGCCGTATATATCATAAATGGTTTGTGGGCTATGGGTGGCTTTAATACTGCTGGTGCAGTCAAGGCTCCTTTGATTTTATTGAAGGCTTCCTGTTGCGCCCCTCCCCAGATAAATGGTGCATTCTTTTTTAGCATTGGGAAGAGTCATGTTAAGGTTTGTGCTAACCTTGGGATGAAACGCCGGATGTATGATATTTTGCCCATGAAACTCTTCAATTCCTTGAGTGTTTGGGGTGGTGGCATTGTTAAGATTGCTTGCACTTTTTCAGGGTCTGCTTTGATTCCCTCTTCTGTGACTAGGAATCCTAAGAACTTTTCTGAGGTTACTCTAAATGCGCACTTTAGAGGGTTCATCCGCAATCGATATTTTCTACATCTGTCAAACACTTTCCTTAGTATGAACATATGATCCTCCCGGCACCTGGTTTTGATGACTAAGTCATCAACATAGTCTTCCACTTCTTTATACAGCATATCATGGAAAATTGTTGTCATTGCTCGCGGGTAGGTTGCGCCGGCATTTTTGAGGCCAAAAGGCATGACTGTGTAGTGAAAGTTTCCGACCGGCGTCCGAAACGCCGTCTTTTCAGCGTCGCCCTGAGCCATTTTGATTTGATTGTACCAACTGTATCCATCCATGAAGGAGAACATTTCATGACCTGCTGTAGCATCTACGAGCATGTCAATGTTTGGTAACGGAAAATCATCTTTGGGACAAGCCTTGTTAAGGTCTCGGAAGTCAACGCAACATCTTATCTGTCCATTCTTCTTCCTTACAGGTACAATGTTTGCTAACCAGGTTGGATATTGTATTGGTTTGATGAAACCTACTATGAGCAGTTTTTGAATCTCTGGTTTAATCTGCTCTTCGATGGCGTGATGAAATACTCAGGGCGCCTGTTTGACAGGTCGTGCCATAGGATCAACATGAAGGGTGTGGGCAACTAAGGTCTCCTCCAAGCCTGGCATGTCGGCATAAGTCCATGCAAATATGTCTTGGTATTCTTTGAGTAGTTGAATTAACTTCTCTTGTTCTTCTTGAGTAAGAGACGCGTTGAGGGATATGGGTTTGGGATCCTCTGTTGTTCCAAGATTGATGGTTATTAGTGCTTCGGCTACTGTTGTAGGCTCCTCTTGTGTTGAGAGTTGTATCTCATCGGATTGGTTCGTTGAGCTTTGTTCGACCGTCATGACTTGTATAGATGTAGGGCGCCCCGTGCCCTACTGTGGTTGCTATACCCGGTAGGTAGCCTTACCGTTCGGGCGAATTTCTCTGATGAGGCGCCTCTTGTTACCTGACGAGTTCTCCACTTCTATCCTAACACTTGTTTCAGGCTTCTCAAATTCTTCCAATGCAGGAAGTGGTGTGCTAATTATCTTGGACATCATTTCTTGCGGTTCTGTATCTGTGTTATGGTAAAAGGTTGCATCAGCCAGGTGTGCTTCCTCAGGCGCGAAGGGCGATTCTAAAGCTATGATCCGATATTCTTTTCCTTTGACAATGACTTTAACGCACTGGTGGTATGTTGATGGGATTACCTTGTGTTTGTGAAGCCAGGGGCGTCCTAAAAGGACATGATAAGAAGTGTCAGCATCAATGATGTGGAATGTGGTGGAAGCATGTATGGGTCCGACTTTGACATCCAAGTTTACTTGTCCCATTGTATCTTGTGTGTGACCACCGAAGCCATATACTGTTGTGGGCATTCGTATTACGTGTTTGGCCGGCACCCGTAAGGCTTCGATTATGTTTAAAGGTACAAGATTGAGGGAGGTGCCAGTGTCGATGAAAGCGCGCTTCAACATCATACCCTATATTTTAGCAGGTAAATACAGAGGGCGCAAGTGGTCTACATTAGGCACCATATCCGCGTCGGAGAATGTGATGACGCTAGCAGGTTGCCTTCGATTCCTACCAGAGTATGTAACGGCTACTTCCTCAGTACGACTAGGCTTTGCTCCCATGGAGATGGCGGTCAAATCCATGCAAGCTTCGTATCGTTGATTCTCTGTGAATTCAAGCTGGTCGAAGAATTTCTTAAACAACATTACGTGCTGGAGTTTTGCTGCGACGGGTTCCAATTGCAAGGGTGTATCTTGTGTTTCTTCCTCCTCCACAGGGTGTTCTTTAGTTACTGTGACAGTATTGCGCTGCGAAATCATTCGGACATGATGGCAGTGCTCTAGGAAAGCTTGTCGCTCCATAGCTTGCACAGGCTCTTTGGCTATGTCCAGCTCACCGGTCGCCACCTTCCAGGAGAAGAACCACTATAGAGACCGGCACTCACCAGTTGGGTAATTGACATGTCTGTGATGGTGGCAGTACGCTGGGTTCCTTTTGTCTTCTGCAGTTGGTTCTCGTCGGATGTCAGGCAGCTGAATTTCTTTGTTCCTTATCCACGCGTCGAGGATGTTTAAGACCTCCTCTAGGCTACAAGGGTAGGGAGGTGGCTCTTCGAAATTCTTCTTGGGCTTCTTTAGATTTCTTTTGTTGCTGTCGGCGCCCCCTTGGTGCTTGTGCGACTCTTGTTCCACAGCTGTAGCCTGATGCCCCCTGTAACGGCGGCTATGTTCTTCTTGAGGGCACCAATTTCTTGGTTTTTCATTATACTGTGCTTGTGCTTCAATCGAAGATGTTGTTCGGAGTCTCGATTCTTCAAGCTTGCAAAATGATTTGATGTCCAAATTTTCAAGCATGGAACGAAATATTGGCATCATTCCGTTGATGCAAAGCCCAACTAAATGCCCTTCAGAGACGTTTTCGTGGCAGTCCAAGGATCTGTCTCGAAAGCGTTTAATGTAGTGCTCCAGGCGCTCATTTGTTCCTTCGGATAGGCGCCCCAAATTATTGTGGATAGGCTGATTGGAGCGCGATAAAACTTTTGGGAAAATAATTCGACCAAATCTTCCCATGTTTTGACTGAGTTAGGCTGTAAGTTTGCTTACCATGTGAAGGCGCGACCCGTGAGGGATCGAGAAAATTCCCTAAGGCAAAGGTCGCCATCATTTTGGTACACTCCCATGGATTCCTAGAATCTGGAGACATGTTCCTGTGTGCTTCCGTCCCCACTGAAGAGTGCAAAAGTTGGTGGGATGTAGTTGCGTGGCCAGGGACGCTGTAGGAGTTCAACGGGGTACGGAGGTCGTACACGAAAGTTCAGTGATGGTATCCCACGTATATGAGACTGGATCATCCTTTCTACGTCCTCATGAGACAAAATAGGCTTAGGCGCCTGGGGGAGATGGATTCTTGGGTGGGGTAGCTGGTGGCTATTGTGTAAACATGGGTGGTGACGCTGGCTAGTTGTTGACCTGAGCTATTGGTTGGTCTAATTGTCCTACGTCTGATGCGACTGACGTAGCACGGGCCTTTTAGGTTGGTTGATGAGGGGTTGTGTGTTCTAGAAATTCAGGGGAATTGGAGGAATGGTTGGGTTCTGGTGTGAGAGAATGGAGTTGGTTGGCGGTGAATCTCATGCACGCTGCTAGTTCGGCGGTAGTTTTTGCATTAGAGCATTCAATCGCTGCTAGAATTCCTGCATGGTGCCGCTAGTGGGTACTTCGGGTTGTGTAGAGGAAGTTCCCGGTTGCACCATCGGAGACGTGAGGGGAGTATGGTTCAGGCTGATTCTGTCGGCAGATGCATGGCTGAAGGGTTGTTCTTGTTGGAATTGTCGTTCTTCTTCCGTTGGAGGGTGCGTAGGTTGAGTCATTCCGAAAGTTGTAACAGCCCTGGGTTACCTAACAGTGGAGTCGCCAAAAATGTTTCAATCCACTTTGTCAGTGTAAAAGTTATCGTGGGATTGATGAAGGTCACCTCGAATCGAACTGATGGATTCAGTGATTCTTGAAGGACTGTCACTTCTTTCAGGGAGAGGTCTTACAAGACGAAAGGTAGAGTGAACGAAGAAGAGGAACGAATCTTCTTAGAGAGAGAGAGAGTCCGGTAATCCTTCCTTTTTTTCTGCCCCCTGAGGCCTTCCCCTTCGCGGGTATTTATAGCCTTACCATCTTGGGGTATCTTGGGGTCTTTCCCTTTTTGACCCCCTTCTGTCCCTTCCTCTTCTAGGAAAGAGACGAGGTTTGAGGACGTTCTTGACACGTGGCCAGTGGACCACTTTGTCAGGTGTCAGGGTGGCTTCCCTGGCAGGGATCCTCATGATTGGTACGAGGGGTACCCTAACGGTATCGCTCAGATTCTCTCTCCTGTCGTCTCTTTCTCTCGTGAAGACTGTCCTGGCGGTGGGCGCCCTGGGGGAGGGCACCTTGCTGTAGTGGCGCCCTTCCTCCGGGTGATTGCGCTCTAGCGCCCTCCCCAAGTGTCCTTTCTTCTCTTGCCCTCCAATCCTTTTCATCTCGTTCGTCCCCCTGAAATGAAGTGAGACCTTTATGTGTAATATTTCACCTCAATAAGCAAAGCGTCTGTGGTGGTATTGTTCTCGTGGCGCCTACCTGGCGCCCTCGTGGTACCGTCCAAAAGACGGCTAATACAAGTTTTATATAATGAAGTGGTCTGAATAAAATGGAGACTGCCACTAGTAATTGTGGAGTCAAACCAAATTGACCATATCCATCCTAGTGGAGCCTGCCAATAACATTTTATGGGTGCCTTCAAAAGTTTCCCTTTTTTTTTTCTTGATCAATCTATGTAGGGTGTCTAATATACTCTGGTAGGCCTGGGCTTTAGAAAATGAAAACCCACTTAAGTTTGGGCCGGGGTTGGGCTTGTAAGTTTGAAACCAAACATACCCTTAAATGAACTTTAAAGTCGAGGTTTTTCCTGGTTAACTTTTCTTCTTTGAGCAGTGGAAACGGAAGAAGAGACTGATGGACATCGCACTCTTCTCTCCTTCTTCGCTTTTCGACGACGACGATGACACCTCTCCCCGTACTCTCTCTCTCTCTCTCTCTCTCTCTCTCTCTCTCTCTCTCTCTCTCTCTCTCTCTCTCTCTCTCTCTCTCCCTCTCTCTCTATCTGTCTCTCTGATGCGTGCGTTTTCTAAAGTATACTGGTTATGTTTTGCAGGAAAAGAGGCGGAAGAGACCCAACAGAGCTACGAGGAGAGAACCCACCAATTTCCTGGAATGGTAAGCTCCAGATATGTTTCCAGGAATACCCATAAAGATTAAACTAAAAAGGAGGAATCTTTTCTATTGGATTGATATAGTTTTTATGATAATTTATTGAATGTAATCACTATTCCTCATTTTTCTCACTTCAACACAATTTATAATGACGATGATGTATGTATCTGTTACATTGATCTGGTTTCCTCCTTGTTTTCTTTTTTAAAACATATCTTAGTATTGATCAAGTTCTTACATTAATATTTCTTCACTTTATCTTTTTAGGCCTACTAGTACTTAATTTTGTTCTCTTCTAGTTTAATCCTTACTGGTTATGTTTTATTTTTGGGGGAAGAAAACTTGGAATGCTTTCATTAGTAAATAAATGTTATTGGTGCACAAAGGATCATGGGGTCTCTAAGTTCATGGCATGGGCATCTTCAGGGTCGACTTTCCATTACACTCTTTATCCTGGAACTGGGTATTTGTCCTTCCACAGATTTAAGTCATATTTCATGATTAGACATCTTCTGCTTCTCGTGAGCAAACAAGAGCTACCATTTTTTTTTATAGAAGAAGGAAAGTGATTGGATTGTTTTGGGTGAACAACCATGTGAAATCCTGTAAGGAGGTATCAAATTTGAGTTCAAGGGTTATTCTTCTCGACTTGTTTGAAGCCATGCTCATACAGCTCATATGAATTTGGTTAAAATCATTTGGGTCTATCATGGGTTGTATCAAGAATCATCGAAATCATATTCACTTTGTTGTGCTAACCAAAAGAGTATAAATTAAATACATTGTTCGGGTTCAGGTGACATTCTGTTTATATAAGTTTTAGTATAATACAACATTACAACCATGTCTTGTTTGATGTTTCACATTCAAACACCGTTTCCCTTCTTGCCATTTTCCACTACATTACTTTTTTCTTAACGGACTTCAATATAAGGAGGTAGCTTATCAACTTGTGGTGACTTACTATTGGAATTTAGCCCTTGATATCTCCAAATTTTAGCTTACAGTATTCTATCTGTATGGTTGGCTGTTTTGGTCCTTCAACTTCATTGTTCATTTTGAGGGCTCATTAGAAAGTTATATCCTTGGTGCTGCCTCTCTAAAATTTTCAGATTGCCTACAGGAATTGCTGATTCGAGAGTTTACATTCCATGAGCTGAATGCCAACTTGCTCTGGCCAGGGACATTTTCATTTGCAGAATGGTTAGTTCAATACCGATCTTGCTTGGAAGGACGTCGCATCATTGAGTTGGGCAGGCAAGTTCCATAAATTCAAATTAAAATATGACTATTTCTATTTGATTCATGTTGATTCTCATATGTATGTCCATTCAGTTACAATCTTTTCTTGCATGAACTAAAACTTTGCTTTATTTCTATGTTATGACCATTTAAATAATTAAATCAGATAAAATGTAGCTAGGTTCGATGGTGAAGTATCCTTGTTAAATTTGCTTGATAAGACTTTCTTTTCATATATTCCATGACAGTGGCACTGGAGCTCTTTCTATCTTCCTGCGAAAATTGTTTGGAGTTGACATAACTACTTCAGATTTCAATGACGAGGAAGTTGAAGATAACATAGCTCATAACTGTTGGGTTAATGGAATAGTCCCTGCACTACCACACATCCGACGTGAGTTTTCATTTTCCAATGGAGATCTTAAAGATTTAAGATGTAATTAACCTCTGTGAGAATTGGAGATCCAACGTGAAAAACCTCCTCCCACCTCAGTGGATTCCACATAGGATACCTACTTGCCAAAACTGACATGATCAGCTGATCACAACCATCCATGCTTTAAATTTTTTTCCTAGATTTTTCACCAATTTTTTCATTGTCCAAGACACATAAAGTGAAAGGTTATGATCAGTTGATCGGTTTAGTTCTATATGTGCTAGGAGGCTAGGACCTTGGGTACATGAGCTGTTGGTAGACAACCAATGATAAAAAAAGAGAAATATGTGTGCTCTATGATACAGAGATGAACGATCTCTGTGAACTTCACTTTTCTTTTGTTTGCTAGGTCTTCTGTAACTTTCAGAGTCTCAGGCTCAACTTCAGCATCTTCTTTTTCCAGATTCATGGGGAGAAACATTTCCTACTACAGATCCAGACTGGGACTTGGTCATTGCTAGCGATATCCTACTATGTAAGGTTTGTTGCTTGATCCCATTTCAGCAATTACTGAGCACAATAGAGTAATCAGCAACTTCACTGAAAACCGAGTTCCATGTCGGCATAACCTGGGATCTTCTGGTGTTCTAATAAGTTTTACATATTAAAATCTGCCTTATGTGAATTCTTGCTGTGCGCTGCACTTGGTCAGTTGAATGTAATGCTTCTGTCGATTCTGATTCTTGTAGACGTGAAACAATATCCGAACTTGATCAAGACACTGTCCTTCCTCCTTAAATCATACAAGATGAAGGATAAGAAAGCCTATGCTGGAAACTCGGAGGATAATCTGAGAGGTAAGATGCTCTAATCAATCTAAGAATTTGCGGGTAGTTAGTAAAACTTAAATACTCAATCATTTGGCTGAGGTAATATTCTTCTTCGCAGGTGATGTGGTATTACCATGGCCAGCTTTCTTAATGAGTTGGAGACGTAGGATTGGAAAGGAAGATGAAGCACTGTTCTTCACTGGGTGTAAGGAAGCTGGTCTTGCTGTAGAGCATGTTGGGTCTCGTGTGTATTGCATCAGCCCCAGAAAACCAACAACCGCTGAAACAAAGGAGCATTAGCAACTCCTTTGAGTTGGACATCACTTGGCAATCTTTTCAAAAGGGGCTCAGAGTTAGTTTGGTTTTGAACCAATTCATGAATGAACAATTTTACTACACTGAATGTATCTTTGTAGATGTAAGCTACCCCACAGGTTTTCGACATTTTATTCCATTGTGGAATTGTAGACTTCGGTGTCATGGAGATTTTGTATGTTCTGTATGAAGTGAATTTTAGGATGATGAGGTGTTAGTCTGAGTAAGATGCGTGAAGTAGGAAACCTTGAGTCAGAGAGTCATTTCAGGCTAGTTGGCCTGTGACCTTTGAAGAGATGTCACTCCTCTCAAGAAAAAAGGGGGGTTTAGGATGCCCTAATTCCCTTTCTTCCTTTTCCCTTTCCAGGAAAAGACAAAGTTTGCGTATATTCTTTAATTGTTGGACGGTATAGGTGTCAGAATGATCTTCTACCAGTATCTTCATGATTGGTACGGAAGATGGACACAAGGATCCTCAAGATGGAGAGGCTACAAATACCATAAGGGTAGGTCTCAAAAGGGGATGAAGGATTGAATACTCAGACTTCAGTCACCCTTAAGGCAAGAAAGAATCTCTCTCTCTCTCTCTCTCTCTCTCTCTCTCTCTCTCTCTCTCATATGCTAACCCTTCTTCTCCTATCTGGCTCTCTCTTTTGTCTCTTTTTGAGGGCTCCTGGCGAGAGCGTCTCTGGAGAAGGCGCCTTGCTTCTTTAGTAACGGCGCCTGGTCTCCAAGTGGTGCTCAGATGCTCTCTCCAAGAGTTTCTCTCTACTTGCCCTCCTATCCTTTCACTTCGCCTTTTCCCCTTTATTAGAGTGAAGGTGACCTGTCATACCACATGGCGCTGCTATGCATGTCATTTCTGGCGACGTTGCGCTCCTTTTTAGTAGTTTTCTAGCCTTTGTGGCGCCTTCACAAAAGGTAGTTAATACATGTTCTCTGCTGTGTTGAAAAGTAAGGAGTGTGAGATGAAGCCATGAGGTATTTTTCTATTATTTTGGTTTGTAGTGTAAACTGCGCTTTCTTTGAGAAAAATATGTATTGTGGACCAAAAATTAGGTCTTTAGGTGAAGAAATAGAAGGCTAAAACCTTTCTATGCCTGTTATTCATGAGAACCTGTCTTTCTTGTGATCAAGCAGCGTTTTGGAATTTCTTTTTGTGACAGAAAATCAACATAGGCCTTCATTTCTTAAGTCTAAAGACTACACAAGAATGCAGCCGAAAATTTATAGGAAAATAGTCGTGTTCGGTTTTGTTTTGTGACAAAGAAATCATAGAAAAGTTTGGTCCGCATTAGCTCATGGCAGAAACCATCTTTGTCATTGCTATCATCTCAAGTCTAAACAGAATCTACCCTGAGAGATTTTATTCATTATGTAGAATTCGAGTCATTCAAATTTGATCTCAACTTTTCCTAATCTTGACACAGTTTAATACATCGATAATTGAATTACATCTTCAACAAATGATTTATAATTTATTTGTGTGGTCCCCAGCTTTAGCCCCATTTTTGGGGTTACACAAATGAATGAGTTTCCAGTAAACATGATCAAGTTTTCTGGATATGAAAAAATATAAAATTATTATTCCAGCCAATAAATAAAATGATTGAGATGCCGATCAGAGCTAAAGAACTAGCAGGCATTTCTAGGGCTATTAGAACACAAAAAAATAGAAGAGCTACTGACGAACAAAAATTGGACTGCTGAAGCTAGAATATTCTGTAGTTCTAAGATTCACCCAGACAACGCTTTCCTGACTTGCAGAAGCCACACTGCAATCTGCAAACTGAAGAGTCGAGCTTCTAGTAAAATCTCCTCCAACCATATGCTCAGCCCTGACAAGAATGACTTACTCTGCAACCTCTTTGTCTCCAGTAGTGCCTCTGATGAAACTCTTCCAATGATCAAGAATGTCTCGAGGGAAGATCCCTGCAACTGTGAAAGAGAAGCCGTCAAAGAAAATGTAGTTTAATTATCTTTTCCAACTCATAGAAGTTGGAACTCTGCTAATGCAAATAACATTATATGCAATAGGTGTTCTTGGTGCCAAGACCCATTACTCCAAGGGTCCCACCTTGGAAATCTCCTAGGTCAGAGATCAAGCTGATCAGAATTGCCACCGTCTATTTCCGAAAAACTTGTCTTTGTGGCTGTTAGCCAACTTTTGCGCTTCCAAATGAAAGCAGAAATTGGTTGTTACAATTCTCCAAAGTGGTTCTCTTCTACAGAAGATTACCTACTCTAGGGACCCATTGGTCCATATTCATTGAACATGTGGCACATGTCCTGTTATTTCTTCAATGACACTTACGAGAAGAAAACTCCCAACTCTAGAGGCTAGACCAAACATGTAATGAAAATGTCCAAAGAAAGTTTTTTGCCTGTAATGCAGAATGGCTTGACAGAGCCAAATTACTAGTTAAGATGCGATCTAAATTAAACAGTACTAGCAAAGAAGAATGAACCCCTAATATAGCTGTTCAATATTAAAATTGCAGTTACGTTTCTCACAAAGAGGATTCAGAAGGACTAAATATGGTCGACTGGTAAGATGAAAGAGGTAGTACACAGAACGTCTGTGTACAGCAATATTGTATTAACTGATTGTTTTTGTAGATTTGCACAAACTACACAAGATAAATATGGCATACCAGAGATCTGTTAACCGCTCGCAAGCAATCATTTGTCTTCAGCATTAGCAGAATTACACGCGGAAGTCTCCCCAAAAGGTCTGAGATCTGAGGGAAGTACTCAGAAGCATACATCTGCCAAACAGATATATTGTCAATCAAGAGGTACCTATGCTTCCTTAAAGCAGTCCATTTTTTCTCACACCATCAGAACATGAATTTCAACAGTAAAATTTTTACTAGGTTATGTTTTGCATAGTTTTGGATCTACCCCATGTATTTTGCCATTATCTCACTTTTTTTTACTTTATTCTTACACCTTGTTTACACTGGCCTGTGTGCCCACATAAATATGATGCAAGGGCTTATTCTTTTGTGGGGATGTTGATGTCCTCACCATGTAGATCATCCTCATAAAAAAATACTTCTTTCTAGGACTTCTGATCCCATAGAAAGTTGCTTGAAATTTTAACGGTAAACATGGATTGTTTAAAGAGCTAAAAATTAGAATCAACTTTCAATAGTGTTAGAAAATTCAGAACGATGTGATTTTTTGAGAGGATGATGTATATGGCGAAGGCCGAGGAAATCATCCCAACAAAAATTAGCCCTTAGGACATATCAATGTCGCCCTACAGGCCAGTATAAACACAGTTCAAGAATAAGTAAAGAAAACTGAGGTAAACGGTATAAATCATAATGTGGGGTAGTAAAAATTTACCCTCATGTTTTTTATTACAAACAACCACTAGGGCTCATTGTTGGTTAGTTTTACAAATTTGCAAAAATTTGGAGTTTTATTTTTTCGTTTTCTTGAGAGGTTATTGATGTTAACCCTAGTTTATGAATAAATCCCATTGATTTTCCTTTGAGTGGATTCAATTGAGTATGCCTGGAGTAAAATGTAAAAACCCAATAGTCAGAAAAGAACCTGGAGTTCTGAACGATCACTGTCAGTGCCTTGTACCACCAAATGATCAGCAGCTGGGTCAATGACCTTATTCCAGGGTCTCATTGTGAGAATCCCAGCAAACAGTGCATACAGATCCTCTCCTGCACCTAGTTTTACACTATTTTCTTTTATTGCCCTAGCATCAGCAAATACCAATGCCTACAGAAACCGTCAAAAGATAAATAAGACAATCTAACAGACGCGAAGCAGTTGCATTGCAGCATGGAAGGCAGAGATGAATTGGGGGCAAGAGATGGTGTTTACCTTCCAAAGTGCAGCATAGTTGGTTCTAGTGGAAACATCAAGCTCCTTGTACAAACCATGGTCGAGCAGAACCAGTTGTGGTTTTCTTTTACCTGTATATGAAAAAAAAAATACAAAGATTAAATGACATTATTCAGAAAAAGAACCCTATGTATGTTTACCTTGTAGAACCTAACAGAGACTAAATGAGATTATTGAAGATGAGAAAATTTGATGCATGAACGTGAATCAAAAGATGCGGGGCATGTCAGCAAGTAAGAATGGTAGCATATGAGTTACTCGTACTTGACACAGAAGAAGCAAACGTTATTTGCAAACAAGACTAGGTGAACCAAATTATAGTTAACATACCAAATCCTACTATTCTGGGCCTGGCTTATCTTGGGCCTCTTGGCAAGGTCTCCATCATCTTTTTTTTGAAAGATTGGAAAAAAATATATTAAGAAAGAAAAGGAGGTACACGAATATACAAAAGGGAGTTGGGGTCACAATCATGCTACACCGATTGGATCACAAGCTCCCAACGAAAAACAAAATCTTCAAAATGAAAGCCCCTTACAATCCCTCTTGGCAAGGTCTCCATCATCTTCAGTCATTAACCACTCTTCTTGTTCTTCCTCCTCTTCTTTATTTATTTATTTATTTCTGATAAGCTCATTAACCATTCATCATCATCATCATCATATGGATAGAGGTAGAAAGGAAAGATATGGTTCCATCACGTCACAAACAAGCACGTTCTTACAATGTGTGATCCATCCCAGTGAACGCTGCTCTGACCCAAATGTACATTAATATGATACCACCTCAATCCACCATTTGGATATCAGAACAATGGTGCATATTGCCATAACCAACAACTATGGAGGTGGTCTCACACTCTCACTTTAACTTAATGGGAAAACATCCTTTCCTTTTATAGTCTGTTTGGACAAGGGATTTGGGGGAGGGATTTTGTGGGGACCAGGGATTTGGTGGAAAAATCATGTTATATTTTTCCTCATAATCCCTGGTCCCCACAAAATCCCTCCCTAAAATCCCTTGTCCAAACAGACTATTAGTTTTTTCTATTATTTTTTAGTAGGAAATGTTTACCTGTATGCTTGCATCAATATATCAAAATGAAATCTGTAATTGTTTCACCAAATAAACAAAAAGAAAAAAAAGAAAAGGAGAAATCTGTAATGGTTCTACTATTATTCCCAAAGCAAGCTAAGAACATGAAAAGGAGGCATCTGACTATTTAACTAAGCCATCCAAAAACAATCTGAATGAGTCAATATGCATGCCTCTTTTATATTTCTATGCTACGAAGGGAAAAGCATATCTTGACAGATCATTCTGGAGTTCATTTATCCTATTAAAATCCAACTTCAGTGAAAAATCCTTTGGTATGAAAATTTCAATGACTTTTACAACAAAACTAGTTGGAAGTATAACAAGGTGCACAATCAACAGATGAAAGGCCAGTCGCAAATTGATTGGAGATGTTTCTGTAGTTGCATGATAGACAAGAGTCTCACCTAGAATGCTCCTCTTGCCAGAAGGCATAGGTCGAACAAGCAGGTTGGCAGCATGTGGATCACAATGCACAAACCCATGTCTGTAAATCATTTCTGCAAAAGCTTGGCTAACCTGCACAAGTTAAGATTTAAAAAAAGTAAGAAACTCATTATGCTTCTCGTCATAAAGCAAACCAGAGAGGAATACTCCTTGCTTTTTTAGATCCCTTAAACAGGCTTCACTCAGGACGTCAATGCCTCCAGGATTTGTAAAATCTACTTGTCCCGTCGACAAGGTACACATAGAAAATGGGTTGCAACCTACCTTTGATGTGTCTCAACCAACACAATGGCCCAAATATTAACTGATTGGTGGTTCTAATCTTGAATCTAACAAGACGACACATTCTGGTCAGATAAACTCAGGACTTGATCTGGAAAAGAATGTGAGAGTCAGAAAATTGGATATACTTAAGTACATTTTTCCTTGAGATCTACGTGATGCCCGTCAAAATGTTGCCTATAGGGCACATGCAGGTTACTATGTCTGCACATGTTAAGGTCCTGATTTATGCATTCTCTAAATAAATTACCCATCGCACAACAGATAATATGCAGTCAATAACTTACTAATTTTGCCACATCACTTGGTCGAATTCCACGTCTTTGAATTTCCTTCACATCATTTATTTGAGCACCATCTATAAACTCCATCGTCAATAGCTTCGAGGTAGTCAAATTCCAATAAACCCTTGGGGCATATACGTAATCTGAGAGATGAGGAGATAACCTCCTGAAATTATCCAAACACTTCTCGCTGTTCTTGGCCTCAAACAAGAAATTTAGTTCCTGATAGCCACAATTGTAATGGTTCAAAATCATTTCCTTAGTACTTCACATCAACTAACAAAAGAAGAAATTAAATAAAGAGAAGCAAAATGAAAGGATGCATATCAATACTGAAATAAAGTGAAGTGACCTTCTTTGCGGTTCTTGAGAGCCTTCCCTTTTATTGCCAAATATGACCCACCTTCCAAAATTCAAAATTTTGAACCATGGTTCCACTAATATCTTTTATTAAATTCTTTTCCTTAACTACAAAATTAGATATTCTCCTAGTGATGTTTAGGTTTCAATTCCGTCTGATTACTTAAGAATTATTCGCATTAAAACATGTTCCCAATTCCATAATGAAATTGTTTTGGAAGAAAGAATAGTTAAACAATTTTTGCAGTTAAACATTAGGAAATGTTCTCCATCACTTCAGGTAGAAAAACTTTCAAGATATATGGAGTCAGTAGAAAACTCCCACCCTTCCCACATTCCAGTAATACTATAATTCTCCCACATGCCAAAATAATAAAAAATAAAAAAAATAAAGCGAACTTGCCTTTGGTAAACTGTCACGCATTTCATCAACCAACCACCTACATTTGAAATTCAATAACAGTTCAATTGATGATAGGTGTTTCAAAAAACATTCACATGCATAAAACACAAGTACAATGAAACACATGCACCCATGCGCCTATATGAAAACAGTACCGGTAATCAAATGAAGGGAAAAACCAATTTAGGGTGTTGACAATCAATTCCACAGTGGCATAATCTGCAGCTGCAGTATCTGTCATGTGAGTGTGCTGAACCTGGATGTTGAGGTAGTAATGAAATGGGACAGAGAAAGCTTAAACATTTAGTCAAACAGAAACCAAAGGGTATAAATGTGAAATTACTAGAACAATAATTCCATTAAAAATAATCATAACCTTCACAGCAACTCTTTGGCCATCACGAGTGCGAGCATTATGAACTTGTGCAAGGGACGCACTTGCTATTGGGACAGGATTAAATTCATCAAAAATCTGCACAATTATAAGCACTAGCTTCAGTATGCAACGAATGCATCCCGATAGTAAACCAGTCTGTTATCCTATTCTGACCTATCTATGTAAACTGGAATACTGAATAAAAAAGAAGGCAAATGAGCAGGCACCCATACATACAGATATAATTGTAAGTTAAATGCTCAAGCAGATAGACTATTTAGATTAGAGACTTAGCCAAAACAAAACAAAACAAAACAAAACAAAAACAAGATGAAAGAGAACGTACTTCTTCCGGCATTGCTCCAAGCTCTTTTTTGAAGACTTCACATACTTGATCATAAGAAGAAACTGGACATTTGTTCAACATTGAAGCCCTCATTGTCTGGACATACTCTTCAGGAACCACGTATTCCTGCCAAGGAGACCAAGTAACAACCAGAGCCCAAAAAAGAGGAATGTAATTATCTATATTGAGCAATTATACATTCTGGGGCCGTTTAGTAACCATTCTATGAGAAACTTTTCTAGGTCAGAAAACGATTATGGTTAGTGGGACGATTGTTGTGGTGGTGGGGTGGGGCGACGATGGTGGAATCTAGATTTATTGAAGGGAGTGATAAACAATTACCACCCCATAATTAATTGTTTTAATGGCTTTCAAACTCATTTTTTAACGCTACATTGTGTAATTATACATTACACTTGATATTTAGATTTATTCTAAGCCGAAACTAACACATTAAAGATAGGGCGAAACAAAGCTAACATTCCATCAATCTTTCTTAAGTGAAAAATGAAGTATATTGAAAGCATACCAGCTGGCTAATGTGCTGACCAAGCTTGATGTAGATCCCTCCATTCCTAAAACATAGTTCTTGAAGCCTACGCGCAGAACGTGTGTGAACCTCGTGTTTAACTCTCTTCCTCTCATCACTTCCTTCCGGAAGTCCCAACAATGAATATTCATAGTCTGGTTACCATAAGAACATAAAGAAGACCAATAAAACAGTTGTAAGAAATTGAACCAAACAACACTCGCAAATACATCAAATTATTTTATAGAATTTTATTTCTCAATTCACTATTTCACTCGATGAGTTTTGCTTCCAATTCAGTCCAATTTCGCCAATTAGCTTTCAAAAAGGAAAAAACAAAAAACTACAAAAACAAAAACTAAACCCTAAATGTACTAGTGTAATCTTCAGAAGAGAATAATTATGACTCAAAAGCTGGTTTTGCAAATCCCTAACCCTGAAATTGTATACGAATTCGAAAGATAGACAGATATATAGGTAAACTCACCGAAGACAATGGAAGCAGCGGTGACGGAATCCCGGAGGAGGCGAACAGGAACAGTGGTGTATATCTTAAAGGTGGTTTTCGGATCATCTGAGGTTGCGATCTTCGCCGCTGCAACTCCACCGCCGAGAGTAGTGGCTCCCACCACGAGCTTCGCTCCGGTGCGCCACAGAGATCGCGTGGCCATGTTTACAACCAGACGAGCGTCCTAGAGAGAGAAAAAAGAAAGAGAGAGAGAGAGAGAGACTGTTTGATGTTCTTGAGAACGACTAATAACAGAAATTCTGACTTGGTTTGACCGACTTATGACTTAATACGAATTTACGATATGAAATTTTCTGCTGCTTCCCTCTTTTTATTCTTTCGTAGATCCTCGAATTATAACCTGCCAAGTGGAGACACTCGGATCATACTTTGACCTAATTACCTAGCACTTGAACTGGAGTGGTTGATTCTTTGATGCAAGTGAGACACACTTAAATCTAACCTTTCTGATAGGTGGGTTCTAATGGAATCATCTAAGTAAAGGAGCACCAGCAAAAAATTTCCTCCAAGACCAAATGCGAATTCGGCTCACCTAATCAACCCCTTTAATCACCGTTTAATATGCGAAATTTACGTATTATTTAAAAAACGTATTAAACTCTATAAAATACACTAATTATGTGGATGTATTATATTACGCACGTTTAATATGAAGCCACATGTGGCATATGATGACAGTAAGGCCATGTTTGGATGGCCATGTGATTCTTTGGAGGGAGAATCGCAAACCCATCTCTCTCTTTAGATTTGCTATTGCCCATCTTTTGGGGTATCGCATTTTTAAATAATGAATTTTAAAAGTCAACAAAATATCGAAATGGAATCACACTCCCAAAACCAAAAATGTATTTCCTTACCCATATCCAAACATGGCTTAAGGGCTCCTTTTTAGATCTAACATGGCTGTATTGTAAAAAATTTAGGGGAAATGATGTTTGGACTAATGGTTTTACAAAAGCTGTGCCGAATTATTATGTAGCAGAATGAGACCCATCATTGCAGTAGGACCAACGATGCCACATAAGCATCGGATACAACTTTTATAACTTGGTCGTTCCAAACAACACTACTCAACTTTATACGGTTTGTTCACGTCGTGCTATTTATAATTCTTATATACAATAAATATTATACAAAATTTTTAAAAAAGTTAAAAATCAAATTTTAATTGTAAATTGATTTCAACTCCTATTCGTTTGCATCTGGATCCATTGGATACTAAAGTACAGAGAAACAGTATCATTTAATGTCAACTGTTTTGATTCTTAAAGATTCCAATTCCAGTAATATAATAGATGGAATTGGATTTGACAAACATTGGTTCCGATTTGGTTTGGTTCCAGCCTATCGGCCGATTTACTGCAGATTGGTTGATAGGCCTGTACATTACTATTCTCAATGTTCCGATTTGGTTCGGTTCCCAACAACTAATGATAGGGGATCCAAGGTTCTTTTTTCTTTATCAAAGCTAGGGGAGCCAGTTTGGGCAAACACAAATAGAACTAAATGATCAAGGAGATTTTTAGTGAAGATGATTTACGTAGTAATTGAATTTTTGACCCCATCAAAATGTTAGATTGAACTTAATGGTGATTGAGATCCATTTCACCACTGATTTCCAACATTTCTTTTTTATTATGTTTATCTTTTTTTAATGGATAACATGATTTAAGGCTCACAATATTCTAAGTCGGATCGAATCTGAGATAGATTCCAAGCTAAAACTGGGCCTAGGTGAGCCGGTAGAACTAGAACTTAGAGGTAAAAGATCATTCCATTTAATGTTCACTGCAGAAGAGTACTTTTGTGGGATACAACCATCATAAAGAGAGTGTCTTCACAAAAATATTATTTGAATCATCTCCATGAGAGTCTCGCAAGCCAGAATCTCTTCAATGGGTAGCCAATTGGCAAGCATTATTAAAATTTTATTCAATGGATTGCTTATTTCATTATTGATGTTGAACAAACATTTGATAAGGAAGCTTTTAAAAAAGTGATACCAAGGTAGTGGTGTAGCTAGCTAGGCCACCAATGGGCTCGATGGAGGTGAAAGTTGATGGTGCTTGCTACTGGACTAAATTTCTATTGCTTCGTGTTTTTGAATTAAACTTAATTTAAAGATGATTTTATCTTGATTGATGTACGTTCTTTGATGGCAGGTTGGGTTGGTGTGTCGATACTGCCTTTGAAGCTAAGACCCGTGTTGTTCTAGAAGGTTTGGAGCTAGTTAGCCAAGTTTTTTCCGGCCCAAAAGCAGGGCAGTTGTTGATGTTGAAGGTGATTCCAAATCTATCATTGCTCTTTTTTATGGTGACCAGTTAATCAGTTATCTTGTCATTGGCGACGTTTTTGCAGTATTTTAGCTGATTTTAGGGTCCTGTTAGGGCACACGATAAACTTGAAATTGTAAGATGTTTTTTATATGTTATAAGTCTTCAAATCAGTTTATTTTTTGTGGGTATAATGTTAATAACATTCATATGATGTCCACAAAAAAATTAGCTAAATCGGAGATCTTTAACCCTCCCAAAAAAAAAACTACTTTAAATGCCAACCACTCATTCATACTATTTAACTCTAAATTAAATGATCATAGTGGTAGAGGTCTTCGATTGAGCTGATTTTTTATGGACATTATAGAAATAATGATAACATTAAACCCACAAAAAATGAGTTGATTTTAAGATCTCTAATGTATAAAAAATATCTTACAATTTCAATCTTATCATATGCCCTAAGGACACAAGTTAACAAAACTAAATTTGTAACCCCAACATTTGGTGATTAAAAATCACTGAAAATCAAGAGCTATTTATTTAACAGTTGATTTCACTTAATGTATGATGAAGTGAAAAGTTTTAGCATAATCTGATTTTTTTTTTTTTTTTGAGAATTATCTACATGATGACGAGGAGAATATCATTACTTCAAATCAGCCCTTGAATAATGAATGCAGAAACGTTGTCTTAAAAAAATATTAAAAATAAAAGCAGTACAACAATACTGTAGACCGTATTATTGGAGTTTTGAACGGTAAAGATACTTTAGATTCAGTTATTTTCACCTTATATATGAATTAAAAAAACATGTAACTGTCAATCCCAAATCTTACAATATTTCTACTGACATTGTGATCATGTTCTCCTCATATCTGTGTCTTACAAGGATGATGAGTAACTTTAGACCAACTTCCATTAGTCAACAAATCCAACCTTCTTATACAAAACTGTAATAGTACAACACGTGTCTAATAAAGACCATATTTAATTAGTTGGTCTATATATGCTATGTGAATGAACCTAGTAGATTTTATCTCACTAGATGCATGTATAACAACACCTTAACTCAAACCTCTCTAAATAGTCATGCAGGGGCGGCCCCAAATTCCAATGTCCAAAACTTGTTAGGGCTTCATCTTCACTTCAAAGCCATCACCCATTTCTCTCTCTTTCTAGAATTCCTTATTAAAACAATACAAAGATTTAAAGAATTATAATTGATTAACCCTAGAAGCTCTGTTGTATGCCATCTGTATAAATGTTTATATTAAGGAGATTTTGCTAGAATTAAGATCAAATTTGATCCCACACAGAGTTAGTTGGACAACCAAAAACAGCGGTTTATTCTTGATATGAATTTGTATATCTTTTTAATAAGAATGCCTGCAAATTAGATTCTTTTCAACAAGATATTAATTAGTTATTCTTTAATTAATGTTTAAAAGATAAATTTTTTTTTAATGCCTTTCTTTGAATGATTAATTAGTAGTGGGCAGCACTGCATTTGCATTCGATCCCACGTAGTATTTATATATGATGATGAATGTGTGTAATTAAATTATTTTTTCAGCATATATTTTTTCTTCTTGTTAGTTTTTTGGTAGGAGGGAATTAATGTCTTAACTTAGTGGAGATATACTACAAAACAGCGTGTAAGAAGCACAAATACACCGCCACTAAGAACGTTTCTAAAGGTTTATGCAAAATCGATCCCCTATTCAAACGTAGTAGTCCTTATAAATGAAGAATATACAATACAACAAACTCCCGGGACCAGGTCTTCTACCAAATGCAAACACCTGTTTGCTTGGTTGGTTTACGTCCTTCCTTATGACACATGAAGTTGTGGGTTCAAATCTTGTATGTCGTGGTCTTGACACAAGATTTGACCAATGCAATTAATTACGTCGGTGGCTTCTCTGAGTCCGTTATAGCGTCTTTCTCTATGTAACTGTGTTCAATGCTGGTGTCTTTTCCTGTTCTTTGGCGGCAAACTATCTATTCGTGGCGATTTTTTTGCACTTCCCACCTATCTGTTACGATGTATCTACGCCTTGTTATAACTTAGAAACTAACCCTCCAATAAAAAAAAACAATAAAGTCTTCTACCAAATGTCGAACGGAAAAGCTCATATCCACGTCTTAGTAGTCTTCCACTCGTCCTTTATAGGAAAGAAATTAATTTGGAGCAGTTAACCAAAGAAGGGAAGAACAAAAAAAATAAAAAATAAAAAAACTTTTAATTTGACCAGCTGGACCAGGGATCAGGTAGTCCACGGCAGGGGAGTCGGGTAATGGGTAACGAATAAAACGACCCCACTACTTTAGCCAATTGCCAGCAACTTCCGCGTGTTCTCAGTAACATTAATTCTCAAGCTTAATTTATTAAGAGTCGTCATTAATTTGGCTTACAATTAAATGGAGATTATTAGTCAAAACTTTAAAACCTGATCAGCCCCTGCAAATTCTATTTATTATTATTATTCTACCACTCTGAAGCTATCTTCTTCTCTCCTAATCCATCAAAACCTGTTCTGTTCTCCCCTGCTTCTATTTGAATTGAAATCTTTAGAGAGAGAAAGAGAAAGAGAAAGAGAAAGAGAGAGAGAGAGAGAGAGCAGAGAGAGAGAGAGATGGGGTTGTGTAAAGATGAGAAATCAAGGGTTTTGAGAGGAGTAAAGACTCTGTTCTTCTTGATCACCATGTTAGCTTCTCTTCTTATCTTCTCTGCTCCTGTTCTTCTAATTATAACAGATACCCTTCTTCCTTCTGCACTTCTATCTGCTGCTTCTTCTTTCTCTCCTTCTAATTCTTCTCTTTCACTAACACAAACTCTTTCTTCTCATCTCAACGACTACGATTTTCGATACTCTCTCGTCGACATACCCCTAATCTCCATCATCCGATCAGCTGTTATCTTCTGTAAGTACCAACTACAATCAATTAAGATCACAATTTCAATATTTTTCAATTTTGATGAACCCTTAATTCTTTCGCATATAAAGGGTTGATTTTGATCATGTTCTTGGTGTTTTTGGTCATGTTGCAGGTGTTTATTGTATATGTGATGGTCCGACGCTCTACCGGGGTCCTTACTTGGGTGTTACGACGTTATGTTCTGTATTATCTCTGGTGTTCGTTTCATTAAAGGCTTCATATGTCTTCGGTGGTAGTGGTGCTTATTCGATGAGGAGCGAATTAGGGTATGTTCGAGCCATGGAAGTCGCTCTGTTTTCGTCTTCATTAGTTCTGGCGATCGGTCATATAGCCGTCGCTTATCGGACTAGTTGCCGGGAGAGAAGAAAGCTTCTTATTTACAAAATTGACATTGAAGCGGTAAGCCTCTCTAAAACCTTACCTCTTTCGTCTTACTCAAGTTGCTACTCAATTAGAAAAGATGTAAAAGATAGGGTTAATTTCGTCAAATAATTTAAAAAAATAAGTATCATTAGATTTTCAACAGACAGGTAATTAGGTAACGACTAACGATTTTAAGATCTGACTTGACAAACTTTTTAAAAAGAAAAGGGTTAAATTCTGAATGAATTTTCAACATTTTTTAATTAATAGGACTGAAAAGTCTGAAATAGAAATATTGACGATGTTGCGTTGCGACGTCATAGATGGACATCGTAGGCCAATAAGCCAGCCACCTTAACCCAAACGGGTCCCATACTGTGTAACTTGTAAGGCCAAACACGACTGTAGTGTACACCAACGCTATCTGTGACGTTTACCATGGGTCCCACTGAAGAGTTTTTAGACGCCCTTCGACGGCTAAACATGTGGGTAGGACCCGCCCTAGATAGTGGTGGACCTGTTGGTGCTTATTCACGCGCTGTCAACACGGAAGATTGGGATAGATAGATAAAGATAATCTGTGACAGATTTGATAATTAAGTTTTTTTTTTAAAAGGATAATTAAGTTGATTTGATAATATATATATCAGCTTGAAATTGGAATTGGCCGTAAATTACGCCGTGTGCGCAGGTTTCAACTTGCAAGCAAAGATTCCGGCAAACAAAAAGTTTCTAGAAGAGTAGGAAACACAGTGTGCAGGTGAAGAAAGGTCGTAGGCAGAATGGGGGGGGACTGGCAAATGGCAGAAAATCCATCTCCAACTGTGTTCCAGGTAATAATACTAATCAACAAACAAGAACAGCCCATTAATATTCTGCATGAGCTGTCCACTATCTTCTTCTTTTGTGTTCCCAAATGAGGGTTATATGTTCGTTGGCTGATTGATGATTTAATCTAATTAATCAACCAGTTCATCATCACATATCTAGAATCTTGAACATATTAAATACATTTTTTTTCTTATTATGAATACTAACATAATAAAAATATTATCAAAATTAAAGAAAAGTACATTAAAAACACGTTAGTTTGGAGAAATTGCACCCAAATCACTATTTTCAAACTAAATACAAAAACAACAACACCCACCCCTTTTTTTACTTCAAAATACCGTTACTTTTTAGATGAAATTATCTCACATATAGGTCTAGAATTGAGTCTGATTGAAGAATAAATAATCTAGATAGTAAAAAGCTAAGAGGATATTTTTGAGAGATTTTAGACAAAAAATGGAGGAGAGCTCCTTTGTTTTTGTATTTAGTTTAAAAATGGTGACGACTGCAAATTCTCCAAACTAAAGTGTTTTTAATGTACGTTTCCCTCCCATTTAGAGCTAATAAGTGAAGTGAAAAATCGTGTGCTGCAAATGGAGACTAAACTTTCTAAGTTTTTTCTATGCTTTTTACTACGATTGCATTGGAACCGTTTGATTTGATTTCTGCAACCATGCTTGACCAGTGACCTTTGATCTATCATGATCATATCTCACTTTTTAGTTGCAAATTATATAATTCAGGTACTCGCTTTCCATTCATAATTAATTGTTCTTTAATAAATGTTTCTGATTGTTTTACTTTGTTTTATAGGGCTTTTAAATCCAAAGGAGATAAAAACAGCCTGGAGACAGTTGGGATGTCAACAAAGAACCAGATGTCATGACCATTTTAAAAATGTACCTCTTTTTTTTTTGTAAATAATAATATGATGGTGTATATGTTCTCAACTGTAAAGTGTCTTGTTCTGATCCAAAAAAAAAAAAAATGTAAAGAGTCTTCTTGTTTGTTTTATTTATGGGATCCCCTTTACTTGTTATTGTATATTTTACTGTAAAACAGTCTACTACTAATACACGAAATTGCACCAAACCTGATCCACTACACCAGAAAGTGGGTTCAAGATTATTAGCAAAAGATGACGCCATTGCTGGAGCTATAATATATCTGATTCTATATTCAAGTTCATGATTTTATAACTCACAATCATGCAATCAAAGAAAACAAAAGCTGCCACCTCATTTTGATTGAGAAACTGGACCTAATCAAGAGCTCTATTATATAAAAGTAGAATGCCAAATACTGTTTCCTAATTGAGTCATCAGTAACAGTCATTACCATTAACACCAAATAAAAACAACACACGGCTCCTTCGTTAATAACCAGAGCTGATCTATAACAAAGTGTGCTAGTCCCTTTCTCTACATTAACAGTGTGGATCACAGAAACCCTACTTTTCTTATCATACTCTGCTGTGTAAATTACCTGAACAAGTGTTTCGTGACGTTATAGGACTGAGTTGTTCTTTACCTATTTGGTTTTTAGTTCTAAGCATATGTTCTTTCATTGGGGATCACCATTGTTTCCAGCCCATGTCGAGTTTTATCACTGATTGATAGGAGATTTGGTTGGATTGGCCGATCTGAATGTATTATGTAGAGAGATATGTTGGAGACTTCCTGTTGCGCGGAATCTGTGCAGTCTTTAAATCATGGAGCTAATAAAGATGCTTTTACTATTTCAATTCTGAAAAGGTTTACAAAATTTGAAAGAGTAATGCAAGAGCAACCGTATTTTTGGACCACAGTAGCATAACAGGTGATGCGGCTTAACATGTTCAAACGTCAAGGTCCATGATTTTACTTTTACCCCACATCAGCTGCTACATCAAATAGTTTGCTGATGTGATCTGTAAGTATGGAATCGATTATGTACACCCACTTTACAAGTAGGTATCCAATAACGTCTGTCATCCAACCGTAGGGTGTTGTGCAGCAAAGAATGGTGAGGTTGACCATATAACACCTGACTACTAGATGATGAAGGGTATTGGATACCCACTTGTAATGTGGGTGTACAAAATAGCAATGGAAAATATGGTTCCTCTAGCATCACTTCTGATAATTAGCAAAGGTTTCCTGGAAACTGTACAAAGAAAACAATGTCCATCAAGAACAGTTTTCAGAGATTTTTCACTCTTTTTGTTGTACTGAAGCTGTTTTTTTAATCCATTTTCATTATCAGTACTGTTTCCTAATCCATTCAAGAAAAAACATAATTGAAAAAAATCTAAAAGAAGCTCCTGTAGAGAAGAAGATGACAATACACATTTTACCTATATCAACTGCCAAACCAAGGAGGTAGGGTTTACTACCAGCAGAAAACACATGGCTAGGTTTACGACAATGTCAATATTTTACGGATATTGCATACAGGAATGCTCAATAAGCTAAAGACATTTTAGACAATTAAGGAAAAAATAAGTTAATTACACCATTTATTTACCAGAGCCATTGCAAGTTAATGTAGATTGTTGACATACCAAGTTATCGTCAATCTGAACGGATCCCACCCATGAATGTCCGAGGATCTGGACAGTTCCCGCTAAACTGAGCCTGCGAGAAGTCAAACCCTGGATTCTGCAAATAAAAAATGTTTGGTTATCCAAAGCAGCAGTTCACAAGTTTGAAGCACATAATATATTAGATATTAGGACCAAAGCTTCTTCAGCTCATAAAACTAGAAACACTTTACACTGACAAGAAAAAGAAAAAAAGAGAGAAAAAAAGAAAGGAAAAACAAAAAAATGCCCCACAGCACACAGAACAGGGATCATAAGTGTACTGAATTTCAGCTTCTGTATAATTGGGTTGGTAGAATTTTTAAATACCACTTCGCTAAATCATAATGATCCTAATGGGTAAAAGAAGATCATACTTCAGTACAACAGAAAACTAAAATGGTCAGAAAAAGGCATGCAATGATGCATTCAACTGAATTTAAGTATTCATTAAACTCAATTAAGAACTTTTATCTTTTATCGATTAAAAACCTATCACTCCTTTATCTCAAACTCAATTAGATCTTAAAAGCATAATATTGAAATTAGAATAATATCTTTTGGAAGCATGATTTAATCAATGAGCTTCAATTCAAAAGGACTCGGGCACTCTTAATAAGGGTTTGGGTTGCAGCTGAACAAGGGATATGATACTCTTCAAGGGTGAGGAGATGCTCATCCACAAAATCCCACTTCACTTCTACAGTCAAATATGCGCTAAAAGTCTTCAGGTGGGTACTTAAAGAATTATGTAAAAATGCTATAACATGAATTTTTAATATGTCCTCCACGGAGAGAGGATTCCTGCTTGGCGCCTCCCCTCCAAAGTACTATCAGATGGAGCAATTCCTTCTTTTTGTAGTATCTACATAGCACATACTCATCAAAATGGCATGTCTTTGAACACAAAATTGGAAAATGGAGTAATTGGCTAAATCGCAACTAAAACTCACAGAACATGTCAAGTTGGCAAAACTTGCTGCTACATAGATCTTGCCAGGAATCTTTGATGTCTTGATCTTCTAATAGTATTTGTTTTGATTTGATCTCAAAGCAATGAAACATTTATATATAGATATTGACCTAAAAAAAGGCAATTTATAACTTGAAAACCACAGAGACAGGGAGGGAAGAAATGGTAGCTATCTTGATATCCACCCAAAAAAACATTCACGTCGAACTCAACCATGGTCCATGTTCCTTCCTTTCCTTCAAAAAGTTAGTAGAATACACAAACTTTCCTATAGCATTGAATACAATCCTAAAAACACCTCTCACAGTGAGACTTCCATCCAAAATTAGCTTTAGTTGTTCTAGGAAGATTCTCATAGTGAGTCACCAATGCCACCAGAAAATACCTTGATAAAGAAAAACAAAAGTCTGTGGAGAGAAGGCACTCAATTTAGTCTAACTATTTTTTTTCAAGCTTTAGTTCATGTTAGTCTCTTATTTAGGTTACACCTACTTGAAAAATCAATATCCAGCAACCAAGGTTGAAGACTGGATAAAAAAGAACTGAAAACAACAAAGTCCGCAAGCAACTGAAAAATCAACAATTAAAACAAAAGAAAACAATTAAGTAAAACATCAAGAGGATAAATGAGGTCAGGCCTTAATGTGTTGTGGACCATGGGTCAATTCACTAGATTTCACGTCCTCAAAATGCATGTATGTTCAAGGTTTTATCCTATCTGGCATGCAACTGATCATGCAAAATCCAACTGATTCAAGTAAACCTAAAGTTCCAATCAAACTTCTTTGGGTATACACTGTAATGCGGCTCGAACATTAAAGTAAGCATTTGTTTTCAATAAACAAAATGGGGGGAAAACTGCATATAAATTATTAATCACTCAGCTCAAAACGATGAAGAAGAGCTGGACTGACCTCTTCCTGGAATCTCTGTAGCATAAGGCGTTTCTGTTCAATATCAGCCAAGTAAGGATCAAGCTGACCCTGACCCAGTATAGGAGAAGCCCAAGTCTGCCCTTTGTCTCTCTTTTGCAAGGTTACATGCAGTATATCATCCTCTGCCAATCCAAAAATAACAATATCAATAAAACATATCGACCAAATGGGTACCTAAAAAACCCTAGTTTTCAAAGTTAATGCATGAAATTTGGTTGAGAATTACTACATCGTGAACAGGAATAACGAGAATATGGGAATACCTATAGTCCAAAATGACGAGTCAGTCTTAACAGGGGAGGTAAGATCGTGCTGATAACCAATTAAAACACATAAGAAATTCGTCACAACAATGTCTTACTAAACAATTAAACATCCAATTTTACATAGAGATTGATACCTACGTTAAGATAAGGAGGGTTTCCTTTGATTCCAACTTCTAAATGTTTAGACTGTATCTTGCTGTAGAATAGTTTAGTGGGAACATTTGGAGGAAGTGTTATGTAAATATTCACCTCCTCCAGTGTTTGATCCCATTCAAAGACCTTCTGACCTGAAGCACAATAGGTCATGGAGATTGAAAGATTACAAACGAATCAGACAGGAATGCACCAAGAAAATTTTGAAAACCCTAGAACGAAATAGAAAAGCTGTGAAGACATATCGAAATTCACAAAACCCTAGCAAACCAACTGAGTTTTTACTGAATTCGGATCTAAGAGAGTTAGAATAATTAACTTACCACCATGAACGAAGCTGTGGCGCTTCTCTGGTGCCAATTTCTCCGCCATTTCTAGGGATTTCTTTTGCTGCCTTGAGCCCCGTATTTTGAGTTTTCGTTTTTCGCGACTACAGAGGAAAAAACTTGAGTCCGTGGGAACTTTTGTTCGTTGGAGCAAATTTTTTCTTTGGAAATTTTGGGTGGGGAGTAATGCTAGGGGACCAGAGTTGGGGGACCTTTGAGGACCCGGGCAACCCAATTTGCATGTGGGCCATATCGATAATATTGTAAGGGCTGAATTTTTTTTTTGTTAGAATGTTTTCATCAATCATATAGATCATTCTCATATTAAAGTGGACCATTCTAAAGCTTCTAACCTTAGCAAAAGTTGCTAGAAATCAACGAATAAAATAGATCACTCAATCGTAAATTTGAATCAACTGTTATAAGTTTTCAAAACTGTTTGATTTTCGGTGAGGATAATCTCTATAGTAAGGAGAAGATCTTCACCAAAAATTAGCCCTTAAATCATCTTCATGTGAGCTCTACATGCTAAATTGTGTTCTTCGAGTCCTCAAATGAACCCCAACTCAGTCCCTTTAGCATTACTCGTCGGAAAATGGTGGACCCAACATGTGGTCCTAAAATAAGTGGTAAGTGCTATAATGTTTATCCATTTGTATCAAGTTTGATGAATCATTATCTTCCTTGTGTGCCAACCCATTAAAAAGGAATGAATCAATATTGGAGACGAGGTTGCATAGAGTCCTTGTGCGCATGGGCATGCATGCCACGTGATGATTTGTTTGAATTTTGTGTGATGTTTTTTATTTATTTTTATTTTTTCTTCACATAAATTCGAGGTTATCTACTGGCACAAGAAGCTTTATACAATAATGCAACCCATCTAGTCATTTTCGTTCAAAGCTGTTGGATTAATCTTTTAGGGTCCGAAAGCATTCGATTTGACACCTAGCTAGGCCACCTTTGAATTGCAATCCATAAACAATTTTTACCAACTTAATTGCTTTTTCCATGGTGATGCAATATTTCAACAAATACATTCAAAGTTATGATTTTAAATGTGCTTCCTGAAACAACTTCACTAAATGCAATTTTATAGGATTTTTCATATTCCTAATCTTCGAAAATGAAAATTGTACCCAAAATTTTCTTTTGTAATTTGATAAGTATGAAAAACTAAGTACAAAACCAATGGGCCAAGGACTCCAGCCCAGTTTTATCCACCCTGCTGATTTGAAAAGAAAATTTTGGGTCAGCATATGTCACTCATGTTAGGGATTCTAGGTTTTTTAAAATTTAAACAGGCAGCGGAATTAAAATTAGTTTAAAACTATTTCCTTGAATCCCTTTTAATTCTTAATCGNAATATACAAGTCTAGAAGTCTCTACTTCTGTGATGGAGATACATCACATCACTTACGTGATCGACTTCAGTATATTACAGTCTTCCATATAACGTGATGTTTATTTAGACCATGAACAAAGCATTAACTGATGAATCATATCTCTCCTATACAACACTTGTATATGAATAATTCATCGAAATTATTAATCTCACCATGCATGTTAAATATGATAAATTAAATTAATGATAAATCAAGTAACCATAGATGTCAAACTTGTTGTTTTTAGGGCATAACCCCAACAACTCACTCACATTAAACATGCAGCGCATATATACACAAATGAAACCTAGACATGCATGAGTAAACACATGCATATTGACGCAATCAGTATTGTTTGAAAAGTTATATATGGTCATGGGTCAGGGCTTGTCGGTGGTGATCGTGATGCTGATGCCTATATCATCCTCATTTTGTAATTCATGACTCATGCAATACCCATTAATGTGTTTGATTAGGAGACTCAGAGACTCCATGTTACGGACGCAGGGAAGACAATCTAACATATATGGGATCTACATTAAGACGATTTAAATGGTAATTTTTATTTTTATTTTTTATGAGGTTGTCTTCTTATCAGGTAGATCATCTTCATCGAAAATTAGACTATTCTTAACTCCATCAAAAGTTATTTAATTGAAACCCTAATTATTATTTGCAAGTAGATGGAAACTTCCTATCTTACAAGTACATGAACCCGGCCAGAACCCATAAAGTAAGGGTTTATAAAAGCTAGGGTACTGATCGAACTACTGATGTTGGTTGTACTTAATTATATATTAACATATCGCACAATAATATATATGTAGGAGCATGAAGCCAATAAGTGAATCTTTTTTTTCTTTAAAAAAAAAAAAAAAAGCCAATAAGTGAATCTTATTTTTCTTTTCTGGAGGAAGGTGATGAATGGTTATTTTTGGGAGTTAGGGTTTATAATATAAGAGTGCAAAAATATACTATAACACCTGAAAAATATTTGTACGTGGAGGAAGAAACTTCTTGTAACCTTCACGCCAGATTGAATCAGAAAACTGTTTTTGGCCATTTTTACAATTTTATGGCAGAAAAGGGTTAAGCTGTTGGTTACTAAACTTTGTCATCTAGAGAGAGAAAGAGAAAGAGAGAGAGAGAGAGAGAGAGAGAGAGAGAGAGAGAGAAGGTTCCATGAAGTTTCTTAGTACTTGATGAGGGTCATCCATATAGGGGAATATATAGGGGCTGTTTGTTTTCTTATTAAGGAAATAGTATCCACCTGTGGCAGCCACTTATGCAGTGATATATATATATATATATATATATATATATATATATATGTGTGCATGCACAGATGGTCTTCTTGAGAAATTAATAAGATAAATTGGATGATTTTTTGTTTTTTCTTGTGCACATGGAAGAAAGGGGTAGATATATAATTAACAATATGAGTATGGGCACAGAGAAACTACTATGAACATAGTAATAAATACACAGAGAAATAACCACTGACAACTATATAATTAACAATACATTGTAGATCATAAATTAAATCGATTGCGTTCATCATCACCCACTTGCACTTACATAATAAGGTGCTTCAGCTATGATTAATGCGCAGTACACGTGGGTGAAACAAAATAATCAATTACACGTACTAGTGTTGCTCACCCACCATCCACATGGGTGAAATAAAATCAAAACCTCATAATCGTTGTATTATATTTGACAAGTAATGGTACATGTACAAAAAATTTAACATAATCATGCATGGTGTGGCAAGATTAATGGCAAGATTCTGAATAAATTTCTATAGAAATGCGAGAGTAATTATTCAAAATATTGCCACATCACTATATATTTGTCAAATTTTTTATTAAATTATTTGTACATGGAACATTAATTTTTCATATTTGACATGTGAGCTAATGTGGGTTGACATTTTGGTCAATGGCACATTTTAAAGTTTGAAAACAGCATGGGAGGAAGTTGATAAATGATAATTACTATTTAGTGCCACATGGCTGGAAACTGACCTAGAGTGCGTTCGTTCACTATGCATGCATGAAATTAAGCAGGAATGTCTGCTTCAAAGGATGCTAATTAACATGACCTAATTAAGAGCCTCTTTTATTGAATTCCCTCGTGGAATAATTAACGTTATATATATATATATATATATGAATGAGGTTATATAGCCCCCTTATATAACCCCTCTTATATAACTCTGTATGTGTGGCTCTACATACAATGCATTCAGGAATTGATTTTTGGAGAGGGTGTTCTCCTTACTATGTATATCATCATATTAAAAAGTCAGCTCGTTCTAAAACTTCTAACCCCTTCAAAGTAGCCCTTAAAAATTTGGTAAGTTTTAAACTTTTATTTTGACCGTTAATTTTCAGGGGCAGATTTATGAAGTTAGAAGTCTTAAAACCGGCTGATTTCAGGTGAATATGTTCTACTCACCATGTAGATCATCCTCTCTAAAAATTAACCCCTTGATGCATTTTATATAGGCCCTATAAGGTAGAGGGGTTATTATTGGGCTATTTAAGTAGGCTATATAACCTCACTATATATATATATTAAGCAAAATGTTAGATGAAATCGAATGGGATGACTCAGTGAGTCATAGGAAGCCCTTCTTTAGTCATGAAATATTGTAATTTCATTATATTTCTTAAATAATAATTATAGGAAGGCCTTCTTCTTTAATCATGAAATATTGTTATTTCATTATATTTATTAAGTAATAATAATAATAATAATAATAATAATAATAATAATATAAAATTTCTATAAACCATACAAGCAAATAAAGGATCAACCATATATCAACAATATGGAGTATCCAAACATTTTTTATCAACTAACTTTACCAACTAAGCAAGCTAACGCCTTTCCTCCTGGCCCTTTTCAAAAAAAAAAATTCACTATAATCCCTACCATTTTTGCCCCCTGCCTTGTGTTAAAATGCTGAAAGAAAAGATTTTTTTTTTTTTTTTTTTTTTTTCTGATCAGTTGAAATGCTGAATGGTTCTAACTATATATGTACATATGTCTGTACTGGAGAACCAAATGGCAATCACTAGAACTTTGCAAGTCCATATATGCATGCAATTTTAATCTTTCAAACAGTACAAAATTGTGAAGCTTCCTGGAAAATGCATTTATGAAACCATATTATGAATACTTATCTCTATATTACCAAAATCTATATTTATAGCATCAGTTACCAATTCTTCCACAGCTGAAATCCACAGAGACCTAAAACAGAAACCATTTCTTAACTTCAACAACAAACCCTAGTTTTCTAATAAGTTTATTCAGCTACCCCAAATTTCACAACTTGCTCATCTACTATTAGTACTACTGTTAAACACCATATACCATGGCTTCATCAGAGGATCATCACTATCACTTAGATTTGGAGAATAACAGCAACCAGATCAAGAGTTTGAGCAAGGAATCCCGGCACGGTCGAACAGCGCACAATATGTCGTCATCGTCGTTGCGAAAGAAATCCGATCTTGCACTTCTTTCGAACGTTCGGATTGGATTTATCCGGAAAATTTTGATGAATATTAGCGAGGTTATCTTTGGAACCAAATTATCGGTTCTATTTCCAGCCATTCCTCTAGCGATCGCTGCCAATTTTTATAATTTTGGAAGAGTGAGTGACTTTTTTATCTTACATGTAATTTTGAAATCCAGTGATGATCATCAACTTAATTGGCACTCCGGTGCCGCGCCGCCGAGGTCTACTTAGGGTTTTTTTCCGGTATCTAGGGTTTGCATGGTACGGTTGATCATCATAGATAACTGCTAGATTTTCGGCTTGTTAGATTCAGAGATTGACGCCAATTTTTGCGTTAATTCTTGAATTTTAAATATTATTTCCGTTACTAGTACAAATCAATAACTTTAATTTCCTAATTAATAGGTTTAATTTGGGTGGATTTGTTTAATCTTTGTGTCCAAACAGCCCTGGATTTTTGCTTTGAGTTTACTAGGGCTCACCCCACTAGCTGAACGTGTCAGTTTCATCACTGAGTAAGTCTCCAAATCTATACATTTTAAATTAAATATTTTTTTTAAACTTTTTTAATTTAATTTAATTTAATTTTTTTTTTTTGGCAAAATTTGCAGACAAGTATCATTCTATACTGGTCCAACAGGTAATAATCTAATTTAAATGTTTTAAAATTCAATCTCTTTAAATTAATTGGAATTGAAGAACATATTTGTATAAATTTGGATATTTTTTAATTAATTAATTTGTGCATGCAGTTGGAGGGCTTTTGAATGCAACATGTGGAAATGCAACAGAGCTGATAATAGCAATATTTGCATTGTGTGGAAGGAAAATTGAAGTAGTGAAGTACTCACTTTTGGGTTCTGTAATCTCAAACCTTCTTCTTGTTCTTGGGACTTCTCTCCTCTGTGGAGGCCTTGCTAACCTTAAAAAGAACCAGAAGTATGATAGAGTAAGACCTGATCGATGATCTCATTAATTAATTAATTAATTAATGTTAATTCATAAATTTAGATACTTTAATCTCTTGTGATCATTTTACTTATGTTACAATTAATGATCCGAGTACGTGTGTCGGTGTCAGATACTAATACTACGAGGTGTCAGATACGACGATTCGGCAAAAAAGTATAACATGAAAATATAATCGTACACATATATGATTATTTGTACTTTTACATCTAACATTATTAAACCGTATACATGCGTATACGACATAACAATATTGCTGCTGCAATGTCCACATGTGACCAGACACACGCCGTATGACATATCGACACACCAAAACGGCAAAACGTCACAAAATTGTCGTGTAGTCACTAAAATATTGGATGTTACCTCCTAATGTCAAAACATGATGGGTTCATTTCATTCATTAATTATCTCATCTAATCATAATTATCGTTGTTGTTAATTTTATCGATCAACAGAAGCAGGCCGATGTGAACTCGCAACTCCTCTTGCTGGCTTTATTATGCCATATTTTGCCTTTGATGTTTAGATATAGTAAAGCTAGCTCCGCCGCACCGAATGCCATTCTTCAGTCCTCAAGAGCAAGCAGCATCATCATGTTGATTGCCTATCTTGCCTATCTGTTCTTCCAATTGAAGACCCATCGGCAGTTATTTCAAGCAGATGAGGTAATGAATTAAGTACTCTTTAGTACTGATGAATTTCAAATCCTATTAGACCTAAAAATTGGTTTACAAAATTTTAATTTAAGTCGTACTTAATAATATATACCAAATAATTTCTTAGGTCATATTTTTAACCACGGTTTCTAGTAAAAATGTAGTTGAAAGTATACTTTTAACCACGGTGTTTTGAACCATGTGGTTTTAAATCAAACTGATTTCATAAAACAGTGATATTTCACTATGGTTTTAATCACAGGATATCTCACAGCATCCAGCTTTTCTAGCATCCAAAAAACTGTGGTCTTTGACATTGAAAACCGTTGTTAAAATAATATTCTTTTCTTGTAGTAATATGCTTAATTTTAACTCCTACCGATTTTACGAAGCATCTTGATGCATATTCCATAACCCATTTTTGTTTAATTGAGTAGGAAGAAGAAGATGATGATGTGGTTACCGAAGAGGCAGTGATCGGATTTTGGAGTGGATTTATTTGGCTGGCTGGAATGACAGTCTTAATAGCATTGTTATCTGAGTACGTCGTCGGTACAATTGAGGTATAAGTTAACCCTAGCTAAGAAATTAAACATACTCTTATTAATTTTACAACTTAATACTAGTGTTTCTTTGATTATTGACCGGATACGTGCTTCCTCAACTAGGATGCATCAAGTTCTTGGGGTTTGTCTGTCAGTTTCATCAGCATAATCTTGCTACCAATTGTCGGAAATGCCGCCGAACATGCTGGTGCAATCATATTCGCTTTTAAGAACAAATTGGTAGGTGGTGCTGTAAACGTTTTTATCGTCATCTTCCTCTCTGTTTTTTTTTGGAAAGTTTACCGTATTTACGATGTATGTTTTGAACATAATGCAGGATATATCTTTAGGTGTTGCTCTAGGTTCTGCAACTCAAATTTCTATGTTTGTGGTGAGAATTTAAGTTAACAAGAAAAGAAGAAAAGAAAAATAAGGCTCTTTATTAATCAATCTTTGTACCTCCAACTTAAGTTTTGAGAATTATTCTGATTATAGCTAGATTGATTAACTTGATTCAGGTTCCATTAAGCGTGATTGTTGCATGGATAATGGGTATCGAAATGGATCTCGATTTTAATCTCCTTGAAACTGGTTCTCTGGCTTTTTCAATACTGATCACATCCTTCACTTTACAGGTTTGATGTTCTATGCTATGCATTTTTTTTTTTGACTTCATTAACATTAAATTGAAAGATAATAATTTGATTATGATATATAAGTATATACGTACATACGTACGCTTGTCTACCTTATAAAGTTAAAATAGTAATTAAAACAAAAATATTAAGAAAATTGCTAGTGATAGCCTCCCTTGGTACGTAGGTGTTATTTGGTTGGAGTGATAAAGATGTTGGGGGATGGTACCAATGACCTGGGTTCAAACCCTCTTACATGCAAAATCCACTGATCAAAAAAAGAAAAAAGAAAAGATAGCCTCCCGTGGTATACCTGGCACACAGGGAGACCAGTGAGTGAATTAAGCGAGCAAATAAGCGACTGTCCCTACACTCCTCTAATAATAATGAATAGTTTGTGTTGGGCCTGTGAGCTTACATCTATGGTATTTGAGTGTCTAATTATATTTGGTATTAATGACTTTAACATTAACATATATATAAAACAATTTAGAGAAACATTTCAAAGATGATTGGCATACAAAACTGTGTTTTAAGTGAAAAGATAAGAACACCCCTGTATTTCTATTTTACTCAAATACATTTTGGATGGTATATATATAATCTAGCTAGCTAGTGTCGATCTGTTCAGTGATCATGTATTAATCAGTCAATAAAACTAGCTATAGTACTGTTAATCGCGCAGGATGGGACTTCACACTACATGAAAGGTTTGGTTCTCATGCTTTGCTACATTGTCATCGGCGCTTGTTTTTTCGTCCTCAAAGCTCCAATCAGTAAGTTAATTTTAATTTAGATATATGGAAAATTGAATTTTTTTTTTTGAACCCTTGAGCCTAGATATATATGTACAAATTAATTAAAATTGATTAAGAAAATTTTTTATTTTTAAAAATGAACAGAACCAACAAATGTTCTCAATTTGGGAGTATCATCAGCTGGAGAAGTCTTGGTTGCTTAATACATGCAACAGGCTTGGGCCTTTGTTGGAGGAGATTGCTGCTAGCTAGCTAGCTCCTCTTATGAAGATCAGTGCATTAATCATGCATGCATGCACCTACCTGCTATGCTAAACCCTGAAGCAGTTCATAGTTCAAAGGTTGTTCAGTTCTGTGGTGAATTCCAAGTGCTAGCTAGCTCATGAAGATCAGAGTTCAAAAACACTGTAAAAGTTGAGAACAGTACCCTTTAGAAGAGTACTTCTTGAAGCTTGGACAGGAAAAATGAACAGTACCCTTTAGAAGAGTCTGTTCATGAGTCATGACTCAATGTGTATAATTCTCTCTCTCTCTCTCTCTCTCTCTCTCTCTCTCTCTCTCTCTCTCTCTAAGTTTTAATTTTGTTAATGCAATGGGTTTGGTTTTGTTATTATTAAAGAATGCATAATTGGGCAATAGTCCCATCAAAAATAAAAAAAATAAAAAATTATTAGATTCATAATAAGGGTCCTCCCTAAGCTGTAATTGCTTTAATTAATAACTGGGGATAAATGTAATAAAAAGTTTATTTTTGGAGTATTTTCTTTAATATCTGTAATGGATGAAATTAAGTATAGTTATTTTTAAAATACAAAAGAATAAATAAATGAAGTTCCTCCAGAAAATAATAATAATAATAAGGAAGGGAAAAACAAGTAAATGTGGAGAGATGAAATAATAGGCTCATAGTAGAACACCCCTTGCTAAACAACACCATTGGGTGGTCCATCAAGATAGAGGACTTGGGAGTCCTAGCTAGCTAGCAGAACCCTTTTCAAAATAATCAAAAGTTTCGTATAAATAAAATATATAGAGAACAATCTGCACGGTGGTTATACAATCAAAGACTAAGAATAAATTTATACAACTTTTTATTGAATTATGTGTCGGTTTCGCGTCGTCGATTAGTACAAATTTTATAAAAAAAAAGGTATGCGGTTATATAAAACTGATAAGCCACTTTGTAATTGTGTTATCGACTCTACATGCCATTTTATATTGTTGACAGTCTAGAATTGGCAGTACAAAATTTAAGTTGTATTAGTTTAGTAAAAAGTTGTATAGAAATAAAAGTGGCCAAAATTTAAACGAAGGCGACAGATATTTCAACCCACTACCTTTGTCACTAATCAGCCTATTCAATCATCGATTCTATAAAACCAACAAAACATACATGTTGTAATTGGGATGTTAGCTCCACGGAGAATTTACAAACTATTTTCTATTATCAAGTCTATTAATCAACCACTATGTGGATTAGATCATTAGTAAAAAGATGGGTTGAAATATCATTTCCCTTAAAACGAATATACTGATGATAAAGTTTATTTTAGCCTCAATAAAATGCCAATTAAAAATGATTCAAATGCTAATTTTGGTGAAGATGATCTTTACCTTATCATTTAGATAAACATATCCGAAAATCAGTCCACATATTGTAACTTTTATTTATTTATCTTTTGTGCGTAGAGTCATTTCTTTTTCTAACACTAACAAAAGTTATCGAAAATCAACGTACCACCTAATTGCCTACTATATAATGTGGCATATCTAAATTCATTCGATCTTCTCTCAAGAGCTAGGAAGCACGAACATAGCAATCGGATCCAAACATAGGGCTTAAATGCTATTTTCAAAATTTTAATTATTTCAACTATAACACTCCCAGACACAACACTTACATTTGTAACTCTCCATGCTCCCTAGCTCAGGAGTCTCAACTCCCAACGAGTGCTATTTTGTGCACCCACGTTACATGAGGGTGTACATCACTGGCATCATCCATCTATTTATTGCTATGCAGTCAATTCTATTTATTTTTTACTGCAAAATAATAAAGGGTTAGATAATTATCCATGATGTGCACCCTCATGTAAAAGTGGGCTGCACAAAATAGCCCTCACTCACTCCCAACCCACGTAAAAAGGCTTTCTTGATAGAACCAATCTCTTCCAAGAAGGCAAGAACTAACCAAGTGAGGTTCTCTTCTTCAGTTTTTCTCTTATGATTAATATATTTCTCCTCGCCCAGTCGAGGATTTATCCAAAAAAAAAGAAAGAAAAAAAAAAAAAAAGGTTCTCTTCTTCAGTGGGGCCCGGTTACTTTTTTAGGCTTCAACCATCAACAATCATATAGCTGGCTCCTGGTTCGTTTAGGAACTGACACTCTGACAGAGACCAATAGGCCATGAAAACGGTCCAGATTCTTCTCTCAATGAATCGGACGGACTATATTGCTTCCCGCCTTTATTCGCCCTTACTTTTTAACCCCCCTCTCAGTTCTCTTTACTTTTCCTCTGTCTCTCTCAAAGAAACAGAAACCCAAAAAAGAACCGTCGAAAGAAACAAAGAAGTACTCGATCGAAACCCCTTCGATCCTCTTCGTCCCTAGACTTCCGACCGACCGACCATTTGAAGTTCATCTGGTAAACCTTCTCTCTCTCTCTCTCTCTCTCTCTCTCTCTCTCTGTACGAATCGTTGCATTAGTTTGGGTGATTTGTGGGGTTTTCTGAACTTCATCTACTGTTTACGATTATTTTTTTCTTGGTATTGAATTAAATGGATTAATTAAGTGAAAATCCTTCACCAGAACAAATTAGGTTTCGACATTTTACCATTTTTGTTTCTCTTTTGTTTTGTTCGATTTCCTGTTCAAATTGAAAAATAACAAGTACTATGTTGTTCTGATTTTCTATTCCGATTCAAGTTTTGGGTCTTTTTGTAGTTCTCTAACGCTCTTTGTCTCTCTATTTTTCCCTCTTTCTCTCAGTTCTTCCTCTCTTGTTGAATCTTGGAGTGAGTCTTGGACGATCTGTGTATTTCATCTCCTTCTGTCGTTCAGGTTAGTAACCCATGTCTCTGTAGAAAATCGTTATCTACTTTGTTAATCTAAATGGTGAACTTGTTTGTAGGTGTTTTTACTGTTTTGTTCTTATTTGTTTGTAGTAATGATGAGTGGTTTTATTCTTGAATGCGTCAAATTTAATTTTAGGGTTTGGTTCATTGAATCATGTTTGGTGAGAGAGATTTTATCAAAAACTGAAATGGATTTTGCTTGAATAATATGAATCTTCCCCTATTTCAATTCCTCATTTGCTTGAATATATAAATATGAACTTGCCAAAAGTTTACAGTAGATTCAAATATGGCCATCTGTTACTGTTCAGACAAACTAATCAATCATTTACATTATTTGGACTGATTATGATCCAACCCACCTCGAATTTCTTCCTGTTTTCTTTGTTTCTATTGATCTTTTATGGTTTTGAGGTTGAGTCTGATCAATACCTATTTCCATTTCATCTTTCTTGTGGGTTTCTGTTATTTTTCTTGAAACTCAACCACTCTTTCCTGAACTCAGATTTCTTGTTGGAGAAACTCAACTCCAAACATCCGAGAATCCAAATTTTTAGTCCTGCATCGAGATTTTAGGTATTATTCTTTATCTGTTCATCATATTTCATTAACTGGTCTCTGTATTTGCAAATTTCCTATCTTTATAGCTGAGTTTTTTTTCCTTCATTTTAGCCATTTTTATGTTCTGAGCCAATTTTTATGCAGGTTGGGTAATGCAAAATTGTTGCAGAGATGAATGATCTTATGTCGAAATCGTTTCTCAGTTATGTAGAACTGAAGAAACAAGCTTTGAAAGATCTTGAAGCCGGGCCTGACATGGAGATGGGGAAACTCAGCCCCACTAATGAAGAGAACCTCCTTCAATTCTTTGAAGAGGTTGAATCCATCAAGACAGAGATGGAACATATCAGAAATCTACTCGTTGATCTTCAAGGTCTAAATGAAGAGACAAAATCTGCTCACACTGCTAAAGTCTTACGTGGGTTGAGAGATCGAATGGATTCGGACATGGTTACTGTGCTTCGCAAGGCCAAAATCATCAAAGTGAGATTGGAAGCTCTCGACAAGTCTAACGTTGTCAACCGCACCATATCTATGTCGTACAGAGAAGGAAGTCATATAGACAGGACAAGGATGTCAGTCACAAACGGTCTAAGAATCAAATTGAGGGACCTGATGAATGATTTCAACACTCTGAGAGAAGTTATTGTTTCAGATCATAAAGAAGGTCTCAAAAGGAGGTACCTTAATGCAACAGGTGAAGTACCAAGTGAGGAGGTTATAGAGAAGATGATGTCTGAAGGTGTTGAGCAGGTCGAAGTTTTCGTTGGGCAGGCCGAATTGAATTTGGAGAATCAGGAGAGGCAGAAGGCTGTGAACTCCATACAGAGGAGTTTGATGGACCTGCACAAGGTCTTTCTCGACATGGCCGTTTTGGTTGAGGCACAGGGGGAACAGATTGACGATATCGAGATGAATGTGGGTCGGGCTGGAGAAATGATCAGTGGTGGAACCGATGCACTTGTCGCAGCTAAATCGATGAAGAAGAGGAACTGGGTTTGCCTTGTGGTTATGATCCTGATTGGGGTAGGCCTTCTTCTTTCCTCGTTCATATTTTTGGCGATACCTTCAACTTCTTGAACGGGTCATTTTGAGGTTGCAAGTGGGTGTTGTAATTTGGGTTGGCTCTCCTAACTCAGAAGGGCGGGGTTTTGGGGGGTTTTGATTTTGCTGGTTCAGGCGAGTGAGTGTCAATAAGTAGGTTGGGTGTCTATATCTATATATATATAGCTCGAAAGTACAGTTTGTATTTTGCATATTAGGAGGTATTAATACGTCTATAAATACATACATGCATACATACAGTTAAAGGATTATGTACAGTTCTGAAGTCTGAACTCTATGAAGGGCTTCTTGTTATGTCTATTATTCTCCTGATAAATGAGTAGTATTCATACGTCAAAACGGGTTTTCTAGTCATATAGTTGCTTTTTTTCCATTTAATCTGTTATGTAACTCATGTCATTGATCAATAGAAAAATACAATCAAAGTAACATAGGCTTAGTTTAGACTTCATTCAATATATATAGTTCTTTTTTTATGGGGCTATTGTGCTAATACCTAGGAGAGAAGGTGTCAGTAACTTAACGATATGACAAAAATATCACAAACGACGCAGGGAAAGGAAATAAACCACCAACTTGCATATATCATAGGATCAACTGTCGGCAATAGAAAATTATGAATGCTCTTAGATTGTGTTTAGTCTTTCTAACATTTTGAAGATTTATTCAATGCAAATGTGACTTAGGCCCAAATATGTACTAAAAAAAATAATTGAATTCACTTTGAAAAATTTTTCCCCCTTATGTTACCCTTTTAAGACACAATCTTCACTTTCTTAATTGTGAGAGTGAATATGAACATGGACTGAATTGTGGGTATATCTATAAGTGACAGCTTTGGTCGTTTTAGTTCTAAATTTCAAAGTTTAAACTAACGTTTTTCAGTTGACCAACATGGTTTGACCAAAGTCTACTAGATCACTCTGTTTGTTACAGTTATGCTGGGATGGAATTGCATTCATTGCAATTTTTACATCTGAAAAATTAGATCCATCTCGAACCCATTAAATTGGTTCCACAAAAACAGCTGTATCCATCAGGCCCCACAACGGAGGAGCATATGTAAACTGAACCCAGGCCACCCGCGGTTCACTAGTCCGCCATTTTAAACTTCGAAAATAGTGAGAGAGAGACTGCAAAATGAGAGCGACAACCACTTGGTTTAAACAGTTCAGATGAACCCAGAAAATCTTCTCCAGCTCTCTACCCAGAAATGCACCCTAGGTTGTCCGATTCTCGACCGAGTTCTCGCTGGTGGAATCCCCTGCAACTCCATTACCGAACTCGTCTCCGAAAGCGGTTGTGGCAAAACCCAACTATGCCTTCAACTACTTCTCTCTGCTCAACTCCCCATCTCTCATGGCGGTCTCAACTCTTCTTCTCTCTACATCCACTCTGAATTTTCCTTTCCGTTCCGTCGTCTCCAACAACTTTCTCTCTCCTTCCGTTCTTCTCACCCTCTTCTCTTCCGCTCTCACGACCCTTGCGATCGAATCTTCGTCCGTGGGGTCCAATCCGCTGAAGAATTACTCGGATTATTAGACCGACTCGATTCTCTCATAACTAACCCACCTTCTCAATTACCTGTTAAACTAATTGTAATCGATTCGATTGCCGCGCTTTTCCGTTCTGAATTCGAAAACACCTCTGTGGACCTAAAGAGAAGATCTTCTTTGTTTTTTAAGATTTCTGGGAAGCTGAAGTTGCAGGCGAAGAAATTTAGTTTAGCGGTTGTGGTTACAAATCAGGTTGTGGATTTGATTGGGAATGAAGGGATTAATGGGATGAGAGTTGGGAATTTAGGGTTTTTGTCTACTTCTGGAAGAAGGGTTTGTCCTGCTTTGGGTTTGGCTTGGTCTAATTGTATAAATTCAAGGCTGTTCTTGTCGAGAAACGAGGAGGTTGTTAGTTCAGAGACGGGTTTGGAGGATTCAAATGGTGGATTAAGGACAAGGAGGAGATTGCAGGTGATTTTTGCACCACATTTACCTGAATCCTCATGTGAGTTTGTGATTGTGAGAGAAGGGGTTTTTGGAATCGACTTATAGAGATCATTGTTGTATAGTTTTCTCTATAAGGTAATTCTGAATGATAATGATGGTAGGGAATAAGTTGTAAGAATGAATGGGTTAATGAGGAGGCAAGTATCTTGTGGAGCTTTCCGCGAGGCCCTTCAAACGCTGTGTCAAATGCACCGCGACGGCATCCACCAACTTGACCACTTCACCTTCCCAATCGCTCTCAAAGCCGCCTGCAGCAGCAGCAGCACCACTCTTAGACACGGCCAGCAGATCCATGCCCTTGTCCTGCATATTGGCTTCCAATGCGACATTTACATCGCCAACGCACTCATTTCCATGTATTGTTATTGTGCTCATCTTCGAGACGCCACATTAGTGTTCGATGCAATGCCTCAAAGAAGCACCGTAACTTGGAATTCCATCATGGGTGGATGCATTCGGAATGGACTACCCCACGCATCCCTCTCCTATTTCTCCAACATGTCCGATGATCCCGACTCCGTCACCATGTCCACCCTACTTCATGCTCATGCTCGTCTGGGTGCCTCTGCTCTTCGCAGTGGCCGTGCAGTCCATGCTCACGTCCTAAGATGGCGAGGCCTAGCATGCTACCAACAAATTGCGATGCAGACGTCAATAAAGATGAAAAATCCTTGTTGCGTTGTGGACAACGCTTTAATTCACATGTATCTGGAATCCTCATGCTTGTCCTATGCCGAGAAAGTCTTTCAAGGAATGCCGCTGGATAATCGAGATCTCGTCACCTGGACCACCATGATGTCTGGTTACATACGCAGCGATCTACAGCATCTAGCACTCGCAACATTCCGTTCCATGCTGGAGCAGCAGCAACAACAACACCAATGGAGTTGGAGTGATGTAGTAGTAAGCTTGGATTCGGCCATGCTAGCCACAGTGATGCCTGCTCTCACATCACTTCGACATGGGAAGGAGATGCACTGCTTTGCAATCAAGCGTGACTTTGACCAGTCTAATGTGTTCGTCGCGACCTCTCTACTTCACATGTATGCTGAGTTTGGGTCCATAGATTGTGCAGAGAAACAATTCCAAAGAGTTGAGGAAAAGAACGTAGTGGCATGGACTGCCATGATAACAGCCTATGCTAAACATGGCCGCTGCGAAGATTGCTTCAGACTTTTTGGTGAGATGCAATTACAGGGAGGTGTGATTCCCAACCATCTAACCTTCATGGGTGTGCTTACTGCGTGCACCCATGCAGGACTTGTAGAACAAGCAAAGGATTATTTCAATTGCATGACTCAAGACTACGGGCTAACACCTGACATGTATCACTATGCCGCCATGGTGGACATGCTCGGTCGAGCTGGACGGTTAAAGGAGGCCCTGAAATTCATTGCTGCCATGCCTGTAGAGCCAACTGCACCTGTTTGGGGATCTCTTATGGCTGCTTGTGGTCTCCACCATGATATGAAGCTGGGACATGAGGTGGCCAAGATTGTGTTGGACATGGAACCAGAAAATCCAGGGAATTTTGTGTTCTTGTGCAACATGTTGGCCCAAGATCAAAGATGGGATGATGTTAGTGTGGTCAGAGAGGCCATGAAACGTCGTGGGCTTGATAAGATTCCCGGCTACAGTTCAGTCCATGTATCCCCATAAAAAAGCTAGCTAAACTTGCAGATCAAATTAAGGAATCAGCTGTCAGCCACAAATCCTGCCTACTGCTTAAATTGCACAGTAATGTTACAAACCTCTATTATTTAGGTTGGTAAAAAGCTGCTACCTGGCATAGTTCATGAGATAATTGTTCTTGGAGACTAAATTAATTGGGATTTTGATTTGTGTTTTGAATCTAGTTTGGAGGTCAGCCGCTTTTGAAGCTGGTAGGATTTTGTTTTCTTGACTACATAAACAATAGTAGCTTTTGATGCAATGCAAGACTCTGTGAGGATAGATTTTTGTTTGCCTTTTTTTTATGATGTGATTTTTGTTTGCCTTAGTACATCAAAGATGCAAATTTTTGTGTGATTGCTTCAAATGTGTAGAGAAAAGAATTAGATGAAAACTAAAAAATAATTAGACATTAGTTCTATAGTTGGGGCTTTTAAAAAACTAAAAATAAATTACCATGACTTATGAAGAAAAAGAAAAGAATATAACAGTTCTGCAGACTACAGTTGGGGCTTCCTCTTGAATGAATAGCAGCCAGCCCCAAAATTTTGCTAATGAGATTATCTAACTTCGTCCATGTACTTCTTGTTGGGATCTCTGCCTTCGATTTGAAAGCTTTTCACCATCTAACAATTGTCTTAAACCTTCCATCTGATATATGTTGAAATACCCTTACATGAACAAACATATGTTATTGGTCAAAAGCTTTAATTGAAATGAATTGCTGCTCTCTACTAGTTCTAGTTTTAATCTGTAAAGACACTTTTGTTCTCTCTTTGTCTATGTTGTTCTTCTTCTTATTATTATTGTTATTATCAAATGCCGGTATCATCTTTGTCTTATTCTGTTCTTTTATTTTTTTGAATCAGTATATCAATTTATTAGAGAAAGAATATACTAGGAGAGAGCCAGCTATACAGATTCTCGAAACAATCGTAAACCAAGAGAAAACAGGATCGCAGAATTTAAGCCTCTTGAACTCTTCAATAACTGACCGCCTAAAATACATTAAAGCTTTAATCTTAATAATAATTTTCTCGAAGGCAGAAGCTTTGTCTTCGAAAATGCAACTTTCTCACCTTCCAGTGCCCCAGCATACCCCATACAGAAGAACAGACCAAAGCCTACTTCCAATGATAGAGAAAGCCTTCAACTGCCAACCCTAGAACACACAGAAGAGATCTGATGACATACCCAATTTGTCCCAAATGGGTAAACCACACTCTCGAAGCAAAGGAACAATGGGAAAACATTTGATACACAGTCTCACATGCCTTTTTGCATATCACATCTGTTATTTTTTTTCTCCAAGTTTTAAAATTTTTTGATAGGCCATTTACTATTATTCTGGTTGTTTGATTGCATAGGAGATACTGTACTTATTGAGTTTATCTTCTTTTGTTTTTTCCTTCTTCAAAGGGATCATAAGAAAACTCAATTGGTTTGTAACAGGGAGGACATTGGAATATCTGTGATATGGCATTCCTTAAAGCTACCAATATAACTGAAGCAAGGGAGGCCACTCCTATAACCTACACTCTTGGCCCTAAGATCTCCAATCAGAAGCCAGAACACAAGACCTGGCTCGACGCTGTCAATGGAAAAGCTTGAATCTTGCTCTTACAAGTTTCTCCACCAAAATTTCAAATCCATGTGATAATCCAATTGGGGATCACTACCTTAACGAATCGATCAAGAACAAGATCAAGGCATCGAGCACTGCCGTCTTCATGGGAAAGAAGTTGTCTACAATGTGGCTCATTTCAATATGGAGGTTGCTTGGTAATGGGCGAAGCTACTTTTGGTCTGACGGCTAATGGTGTCACATCCGAAAAGTTTAATGGATCTAGCGGATGGATAGTGATGATTCAGCGTGTGGAGCTCAAGCATGTGGCTGCATTTGTGTTCAGGATCCCATATGCAGAATTAACAGGACCTTTGAAGGGGGGCAAAGGCTACGAGCTGTGTACTGTAAAGAAATTATAGGAAGAAAGTTGTTGACACTCTGAATGTAGGAGATGACTGCATATGCGTATAGACTATAGAGAAAGAAATGTATTGCTGCTCCACCGATTATAAATAAGAAAGGGGTTGGCATATGAAAGCATGGTAGTAGAGAGAGAGACCAGAAGAGTATAGTATCCGAGGAAGAGACCAAATAGACCTGATTTTCTTAGTATTCTGAAAACTTTTTTTATTTTATTTTTTATGTAAATGAACTTGGTTGATTCATTCTGCCAAAAAAAAAAAAATTGGTTGATTTATTTTGGATATTATAACTAGGAAGAAACCAAGAGAGGGGGATATGAGTACCGATGTTCCATTAAAGAATCAAGAGTAGTGTTGTTTTTATGTTGTTTGTTTGTTGATGGGGTTATTGCGCAATTTACAAGAACAACCAAGGGGGAAAGTGAGGCGCCATTCTTGAGCAGAGAAAGCATAATTGGAGATCCAGAGAACATCACCATCAACGATTGAAGAGACATGGACAAATGGCGTAGGAAAGAGAAATTGGGGGTCAACCATTAACAATGGAGAGATTTCAAACGATTTCGAATAGTGCAAAGTCCTCCAAAGTATATTTTAAATTTTGGATTGAATGTAGCAAAGCCTTTAGCTGCAAGGTCAAGTGGAAAAGTATGTATGTTAAATTTAGTGGGTTGAGTAAGCATTAAACACTATGTTTTGAATGATGGGAATAGAATCACATCTTGAGTGAAGGGAAATCGCAAATCCACATTTCCCTCGGCCTTGCTCCTTCCCCAATTTTTATGGGAATCAAAAGCCAAATGATTCAATTCCCGTCGTTCAAAGAGAACCCGTGGTAAAACCATCGCCATGATTTTTGGGGCACCACGCTCTTCCTGAGGAGGACATCCGCCCAAGGTCTATACTGTAGCAAAACAGACTAGAAGCGGGAAGTGTAAGAACACTCAACGGTCAAACTCTCAGAAGGTTCAGAAACCCTAAAATCCTAAAAGTTCCAACAGCCTCAACAGAACCCTAAAACAAACAAATACTAATGTTCTCTCTGCAATTCCCACTCCCCTCGATCGAATCCAGGCTCTCTCCATACAAATCGAAATCAGCTTCATCGATTCTCAATGACCAATCTCGTAGTAGTAGTACCAGCAAAAATCTCCAAATCTTCCCTTCTCTCTGTCTTCCCAAATCTCGTGTTTTATCTTCTGCAACAGAAGTGGTGGTTGAAGAACTAGAAGGAGGAGTTAACGGAAGCAGAGTTAGTGATGCAAGAGTTCCGTCAGAACAATGGCCTTTGCCGGCTGGTCTCCGGCGAGAATATATTCCAAATCACGTAGCAGTGATCATGGACGGGAACGTGAGGTGGGCAAGGCAGAGAGGGTTGCCTTCTTCTTCAGGTCACGAAGCAGGCATTCGTTCTCTCAGAGAGCTCGTTGAGTTGTGTTGTAAATGGGGAATTAGGGTTCTGACCGTTTTTGCATTCTCTTCCGACAATTGGACTCGACCCCAAGTCAGTTCTCTCTCTCTCTTCAATTATGGAAACATATGTGTACACCCTTTAAATCCTTCGAACTTTTTAGGAAGAATGTTCTGTAAGACACCCATAACCTGTTCGAGAAAATTGCTCAAACAATCAAAGCCATCTCTCTTTATCTCTGTTTTTTTTTTTTTTGGTCGAATTTTTCTCTTGATAAGTTTGATTTGTGTTTCAGATGGAGGTAGACTTCTTATTGAGTTTGTTTGAAAGAGGGTTAGAGGAGGAGCTGGAGAATTTCATGAGGTAATTGCTTTGAAAGACACTGAATTTGACTTAGCTTTCTGATATTTGGTGTGATATTTGATTGTTTCAGTTAATAAATATTTTCCCCAAATTACAAACTTGAAGTAGGTAAAACGTTGCTATCTAGAATAATTTCATAAGGTAGTTGAACTAAATTGGATTTTGATATGTGAGTTGAATTTGGTTTTGAGGAAAGGTAGAACTTTGTTTTCTCGACTATATAAATAACAACAATTTGATGAGTTACATTGAAGAATGAATGTACAAAGGAATATATAATGCAGGAGAGTACTAGGAACGAGCTAGCTCTACCTCTACATATCCTCGAAACAAACTCAAACCAAGAGATCCCTGATTTGAGAATTTAAGCCCTTTGATCTCTTTAATAGCTGACTGCAAATTACATTAAAGCCTCAATCGTAATCATAATTCTTTCGCTTGGGGAAAAAAAAGGACAAAAGAAAATGACCCACACCCTCGAATCAAAGAACAATGAAGAAAAAGGAGATCCACTGTCTCACATGCTTCTTTACTCATCACATCTTGGTCATTGTTATTTTTTGTCGTTTGATTGCATAGGATATACCTTACTTAGTTACTTATGAGTTAATTTTTTTTTCTCTCTTAAGGGATCATGTGCCATGTCGAATGAAAGAAAACTCAATTGGTTTGTAACAGGGAGGACATTCAAATATCTGTAATAGGGGATTCCTCAAAGCTACCAATTTCTCTAAGGAAATTGATTACTAATGCTACAGAAACCACCAAGAACAACTCAAGACTTCAACTAATTGTTGCAGTTAGCTACAGTGGTAGGTATGACATAGTTCAAGCATGTCAAAGTATTGCTTACAAAGTAAAGGATGGCCTGATCAAACCAGAAGACATCGACGAATCTCTAATCAGTCAGGAACTAGAAACAAACTGTACAGAATTCCCTTACCCTGATCTACTTATCCGTACTAGCGGTGAACTTAGGATGAGTAATTTCATGTTATGGCAATTAGCGTACACCGAACTATTCTTTGTAAATTCACTCTGGCCTGATTTTGGTGAAAAAGAGTTTGCGGAGGCACTGCACTCGTTTCAGCAAAGGCAGAGACGATATGGGGGACGAAATTCATAAGTAATCCCACATTTACATACATACATTATAAGGGGAAGAAGTAGAAGATTGATCAGGATCGTCGAATTGTATCTTATCACGACTTCCATCATTCATACTTGATCAGTGTTAGGCCCAACCTAATTGATTACATAGCATTACTCATCTAAAGAATGGGACTAATGATTAGGCTTTGTTTTATTCGCAAATGAGCTATTAAAAAATTGGAAACAAACTAACTCATTCTTAATAATAATCATTTCAGATACGATCTTATTGAAAATGTGAGCAGAATCATATTAGATTTCTAATATGGAATTATCCTACATGTAAATTGTTTAAGTTGACTGTATAAATAAATCAATAAATAGATGATCTAAGAGAGAAATGATTAATTTGGGCCACCACTGGATGAGACCCACTCACCAAAAAAAAGAACTAAACCCAATTGACAATCTCTAGCAACCACCATAGCAATTTGCCTTGTTGCAATGGTTGGAAATTAGAAAGCAATTGATGAATTCAAATTTTTGCAATACTCTGTAGAGATGATTCTAAGGGAATGTTGTCTTCATCTTTAGATCATCCTCGCACATCGTATTAAAACTTTTAAGTTTGTCAAAAATTAATTAAAAAATTAATTGATAAACGAAAGTTTTAAAAAATAAAAACAAATTAACAGTTAAAAGTTTTAAATCCTCGCAATTTTTTTATGAGATGATCAAACATGAGTAGGACTAAAAAATCAACCCCTTGAACATCTTGATGTGATGCATATGGGTGTAGGTGTCAGAAGAGTGTAAGAAATAATTGGGTGGATCATCTTAAAAAGTAGTTGGAAATATCCGGTCCCTCCAACCAATTAGGCCAAAAATCGTTTGAACGGCTTTGGCAGAAACTGTTAAAAAGGATTCTTAACGTGTTGTTCAAGTAGAATAAGAAGAGACAACAAGGGTATTTAGGTCAGGAAGAAAGTAAACCAAAAGGGAATCCTTTTATAAAACTGAAATCCCCGCGAAATCTTAGTAATTTTTTAGCGGTAAAACTGTGGGAATTGATGTAAATCTGGAAGATTTCTTTTGTTAATTAAATTGGATTAACAATTCCGATGAGACGTGCTCCTAAAGCGAGGGACGTAACTTGTAAAGCCACGTTAATGGTGTCTGTAGTGTGGGGTTTAGAGAGAGAAATAGAGAGAAGCTAAACACATTACAGTACAGTAAACCAGACCCACCTCTTCCATTTTCCAACACAGTAAGTAACTATAGTTGATAGATTCTTCAAGAAACAGATATATATATATATATATATAGAGAGAGAGAGAGAGACAGAGAGTTTTGGGTTTCTTATTTTTTTTTATGTCTGCTTTTGATTTTTGGGTTTTAGTTTGTTAAAAAAGGGCTGAACAGAACAGGGATGGAGTTTGGGTTGCTACCTCTTTTGATGATTACTTCGTTTTAGAGAGAGAGAGAGAGAGAGAGAGAGAGAGAGAGAGAGAGAGAGAGGGTTTGAAGGGTTTTCTTTCTTTTTTTTCTTTCAGGTATTTGGTGTTGTTGGATGGGATTTGGTTGCACAGAGAAAGAAGGCCATGCGAAAGTCATTCAAGGATTCCCTCAAAGCTCTCCAAGCCGATATTCAACACGCCAATACCTTGTAATTTCCCTGTTACTTCAGCATATCTCCTTTACTAATCTCTCTCTCTCTCTCTTGCTCAAACTTTACTAAAATTTGTTGAATACTTACAAGTTTCCCTCTTCAGAGCCCACTTTAATGACTTTATTATGTTATGTTTTGCTAATCCAACTTGGTGGTTTGAATCTCAAATTTTAGCTTTTTTTTTTTCAGTTATATTTCCTAAAGTGATTATCTTTTCATAATTGTGGTTTTCATCACTTAAGTTTGCCATTTTTGCTTCAAATAAAATTTATGCGCCAAATGGGAAATTCAAGCAGACCCTAAGTCTTTAATCCGGGTTCAAATTATAATTTGATTTGGCATGAAAATTTGTTTGGTTGTGGGTTTTCTGCTTTGATGGGAATTGTCTTGATTACTGGAGGTAGTTTGAGTTCAATTCTGTTCTAATATAATTACCTTTGACCACCATATGTTTCTATGTTACTGTCTGGAAAAACATAGGTTTGTGTGATGCAGGGAATTTGAAGGTTCTATGCAAGGTGTAATTCAGTTGTGTTGTTTTTATTTTCTTCCTTAATTGCATATAAAGGTTAATGGCTTCTTGTGGCCAGCTCAATAGCCATTTTTGCCTCGGAGAAACCATTTTCTCTCTGGTGCAAAATTTTTTATTTAAGCTGTTGGTAGAGATTCAGCTTACTGGTAAACTATAGTTTCAGTAAAGTTGGAGCATTAATTTGGGTTTTTCATTCAAAGTTTGGCAAATATTTAAAAGTATAAAAAAAGATAAATAGTATAGTGGTGATTCTACCAAAAAAAAAAAAAAGCTTTGAAATGTTGAGTCATACTGAATTGAAAAATAGAACATAATTGGGAACTTGCTAGCTTGGATCCAAACTGGTTCAGTTTCAAATGAAAGTTTTCTTTTAATTAGATATAGACGTCCTATTTAGTGTGGTTGCTGCACTCAAGCCAAAACCTGACCACTAGCTTCAAGAGGTTGGAGGTGTGTGGCTTCCCAATGGGAGGTCATGGGTTCAAATCCCAAAACGAATTCTTCCTCAATCAATATGGAAGGCCCTCATACCCCTAGGTTCTCCTAGGATCGGTTCTGACTCGGTTGTCTACCCCTGATTCCATCCTGCTATTGGTGTTCTAAGCCTCAAAATTATGTTAACCTTAAAAAAAAAAAAAAATGAATACGCCAAAACCTGTATTGGTAATGATAGTATAATGCTCCTATGTTCAGTGTTCACTTTACAGTCTACTTTCCTCTTTCAGTGCATGTAATCTTTCTTCTTACCCTTGTGGCACTGGACAAATATCTGAATAGTTTTCTGTTAAGCAGTTTCCTGTTTCTTTACTTTCTTTCTTTTTTTCAATATTTTACTGTAATTGTTTCTTATGCTTATCTGTTAATATGTTGTGTTTTTATTTTTTATGAGATTATAGGGCTTCGGATTATCCAAGGGAATATGATGGTGCTTGCCTTCAGATGAGATTATCTTACAGTCCAGCTTCCCGTTTGTTCCTTTTTCTTGTTCAATGGACTGATTGCAACCTTGCCTGTGCCCTTGGATTTCTGAGAATCCTCATTTACAAGGTATGTGGATGTGTACGTTAAGGTATGCCTCTATTTGATCCCAGTGTTCAGGTCTTTTCATGGTTAATTTTAGTCACCCTCTTAAACATTGAAGACTGTCAATCTTACTTCTATTTGGAAGGTTGTGGTAATATAATAAGATTTTGCAGGCTTATGTGGATGGCAAAACTACTATGTCTATACAAGAAAGAAAAGCTAGTATTAGAGAGTTTTACAGTGAGTTAACTCCTTGATGAATTGAATAATAGGTTTAATCCATGTAGATGTTTGTTATGTTTGATTTTTTTTCTTCCTTTCGTCTCCCGTTCTGTATTTGTTCCGTTAAAAGAATGTTCCACATTACAGTGTAGTGGTTCATGAATTTAGTAGTTGAGATTCTCCATTTGCAGCTGTGATATTTCCCTCTTTATTGCAACTTGAAAGAGGAATCACTGATATGGAGGATGAAAAGCAGAGAGACATTTGTGCTACCAAGTACAAGAAAAAGGTTGAGATGGACAAATGCAAAATGTCTGAAATTGATGTAGAGAGAGAAGAGGAGTGTGGGATTTGCATGGAGATGAACTTTAAGGTCGTCTTGCCCAATTGCAACCATTCATTGTGTATGAAGTGCTATCGTGATTGGTAAGCACACAATCCTGTCATGTTTTCCTTTAATGCTTGTCTAATTGTATATTGCCACAATCTGTCTTCTTGAGATCAATATAGAAAAATACTACTGGGTTTCTTCTGTAAAATATTTTTATTTAATAGTTATTTATTGGAGCATAATGAAGGAACATTGAAAGCAAATAAAATTCATTGAGCGTTTTATCATTGGCTTAAGTCTGTTCTGTTTTTATTAGGGAGCTCAATTTGACTGTTTTAAGGGTCTTGGATTTACAGACCTGTGTTTCTCAAGGAAGAGCTTAATTGGCTTTGATTTGTAATTGTGCAGTCCAACCATCTTTTTGGAACTGGGTTCCTTTGTATTTGCCTTCTTAATTTATTTCCGTCTATTGACAAAGAAAAAGTTGCATTTATTACGAATGTATTACTTTTTTATCTGTAAAATTATTCTTTTTCTCTTCAGTTATTCTTATTTGAGGAATATTAATGCCTTTCCTGGTTCAGCCGAGCGGGGAGCTGGTTGCTGGGTTATTTTAGGGGGCGGTTAAATTTTTTGGGGGTATTATTGAGGGTATTTGCATCATGATGTTATGGGAACCCTAAGTCGAATAGGGTATTATATGACATCCTTCTCTCATTTTGTCTCTGAATTAAGGGTGGTGTGAGGAATGAGAAAAACCCTATAAACCTTGGATTTTGTCTTTTGCATTAGCATTGTGAGACTCCAGTACTCCCTGGCCGTGGCCCTAGATTTGGGTGATCCACGTAAGTCTCTGCATTGTGCTGTTTTCTTTTCTTTTTTATCCTCCGTCATGCATGGGTTTGTTTCGCAAAAGGATGGTCGGAACTGTTTACCACTGGCATTGTACTATAGTGGTAAAATGCAGGAGGTTAGTTGTTATACTTTTGTCTAATTGGTGCTTACTACTAGATCTTCTCATCCCTATATGTATTTTGGTTACTTAGGTTGTGTTCCTAAATATTGATGACAACTTGATGGCGTACTATTTCTTTCTTGCTTCAGGCATGCACGTTCTAAATCGTGCCCCTTCTGTCGGGATAGCCTCAGAAGAGTCGACTCAGGTGATCTTTGGATCTACACCGACAACCGTGAAATTCTTGACATTTCCTCGATCTGCAAGGAAAACCTAAAGAGGCTATTCATGTATATAGATAAGTTGCCTTCTACCTTTCCAGATCCTCCTATATTTGTTCCTTATGGTTCTCATATTAAGTGAAATCAATATTTTCAATCAGCTGGAAACAATTTGTAAATAGATGTCTTTCTGTATATAAACATGTCTCTTCCTTAGTTAAAACTGGTTGACTATTGTTTGGACATGCTTCGGCAAATTATTACTGATTGATGAATCTTTAAAACATCTGTCTCTATTATATCTTACATTCACCTGTCTCTTGTTAGATTTTACCATTCGCAGAACACTAAATTATCTCTCTAGTCCATGTTCAAAATTAAAGATTGCAGAATTTGTTCTTTTGAATACTAGAAGTAAAATTGTTCAAGCAAGGTTAGTATAATGATACAAGGAAGTAGAATTGACTGTTTTATACATGCATGTAGAATGATTAAATCATGTGAAAATAGCAGTGATGATCCATTTTACAGTTCATCTTTTTATGGTATGATAAACGTGGGAAGAGAGGATGTTGAATGAATGACCTTCATCATATTATCATATTTTATGATAGAAGACTTCTTCACCAGATTATCCTAAAGCGACCACCTTTTCAGTTACCACATTTCAGACCCAGGTATGGTTCCATTCAGGGAAATGGAATAGGTTTCAGCCTCTAGGGATGGGTTTTTTTTTTGACAAAGGGGGGCGGGATCTTGGAACGACAGTTTTTGACAACCTTGGACCCACCGTTTTACAAATGTAGTGCCAGAGGCTTATGTGGTAGGATGGGACCTACCACTTTACCCTCTCAAAACTGTTTTGAAAGGAGTTTCAAACTTGCATGGCAGTGTGCTCAACCGTGCCACATAAACATCAAACAGAAATCAGGGGGTTAATATCCGGTATCCACTTGACAGGGTTGAGATTTTTTGTTAAAATTTTTCGGCCCAGGATCTTGACCCATTAAGATGGGCCTTAAATAATGTCTTAATGTTGGGGGTAGCTATAAGTTGAGTGAGCCCGATTGAGACGTTACTTGCATATCTTGCCCTCAAACAATTGGGGAAACAATCGGAAACAATCGAACGGTTAGATTTGAATCATTTGATGATCAAAATGACTTATTGAACCAGGTTTAAGATAACCCTATCCTTGAAAACTTCAATACGGCAAATACCCGATAAGGAACTGGTTGGTATGTGGACCCGGATCCGTAAAGAGTTTTGTGGGAAAGGGGGGTCCTAAGCATGTGAGATCATTAAAAATTGACAGACCATGGAGTACGAGATCCCCGAATCCTGTTTCATAATTATTGCATCTTAATTATCTACACAGATGGGCCCTCATCAAGTTTGCCGCACGTGTGGTGGTTTCGTGTGTGTGTCAGTTAGCGAGGCTCTTTCGTACTTTCCCCATTGGTGGCAGAGTAAAAATAAAACTACTGTACTCCAGTCGTATATATAAATATATCGTAACCCAGGAAAGTTGGCAGAGGGTTAGCTAACCCAACTCCCAAATCCTAAGTAATATATATCACCATGAATAATGCTAGAATGCCCGCGGTATTCTAGTCCCGCCCTCTAATCGTAAGGTCATTTTAGTCCCACACTCATCGTAAGGTCATTACCCCTCGTGATTTGAATCACGTCTTTAAGTTTTGTCTTTCTCAAACTTCAAAGCATAGACCACCATCCATGAAAGGACAGGATGTAAATCCCCAAAAAGTGCGAGCATTCTGGCATCACTCGTATCATCATATTACCAAAATTTAGAAGAAACTAATAAGTAACTATAGCGCAGAGCGTAAGCATCCAATTGAAAAATGTTTTAAATTAAGAGCTTCTATAATAAAATCACAAGAGCACAGAGCGGAAGCTGAGAGCAAAAATGTGATTCTAGAGTGGGAGTAGAAGCGAGGTTTCAGAGTGGAGTAGAACTGAAGTTTCAGAGCACGAAGATCTCTTCTTTACAACGATTTTAGTTATATAGAGAAAAAGAATAGAAGAGGGATATTGCAACATATTTTATTGCGACACTATTGTTACATTTTTTTTATGAGGCCCATATAAAGATGGTTCGAGGGCTATTTTGTGGGGTTATTCTCCTCATCATGTGGATTATCATATTAAAAAATCAGCCCTTTCTAAAATTTATAACCCCATCAAAAGTTTATCGGAAATTCAAAGAAATCAACGGTCTAAAAAAATATCTAAAATTTGCCAATTTTTCATAGGCTAATTTGAGGGTGTTAGAACATTTAAAAGGGACTGATTTCGAATATAATGATCTACATGGTGAGAAATTATCTCACAAAAAAATTTAACCCTCAAACTAATTTCATGTAAGCTCTACAAAAAATATGTTACAATAGTGTCGCAATAAGATATGTTGCAATATCCCTCCTCAAGAGCATATACCTAACAGTGATGAACTATTTTTGGTATTTGCTGAATGATTTTGCGGGGAACCTTTTTCATAAGAAAATTTTGTAATGATTTTTATTGTGTGCAAATCATTCAATGGCTATAAAAACTAGTAATATAAACACGTGTTTGACATGTTACGTACATTATTCCAAATCACATCTAACAAAAGCATTGGGGATTTAATTCCAGCAATTAGAATCAGGTACTTCATGATAATTGTGGTGGTCCTCTTACTAACCCAATGGCTATTTGCCATGTGTATTTCAATCTGGCTAGTAGCCATTTGGTGGTCCATGTAAATTTTTTTTATCAGACCAATATATCAGATAATTATGCAGGTCTGATAGTGCGTGGATCACATTTATCTAACACGTACACTCACTCAGGACAAAGGCAATTCCAGACAACATTCTTTTTTTTGTTTGTTTTTAACGCATAATGCTAGAATCAAGACTTTAAACTATAACCTCTTTGGATCTCCCATTTTAATACTATGTTAACAATCACTTGTTTTGAAAACTACTCAAATTGCCATAGAAAAGCACCAAAGTAGTGTGTATTATGCGGGTTTAAAAGGGTGGACCACGTTTATCTAGCAATAACATATATGAGAGATGTTATTGGGACCAGTCTAATTATCTGTCTAGTTAGACTGATTGAGGTAGCACCAAATATCCACTATTCATTATGTACTTGTGGAGCCCACACATACACAAAGGATAGTAGATGTGAGGTGCCACCTCAATCTGTCTAGCAAGACAGATCATTAGGCCTATCCCAAAATCATTTATGAACGTAGAGCAATGCTATTCATCTTGTTGCCCTAAATGCAGTTCCACATTGATTTACTGTCTTAAGTGGCAACAATATCTCACACACATTCAGGTCAATAGTTTTAAATATGGTCTTCCAAGATGCTTTCACATAAGATAAGAAATCAATATGAACCTGCATTTCGAAAGACGAATAGCATTTTTCTACATATAAAAATAAAAAAATGTTATTTACAAAGTCTCACACAAAATCTTGTGAGATCTACATGAATACGATCTAAGGGCTGATCTTTGTGATGATGTTCTTTTCAACATGTAAATCATCATCACAAAAAAAAAAACAACCTATTAGAACTTCTAGCCTTATAAAAAATTGACTGTTTTCTTCACCGTTGGTTTTCAATCAACTTCCAAGTTCCAATCAACTTAATTCTAATGAGGCTAGAAGTTTTTAGAATGGCTAATTTTTTGTCCCCACTTAGAGGGTGTTTGACAACCATAAGTCAAAGTGTTTATACTTATTGTGGAAGTACTTCTACTTTTGAGAAGTCGAAAGTTAAGAGAAGTTTATTTGGTAAAATACTAACTTATAAGTTGATAAGTAAAAAAGTTAGTTTGGAATGTCACAATATAAGAATTCAAATATCATAATATGGTAGTGAGGTGGTAGTGTCATACTAGTGACTATGTGCAAGGGTTGTGGTGACATGGAAGGTTTGGTGATGACCTAGCAATGGTGGTGGTGATGTGGCGATGTGGTGTAGGGATGAAATTGCAATGGTGGTGAGATATGACATTTGTGGTGATGACATGGCAATATGGTGTAGTTATGCCATGGAAATGGTGGTGGTTATGACATAGCAATGTTGAGGTGTGGTGATGAGGTGGCAATAGCGGTGGCAATGACAGGGCAAGGTAGGGTAGTGGTTATGAAATGGCAATGTGTGGTGGTGATGTGGCATTCATGAGGTGGTGATGATGAGTTAATGTGGCAGTGGTAAGGTGGCAGTTGAAGTTGTAGTAGTAAAGTGGCAATGAGGTGTAAAGGTGAAAAAGAAAGAAAAGAAAAAAAAAATGAACTAATGTGCAACTCGAAACAAAAGTCACTTCTCTCACAAGTCAAAAAGTACAAAAAAAATTCTTTAAAGGGTGTTTGGCAATACAATAATAAGTAACTTTTCTACTTATATAAGTCAAAAAGTAGAAAATATATATGGAATGCAAAAACAAAATGATATATAAGTAGAAAAGTTTCTTTTATCCAAAGCATTTTTTTTTTGGTAGAAGTGGGACTATTGCCTGGATTACATGGCTTAAAAACACCGCAAGTATTGGGGGATGACTGAGCACATAACTGCCACAAACATACCAATGTTTAAGAGAAGTCGCCTATAACAGCGAAGAGAAAGTTGCCCCATAACGGCGAAAAGAAAGTCGCCCCATATTGACGAAGAGAACACCCCAAATGGGTACCTACACATACATATATATATTATATAGATAGAAATTATATGGGTCTCACTCAATAGTAATACCACAGCCAAGGAGGTTCGAACCTAAGACCTCCAAGTTATAAAGAGGGATGCTAAAACCAATTGAGCAAGCAGTTGTTTGCCCAACGCAAAGCAAATTTTTTTTACTTTTTACTTGTGAGAAGTTACTTTTGCCTCGAGTTGCGCATTAAGTTTATTTTTTTTCTCTTAAACAATAAATGGTCTCCAACAAACTTCTAACTTATTTACTTATAAGTTAGTACTTTGCCATACAAACTTCTTCTAACTTTTGATTTTTCAAATGTAAAAATGCTTTTATGAGAAGCATAAGCAATTTGATTTATGGTTGCCAAACACCGTAATGAACGAAACTTTTTTACTTATATAAGCCATTTTATTTTTGCATTTCATGTGTGCTTTTATATTTTTTGACTTAAATTATAATTAAGTATAAAAGTTTGTTGCCAAACATCCTCTTAAGCAACTCATTTGGAAATACTTTTTGGAACAAATTTTTTTTGTACCATTGGTATCCAATTCTTTAGGGCATTTCTAGTGGGAGTGTGAAAACTGTTTGATCAAGCCGTTTTCACACTCTAGTGGATCTCCTTAACCTTTAAAAATAGATCTCAATCCACCATTTTAAGGATCCATAGTGAAGAGTGTGATCGGATTAGCGGCACGCTAATCGGATGAGCGTACGTTGATGGGATGAGCGGTACGCTCATTGTATGAGCATGAGCCGCATAATATTTAATTCCTAAATATTAGAAAAGCTATTTCTCTCTTACTTTTTTTATTTTTTCTCTTTAAACAAAGGAGCATAACATTCAACTAATTTTTTTCTCTCTCTTCTTTTTTCTCTTTTTTTTTTGTTTCTTCACTCATTTTTAGAGATTTCCCACTAGAGCAAAACACTTTTACATCATGGATTTTCCATTTTTAGGGATCCATTTTTAGATTTCCCACTAGAATTGACCTTGGAGCGGATTATATACTGATGTTAAA
>MVGT01004544.1:26154-46881 GCA_002174775.1 Macleaya cordata | reverse complement strand
TCTCTCTCTCTCTCTCTCTCTCTCTCTCTCTAGCTCTTTCTTTCTCTCTCTAAAATGGCTTTTCTTTTTCTTCTTCTTCTTCTTCTTTCCCTCCCTCTTTTCTTCTTCGTTATTTCTTGCTTATCATACTTCATCTTCATCCACTACTATTACCACTTCAATCTTCAAAAATTAGGTCTACCCCCAGGAAACCTAGGCCTTCCATTCCTCGGTGAAAGCCTACAACTTATCTCAGCCTACAAGACAGAGGACCCAGAACCTTTTATAAACTCGCGTGTGAATCGGTACGGTAAAGTATTCACGACTCATGTGTTCGGTGAGACAACCGTTTTCTCGACTGACTCGGAAGTGAATCGGTACATACTAACCAATGAAGGGAAGCTGTTCGAGGCGAGTTACACCGCTTCGATCTCGAACTTGCTTGGAAGAAGATCTTTGCTTTTGTTGAAAGGGAGTTTACACAAGAAATTGCATTCTCTCACTATCAACTTTGCTAATGCTTCTTCTATCAGAGATCATCTGTTCGTTGATATCGACCGGATCATCCGGTTCAACTTGGATTCTTGGTCCAACCGGGTTTTTCTCCTTGACCAGGCCAAGAAGGTGCTTTTTTTTAATTTTTTTTTTTTAAATTTCCTCTTATTTTTTGGATATATAAGTTATTTTTGTTTCTTTTAATTTTAGGTTGTTTAGGTAACTTACATTTCAGCCCTCATTTTTACTAATTTAACCCACTTTATCTGTCGGTTCTGAAGACCTCACAATACTGAATGACTCTATATAGTTAACCTGCTAAAAGTATAATATAATTATTTAATAGTTTTTGATAAACCAGACAAATTATTTTGTAAAATCTGTATGGTCAAGCTTAGAAAAAGAATTAGTAAAATGGGTGGGCTGAAATATCAATGCCCTAGAAAATATGATTGAATTTTTTCAAACGTCTCTATAAATATCCTATACTACGAAGAAAAAAACGTCTATAAATAGATTGTTTTTCATTCTTACAAATTCAGCCGCCCTTGATTTGGATTTTATAAAAAAATTTATTGATTATAACTTAACTTTGATCTTTGGGGCCCATATATGATATGTTTATTGAATAGTCTTAATTTCAAGTTATTAATTTCGATGAATTGTACTACTGAGATCTCCAACAGTAAAAACTATATGATAAACAGTATTACGCCTCCTTCGAACAGTTGTTCAGATTTCTTTTTTGTGTTTGCAAGCAGTGGTATACCACTTGCAAGTACAACTCACTAAAATTAGTTTATTATCACACTATTCTTTTATAATTCTTTTTATTATCACCCAAATTTTAATTATAGCTAATATATATATATACTACGTATAGGGTCAGGTTATATAGTCTTCTTATATAATCCCTCCCTTGTGGGGCTCACATAAAATGCATGCAAGAGTTGATTTTTAGAGAGAATGATCTATATGATATGATGATGAGAACATATATAGTTACCTGAAATCAGTCTGTTCTAAAACTTGTAACCTCAAATTTACCTGTTTTAAATTAACAGTCAAAATAAAAGTTTAAAAGATTTTTTAAGAGCTAATTTGAGGGGGTTAGAAATTTTAGAACGTGCTGATTTTTTAATATGATAAAATACAAAGTGAGAAGAACATCATCTCTAAAAATCAGCTCCTCGATGCATTACATGTGGGCCTTACAAGTGGGGATTATATGAAGAGACTATATAAGGAAGGCTATATAATTTGACCCATATATATATAATCTTATCATTTTTTTTTTTTTGGAATTTAATATGGTCCATGCACCTGTATGTTTACATTTATGGCACTATAGTAAGCTTTGGCCCACCAAATTTAAGTGTAAGTTTGTACTATATGAAAATAAATACGTATACTACAAAAAAGAATTCTTGGAATATTTTGTTTTTTTTAATTGGGCATGGAGGTTCCATCATAAATTATATTTTGATGATAATGATATTAATGCAGATAACGTTCGAATTGACAGTGAAGCAGCTGATGAGCATAGAACCAGGGGAGTGGACACAATCTCTTAGAACTCATTATCTTCATCTCATTGATGGCTTCTTCTCTCTTCCTTTCTCTTTTCTCCCCTTCTCCACTTACACCCGTGCCCTCCATGTAATTCTTTTTCTTTTTCTTTTTCTTTTTAATTATTTTTTCCGTTTTTTAGAAAATTTTATTAATAATAATTGAATTTTTTAAGAAAAAAATAAAACATAAAAAATAAAAATTGTTTTTTTTTTTAAATATTTTGAATTCAAGCAGGCTCGGAAGAAGGTAGCAGAGGCGATACGATTGAAGGTTAGAGAGAGGAGAGAGAAACGTGAGAAGAAGAAAGACATGTTAGGGGTATTATTGTTTGAAGCAGAAGCAGCAGCAGCAGCAGCGGGAAGAGGAGGTGATGATGAAGGCGGTGGGTATCATTCTGACGAACAGATCGTTGACTTTTTGCTGGCTCTAATCGTTGGCGGCTACGAGACCACCTCCACCATCATGACTATTGCGGTCATGTTTCTCAACCAGACACCTCTCGCTCTCGCTCAGCTCAAGGTAACCCTAACCCTAACCCTTAACTAGCTTGCAATCCTACCCTACCCTACCCTACCCTGCCCTACGTACATGCATTTAATTAATTAATTAATTGCCACAACAAAATTTAAGACGGGAGTTGATTGCCTTTTCGTTGACCTACATTTAACGTGGGGTCAATGAGACCACACCATGTGAATGGCTAAGACTTTGAAGGGTCAACTCGAACGTTATTATTTTAATGGGGGTCATCTAGACCCATGTTAAAGTGGCGGGTCTACTCTACAGATTCGAATTTTAAATGGAGTAACTTTCGTTCACCTATTTGTAAAGTAGGTAAGCAAAACCACCCATCATCTAAACGTGCAAAGTATAACGGTTGACGACCCCTACCCTCCTTGGCCTTTGCACCATATAACAGTACCCCCACGGCTAAATGATAGGTGGTTTTGCTCACCTATACTTTAACACTGGTGGAGTGGTGGGTGAACAAAATCTCATGCCTCAGGTCGATGTTAAGCTGGCAAAGCGATAATGTGGGCCACTATATTTCAACCCCAATAAGGCAACAATAAGGGCTTTAGCGCATCTGGGTATTATATTGGATGGAATGGCACTTTGGCAGTAAACCATTATCATATCAGCTTGATTACTGAATTATGGCCATTGATGGGTTAGTGGGGCCCAATGGAATGTCCCACGTGATATCTGGGGCCATAACCAATTTTTTGGGGGGTGGGGAGTTGTGGAGAGTCTATAAGAGGCTGGCACGTGTGCATGACAGGTAGAGATAGAGAGAGAGAGAGAGAGAGGTGTGGGGATGGAGCATCCGAGCATGTGAAATTGATAGGACAATTTTCTCTCGGCGTGGTGAGAAACCAACTTGCCATGTGCAGATACTGCCTTTTGCCGTCTCCATCCAAAGGAAATTCCCAAAAATACGCAGTGCGATTTTGTTTTGTGGACCCACGTGTAACATGGGTCAAGAAGACCCCACCCCACCCCACACCATGTGATTTGTGGGGGCCCTGGGGACTCCGACGGTTTAATCCAATAACAACAAACATATTACCCAAAATCGGAACCGTTAACAATGGTTCCAGGGTTCCACCAGCCAAGCCAAGCCAGGCCAGGCCAGCTCCTAACAAGCAATTCTGGTTCTATTTGGGATTTCGAGTATAAAATGGGTGCCCTCTGAAGACAGTCAAGTCACCTACTATACCCAATTGACTGTTGTTATTAAGGCACTGTTTGGTACAGCCTCCTAAGTATTTTTGCATTTGGTGGTGAAGGGTATGAAAGTACGGTCCATGAAGTTAAAAGGAGTAATGCACATTTTAAACATAAACTGTGTTCTCCCTAAAACTGACTATACATTACACATGCAGTTACCAAGCCAAAATCTCAAACATGAGAGTTTTAAAAAAAAAAACCCTTTTCCTAGCCAAATGGGACCCACTCATTTGGTCCACAATGTCGCACTAGTACACCCAATTTCTTCCTTATGCAAATGAACCAAACTACCCTCGCATCATATCGTACGGTTTAGTTGAGGTAATTGTACGTTAACAATTCACATGCAACTACACTTTACACCGATAGATAATGAGGACTAGATTGGTTTGATTTGGGCTGGGCTGGGTTGGGTTGGGTTGGGTTTTGTCTATGGGTTTTTTTTTTTTATGGGTAATATATAAATACAGGTTAGTAGTTAACTGTTATTTAAGATGTTAGCGGATTTGTTGATAGATTTTGAGTTTGTATTTGCAGGAAGAGCACGAAAAGATCAGACGTACTAGGAAGGAAGAATCAATGGGCCTACAATGGAGCGACTATAAATCCAATATGCCTTTCACTCAATGCGTACGTTTTAATTTAGAGAAAGTAGTTGAAAACCTTTTTCATGTGGACAAGCTAGCTAGCCATTGCCTTGTGTAGTTTTCTTTACTAATACTACTCTTACACTTTATTTACACTAAAAAGTGGAGCCCAATTTCTATATATGCTGTGGATTTGAGTAATAATTGATCTACTGTACGTGCAAAACCGATATCGACTAACCAATCCTTTTTTTTTTTTTTTTTTTTTTTTTTTTTTTTTTTTTTTTTTGGGAATTATGGTTGATGTGGGACGCACATGATCAACTAATGGTGTTTTGGTATGATCATTAACAGGTAATTAACGAGACGTTAAGAATAGCAAACATTGTAAGTGGGGTGTTTAGGAGAACAACGACAGACGTCAATATTAAAGGTTAGTACTTAATCATCATCAGGTACATATATATGAATAAGATGAGATCCTCTTTGTGATAATTTTAATGCTGGGAATGCACGCATGCATGCATGCAGGGTACACAATTCCCAAAGGTTGGATGGTATTTGCGAGCTTGAGGGCCGTTCATCTTCATCAAGACAACTTTAAAGAAGCTACTTTATTCAACCCCTGGAGATGGCAGCAGCAGGTATATACATATATGCCCATGATCGATGATGCGCGCATTCTCTCTCTCTAGTTTTTTCTCTCTCTCTCTTTCTCTCTCTAGTTAGTTCTCATCTATCTAAATATGAACAAAATTATATATTTTTGTTTAGACGAAGGATACGAATGGAGGAGCATCAATAAGGATGATGAATAATAATGTGTTTACACCATTTGGAGGGGGCCCACGGCTTTGCCCAGGGTACGAACTAGCCAGAGTAGAGATTTCAGTCTTCCTCCACCACTTCATCACCTGTTTTAGGTATTTATTTTATTAACTATTAATAATGCTTCCTTCCATCGATCAGCAGCTGTTATTTTGTTGTTGTTGTTGTTGTTTGTATTAATTTTGTTGTATAAACATTTTAATTTTTTTTTTAAAATTATTGGATGATATACATAATGCAGTTGTGTTCCAGCAGAGAAAGACAGGCTCGTTTTCTTCCCTACAACCAGGACCCTCAAGCGTTACCCCATTGACCTCCAAAGACTCTAATAACGATTCTGAATTTAATTTAGTCTGTATATATATAGCAGAGAGAGAGAGAGAGAGAGAGAGAGAGAGAGAGAGAGAGAGAGAGAGCTATCATTTCTCTAATTAGGTATAATTAATACTTTCAGTAAATAAATAAGATGTATTAATTCATATATATATCGTTCTATTCTTTTTTATCGAATATCATCACTATATCTTTACCAATTAAAAGAAAGGAATATTATCATTATATCAAGTAAATTTTTGCTCGTCATGTAGATCAAATTTTTAATTAACTTCATCAAAAATCTGTTTAACCGGCGATAAAGATGGTTTAAAAAGGCTTAAAAACTTCATTTAATTTTCTTATGATTACAAGAAAAAATAAAAAAAAGAACCCAATGGTAATATTAGGTCGTGTTTTCACTTTCACCTCAGGCAATAAAGAGAACTTTTGTTCTCACCCCCAAAATTCTACTATTCACCCCTTTTTTTAGAGATTTTAGTTTGGATTCAAAATTCTACTCCCCATATTTCTTTGATTTTGTAATCATTCATAAAATCAAAACACCATTATAAAAGAGAATGGGAGGAAATCAAAACTTTCTTCTCTCATTCCCTTCTCTTTCTTTTTTTTCTTTTTTTTTGATCGGTTCTTTTTTTTTTTTGTTTTCTCTTGAGTTATTTTTTTAAAAAAAAATTCTACTCTCATCAATATACATATGTTTATAAAATAAAATAAGAGAGGAAGAGAAGATACTTACATGCTTTTAAAAGGATGATAATAAGCTTTGATTTTCTTTCAATCCCTTTAATGATCGTGATTTGATCTATTGAATGATTATAATACCATAGAAATAAAGATAAAAGATGGGAGATAGTGTTTCACATTAAGTTTTAGAAGAAGAAAAAAACTAGAAACCGGCCAAAAATAGGAATTCCTTTAGGGGTAAAAAGTAGAATTTTGAACCCAAAGTAAACCCCCAAAATTGGGAGTGAATAGTAGAATTTTAATCCCAAACTGAAATCTCCAAAAAAAAAAAGAGGTAAGAGATGAACAGTATAATTTTGAAGGTGAGAACAAAAGGACTCGGCAATAAAATGTGTAAGTAGAATTGAGATTAAACGTGCGGGTCAGGTTCTTGGGACACAAGATTTTGGCACAGAGTATAAACACATTTTGTTCATCGTTGGATATAATCATCCAACGATTAACAACTCAGTTATTTTTCCTGTAATTTAGGAATTAGTTCTTAAATTTAGGAAGTGATAAAGATCGTGACTTTAAACCATTGGATGATTATATCCAACAGTGAACAGAATGTGTTTAAACTCTGTGTCAAAACTTTATGTCTCAAGAACCAGACCCTAAACTTAATTCTACGTTAATAAATTTAAAAGAATGTGTGTAAATATGAATTGAGTATTACCAAGTAATAAGTTGGGTGAAAAAACCTAAAAATATCCAAAATTCTCCTTGTCGACGTTTTGTTTTGTATCTTAAAAATATCCCTTTACGTGGACATCAATCACATCAAGCTTGGGATAACACAGGGTTTGTCCACACATAAAAGACTGCCATTTGATCTCTTGCTTCAAAGTTCTGCAGGGTTGCACGTGCAGGAGGTCATCACTCATCAGTGTCAGAAACCAAACTTTGACGAGACAGAGATGTCTTTGGAGGAAAGTCAAAAAGAGCATTCATTTCATATAGACAGAGAAAGAGAGAAGCAGGACGTATAGGCTGCTGCTGCTGCTGCTGCTGCTGCTAGGTCTTATGCTCTGTCGGGGGTAAGGTGCGTATGATATACTTGTTGGAATCTCATGTGTAACATTAGGTATCACGTGCACTGCTTTCACTCACTGCCCTGCTCTGTGACTTTGACAATCCTCATTTTATTTCAGCATGAATTAATGAATGAATGAAAAGCACCCCCAGGCCATGGATTAATTTCATAATGGGAACTGTTTAAATGCACCGCATCTGTACTGTGAAGTTCAGGTTTGAATGAAGTTCCAACTGATTAATTGAACACCACCACCACCCAAGACTTCAATATTCTTCAGAGTTTTTGATTGATCAGATGCTTTTATCCCCCTTTCTTGTGTACTTTTTGAGTACTCCTTACACCTCAAAATCATTAACGTATATATAATGGACTAGTCGGGTGCTCTAAGAGACCCGGAAACCCTAGATCTCAAAAAAAAAAAAAGGGTTAATTTAGTTTACCCCCCAGAATAATTGGCCAATCGGACTTACCCCCCTCAAAAATCAGATATTGAACTTACCCCCTCAAACTAACGGTTTCCGTGATTCTGTCGTTAGAAGGCACACGTGCGTCTCGCACGCTCCATTTTTGAAGGGGGTAAGTCTGATTAGCCAATTATTCTTGGGGGGTAAACTAAATTATCCCAAAAAAAAATGGTGCAGAGTAGAAATTAACCCTGAAAGAGAAACCAAAATGGAGATATGGGTGATGGTGGGGAGGAATCACCATTGTTTGTCGAACTTGGGCTTTTAGTGATGGAAATAGTTCAAATTCTCTTCAAATCTCACCTGGTGTCTTTGATGATAGGGTCTTTCAGGTTCGTCCTTGTAAATTAAAACAATTGGTTAATATTTTTATCTTTTTTATATGGTCAATTATAGTGAAGTTCTCTTAAATTTTAAAGCTTTTGTTTAGATTTAATCAATTCATTAATGTCATTGGAAAGAACCCAATACAGAGAAGGAAGAGTAGTAGATCTCATTCTCTGAAAATTTATGATGAATTTGAGGATGGAGAAGATGAAGTGGTGGTGAAGGAGTAAACGTTATTAAGAATTCTGATAAAAAAGTAATTAAGAATTCTGATTAATCAAATTCCTAAACACCAACATCCATCTCTCCATTTTTGTTTCTCTCTCAGGGTTAATTTCTACTCTGCACCATTTTTTTGGGGATAATTTAGTTTACCCCCCCCCCAGAATAATTGGCTAATCGGACTTACCCCCCTCAAAAATAGAGCGTGTGAGACGCACGTGTGCCTTCTAACGGCAGAATCACGGAAACTGTTAGTTTGAGGGGGTAAGTTCAATATCTGATCTTTAAGGGGGGTAAGTCCGATTGACCAATTATTCTAGGGGGGTAAACTAAATTAACCCAAAAAAAAATTGGGGGAGAATCCTTTTACTGTACCTAGCTATGTTTCGAGATATAACATTAACATGAAGCAAGATCCATGGATACTGTAGAGTTCTACCATGCGTCAACAGGGGCAACGTTTGTAGAGTCAACACTGGCTATGTTTCGAGATATCTAAAAAACTCATTCTAAAACTTCTAACCCCTTTAAATCAGTCCTTAAAAGTCGGCAAATTTGAAGCATTTTTCTTACCCCTTTAAATCAATCCTTAAAAGTCACCAAATTTGAGGCATTTTTCTTACCTTTGGGATTCCAATCAATTTTTGTTTTAAAATGGACTGATTTTGGGAAAACATCCTCACCAAAAAAAAAAACCGTTCTGGGATCTGATCCCTCTTGTGCACCCTACAAGGATAGTGCCAATGTGTTTAAGCTTTCACAGTGTCAACGGATCCCACAGCATATTCAAGGTTCTACTGATTTTAGTCTCTGGAAAAAGTAAGTAAAAAACAATCTAAGACCATTGAAATCTAAAAAGTCAGACGATGGATGATCTTCCATAACTGTCTTGTTTCAGATTTTCTAGCATCTAGCCACTTTTCTTCTTAGGGGATCAAGGCTGCTCTTCTTAGAGAGCCTTCAAAAGCCACGAGATCAGAGAAACCAACAGATAGTTACTCCTAGAAGGGATTTGGATTGAAGTTTATCCAAATACCAGTACGTACAATTCGAAACTCTGCTAATAAGTTTAGTGACCTTGTAAAAGATGCGACTTATGAACGCAGGACACAGAAAAAGACACGAGCATAAATTTAAAGATACTATGAAAATTCAAGAGATTGTGAAATGAACGAATCCTACATTTTTTTTTTGTTTTGTTTTTTTGAAAGCAAACTTAATTCATATATTAGAATTCAAATCATCAGAAGCCAACACTTCTGAAATAAAAGGAGAGGATAAAATCCAAGCATAGGATGTCTTACAATCCACTCCAACTATATGAATGAATCCTATATGAATTGATGAAAAACAAAAGAAAAATACAATCCACTCCAACTATGCAAATGACACAAATAAGTAGTTCTATAATATGAATGGATCCTCTCAGTCGTTTTCTACAAGTGACCTAGGTAAACTCTAACTTCCCCTTGACCCAATCTGTAGTTCTTGATCTGCAGGAATGTGGATAATGAGAGGCAACAAAAGCAGGAACTGGCAATGAGCAGCAACACTGCATTGATTGGCTTCCTATAATCAGGGAGGGAAAAAAAAACAAACACTCCAACCCTGCAGATGGTGCATGCTAATGAGAACTTAAAAAGAGCAAGAACTAAGAAAAGCACGCAGGGGTTTTTGAGTTTTGACATTGAGTTGCGTATTGTACAAACGAATGACTCTATTAAGAATTGAGAACATCTTAGTGAAACTTGGTACTTAGCTCAACTCAAATAGAACTCTATGCACCTCCTAAACATTCTTGGTATACCAATTGAAAACACTGATATCTGTAAACTCATCATTCCAAAAACCAAATGATATAAATCTATTCTAACACCAAAAAAGGAATTGAAAAGAAGCAAGATTACTGTCATGAGCATGTTATATATATAACACATTAAAGAAGCAAAATATGCTTGGTAAATACACAAGTAACCTAACATGGAAACACGTCAGCGGTAGGAGCTGCATTTTTTTCACATCAAAAGGCAACCACATACAACCTAAGGTATGATAATACAAAATCCAGAATCAATGGCCTGGATCTACCATAACTCCCAAGTCAGAAAGCACCGTATTCAATCGTCATCCTCATCGTCGTCGTCATCTTCCTCCTCCTGCAAGTACTCAAACAGTTACAATCAGTACCAGAAGCAGAAACATAACAAAAGGGGAAGTTCAAACAAGTTGCTGGAAGACAGATGAGCAAGATATATAGAAAGGGGAACTTCAGTATTCAAATTGCAGTAGAAAATTATGCTATCCTATGAACATTAAGAACAAAGCAGAAGCATGGAACAAAATTGTGTTCAAACAAACCAAATTGTGTACAAGGACTAATGAATATTTCAAATTTCTGGTACCAAACAAAATCCAGATCATATATCCTACTTGATCATGCACTAAAGGGCCTTTTTCAGAATATTCCAACCTCCACAACAGCATTGTGGACTGCTAGGTTCTAGACACAAATAATGGCTAGAAGAAGGTTTTTCTCAAGGCAATCTCTACAGCTCACAGGATTGATACCAACTGCTTATTTCCCGATGGGACCACAATAGTTTGAAGTTATACATGGCTGACTTGACCACATCGTAGCATATGAAGAGTGCGTATCCCCTCAAAAAAAAAAAAAAACAAAACAAAGTGTGCGTAAATTTCAATAGCATCTATGTAAGCAGGATGACCCCAACTACACCAATGGTTTTGGATAAATATATAGGTACTAGGAGCCATGCGCATACTATTATGACACAAAGCAATAAACGCTGAGAGCGTAGGATAATTACATCCCCACTTTCCACATCATCTTCATCATTCACCTCAGACTTTGACCTATCAGACTCCTCCTCATCGTCATCAGCCATACTTTCCTGTGAGCAAACAAAACAAGTCATTGGCTAAAAATGGCCACCAAAGAAACATTTGTTTGGTAAGTTACAAACCAAGCACAACATATTACCTGTTTCTTGTTGTAGGCAGCCATAACTTTTTCATATTCGGACTTCCTTTTGGCAGCTTTGGCCTCATAAGGGGCTTTCTCCTGCCACACCAGCCAAGCAGAGAATCCATGTTACTAGTGTCCAGCACAATTATCCTATGTATATAATAAATTATAAGAAGCTTAATTAGTGCTTGCCTAATATATTATCTTGACAAAAACCAAGGTGGTTTCCAACTTGCCACATCTTTCAAAAAGTCTTATCACTATCTCTAACAAAAAACAAAAAAAAATAGTTTTAAGTATATGTATGAGGAGTGTAGACCAGGAGGCTTAGCCATATCATCAATAATTTTGAAACTTCCAAAAAAGCACTTCAACAGATCCTGTTGGTGCATAGGCCAATTCAAGTTATTCACCATCACTAAATTTTTGCAACACCTTTACAAACAAAAAGAATTATTGGTTCTCTTAAGTAGAGATTAAGCAATTTTTGAAGGCTTGACAACTTCCTTTAGATGCAAAATAAAGTGTTACTAGTTCTAGTTATTTCCAGTGAACGTTTGAATACATACAGCAGTAGAAAGGGACTTCCACTTTTCTCCTCCAGCTTTTCCAACCTTCAATAACAGCATCCAACAATCAAATTAATTAAGTAATCCAGAAGGAACTAACAATGAAAATTTAAGTAATTAATACATCTTTTCTACTGTTTGAATTAGAAGGGACTCGATCCACATCAACAACTTACAGCTGAGACGGCCTTCACGTTAGGGTGCTCTAGTTTGTAAGTCTTTCTAAACTCCTCCCTGTAATATTTACAAGACATTAATCGTAGCGAAACCTCCAACGACAATGGAACTCACAAAAATTACAAACCAACAAAAAGATATATACTTACAGAAACACGAAAAAAGCACTAGGAGGCCTCTTTGGTTTGTTAGGGTCTTTGTTGGCCAATTTTTCCTTCTTGGTCTGTCTTTTGCTACTGTTATCTGCCTTAGTAGCCGCTTTTCGCTTCCCAACCCTTCTGGAAAAGAGGAAAGACACAAGACCCTTCAATAAAATATTTGCCTAATTCCTATACCCATCGAAGAATGAAAAAGACTCCAAAACCTGGATAGCTATATCACAAAATCTGTAACGAAATGGGGGGAAAATACAATTAAACCGTTGACATTCATCACTTAATAACAAAATAAGCTGGCAAACCTGTCCTCAACAGGCTTCAATGCTTCCTTTTTGTCCTTCCTCACTGCCCCCTTCCCCTTGGCAGCCTTCATTGCAAGGCAGAAAAGTCCCTGAAATGATATTGTACAAGCTAATAAGAGGAACCAAATTTTCACCAAAATCTAAACAATCATGATACATGGTGGATTGGACCAAAGAAGAGGTGATAATCAGCATTACATAAATAATGGTATCTCCAACAACAAAATGGACAATTGGTAAATAAATTCTCCACTAGGAGAAGACATGGAAAAAGATAATTTCATTCAAGAAACTTGGAGAAATCAGAGGTGAGGAAGAAAACAAAATGAAATTCATGTTAAACTTGACCACAGTCGCAAGAGATAATTTAGAGAACTACAAATAAACAAACAAGACAGAATGCAACAATCCTAGGTTAATTATTTAGACTTTCTGAAACTTTGAGAGCAATTGTTTTTGAGGTGTAATGCTCTGATACCAAATGTTAAGTACCTAACTTGTAAACCTCTAAAGCTATTGCCAATAAGTCTCGAAAAGTACTTAACCTAGGATCATGACAGCTAAAGGAAAAAAACACCATAGATAAAGCTTATGCAACTTTCTGAAACTAATCCTACTTCACAAACAAACAAAACTAAAAGACAAGTCAGAAAATTACACTACAATCTCTTACAACTACTTCGTAACAAAAATTACAGAAAGCTAAAAATTGGTCAATATAAGTATGATTCCACAAAATTTCAGATGAGAAAGAACAAAACAAAAAGGAAAATCTGACTGCGAGCAAAGATTTTCACAGAAGTTGCACCAGAAGCCATGAAAAGCTAATAATTAACCTAAGAGACTAAAAAGTTCCAAAGAAACTAATCACACACACAACCAAAAAATTAACATATAAAGAAGCAGAACAGCATCCATAGAACTTCAAAATGAAAATTTCTTCAGAGAAATTCTAAAACATACAGAAAATCATATAAATTCAACAATAACAAGAAAATTGAAGAGTAGATCTAGAGATGAACTAGTATTTCAATAAGTAAAACAACAGAGAGATCAGTTGAGAGATTATAATACCTAAGAAGGAGGGAAGTAAACGGCGATCGCTCTGCAAACGAATCAGAACGATATTGGCTGAAGTAATAAAGCAAGCGATAAGAAATGAACTACTAAAGCAAAGCAGAGCAAAGCAAAGCAGAAGAGAGAGAAACTAGAGAGAGAAAGAGGGAGAGAGTAGAGAGAGAGAGAAAGAGAAAGAGAGAGAATCAGTACAACCGAGACCGACCCAGATAGAACTTAGAACTTATATTGCTAACCGATAATAACCGGTAAATTTGGTAATATTTGCTGCCACACAGTTGAGGCTTTATGAGGAGAACGATAATATCTTACCGGCTATTTCCTGTTTTCCAAATTTGTTTAAGCATCGTCAAAAGCATTTTCCTTTGGCACGATATCATATATGAACGATGGCAAGAGGACATTTGTGGGATGTCTTATTAACCAACACGTGGACGAAAGATGGACCATGTGACGTTGACGAGGTTGCTCCTCTGGCTTCTAACGTTTAAAAATCAAGGAATTATTTAGGTGTTTCATGGGACTACCGTATTATCTTGCTTCACCTGATCTCCTTCGTATCGTTAAGTTGATGATCATAAGCACCAAATTTCCTTATTAAATCAAATGTACTACGTTGAATGAGAAATGGTAGACCTCAAGATTCAGATCTTACCTGAGGTTGACCGTTATTAAAGTCATGATAGCCATGGGATAAGAATGAATAATACAAGAGGTGTGCTTGTTTTTTAAGAGAATTTGGAATTCATCTCAATTTTTTATTTAAATACTTTCTTAAAAAATTTAAAATTATTGAAATATTTATATTTATATTCATTGAGTCAAACACAATTTAAATAATGGTTTGTTTGGATGGTGATTTTAAATAGGAATTTTGTAGGGACCAGGGATTTTGTTGAAAACTAGTTAGATTTATAACATGATTTCTAACTAGTTTTCCACCAAATTCCTGGTCCACACATAATCCCTACTTAAAATCATCCATCCAAACAAACCATAAGCCAATTCAAACAAATAAAATTCACAAGAATTAGGAGTAATTATTTTTTTTTTTGCCCCTAACTAGTGGCAGTCCCATAAAAAAATATTCTTTATTTCTAACCACTAACTAGTGGTAGTAAAAAAAACGGGATTTGGCCAAAACCTCCAAAACTAGAATATTTTTGTCCAAAAACTCCAAAAACATTTAATAATAGCTAAAAACTCCAAAATATCTTATTACACATGCAGAACTTTTCTTAGACATTTTTACCCTTTTCAAGACGAAATTAACCAATTGTTAAATGAATTTTATTTTAGGAAACTTATCCATTCACCCTAAAAATTCTAAAATTATTACAAACCACCTACCACTAATTTCTCTAAATTAAATTAGTTTTTGAAAAACCTTGAGATTTCTAGAAGGAAAAAATCACAAACCATTACAAAATTATAAACTGCATTTAGAAAAAATTTTGCAAAATAATATTTGAAACAATGGATCATCAATAAAATCAAAATAATCTTAAAAAGATAAATAAATTAATTATGCAAAAATCACTTTGCACATGCACAAAACCTTTATTGCAAAAGCAAAAAATAATTTGCATTGGAAAAAATGAACTTTATTTCCATAATTTTGTTTGCAAAAATAAATTTTATTTGATTTGTTTGAAACTCAATAATGTATAAAGACAAAAAAATAATAATCTGAAATCATAAAATTGGGTTTTTTAGCAAAACAATATTTGAAACAATAGATCATCAAGAAAATCAAAATAATCCTAAAAAGATAAATAAATTAATTGTGCAAAAATCACTTTGGACATGCACAAAACCTTTATTGCAAAACTAAAAAATAATTTGCAATGGAAAAAATGAAATTTATTTCCCTAATTTTGTTTGCAAAAATAAATTTTATTCGATTTGTTTGAAACTCAATAATGTATAAAGACAAAAAAAATCATAAATCACATAAACACAAACATTAGTTGCAATTCGAAACAAGCTTACATGAAAAAAAAAAAAAGAAGTGAAAAAACAAATAAGCTGCCAAATTATGCACAAATAATTGCGTAAACAATTTAATTTAACGATTCATATAGAATTGCAAAAATAAAAAAGAAAAAAATTATAATAGTTTACAACTACTTTGCAAATTTATATTTGAAGAAGAGCAAAAATGATCAATAAAAAAAAGATAAATCTGGAATCCTTACTCTTTCTTTGAGGAAACTACAATAAAAAAATTTCTTCGTCTTCAACAAAAATCTGGAAGAAACTCTGTTGAAGAACAAAAAATAAACAACAAAGAAGAATAAAAACTATTTAAAAAATAAGATATTGTTGAAGATCTAGCAAATAATCCTCTAAGATTTGAAAGATTTCGATTTTGACAACTAATAATAGTTTGAGATAAAAAAGGAAACCAAATTTTCAAACAAAAATTGAATCTAACATAAATCAGGGAAGAGAGAATATATGAGAGTGAAAGCATGAGTTAATTTAGGAAGGGTAAATCAGTGATTATAAAAATAAAAAAATCCACACGTTTAGTCAAAGTTGGGTAAATAGATATTTAGATAAAAATTAAAGAGAAAACGGTAAATACAATAAATAAAATTGGACTTTTGGATATTTGTAAATGTTTGTGGGTTTTTTGGTATTTAGTATTCAAAAATGGGGGTTTTGAGCAAAATTATGTAAAAAAAAACTTTTATTTTTGGCCTTCAAATTCATTAATTAGTAGTAAGTGACCTCAATTCTCAAACCACTTATTACCACTTAATGATCTTAAGGCCTTTAATTAAAAAATTTCTACTAGTTAATTAGTGGTTAGAAATAAAGAACATTTTTTATGGGTATGCCATTAGTTACAGGCAAAAAAACAATCACCCCTTTCAAAGCCTAAATTGACGAATGCCACCTAAAGTCTACAGTCTCCTCAAGAGTTAATCAAATTAACATTTTCTTTTTAATAAGTATACTAGTTATGTCTTTTTTAAGTCTTTGGAAAATCATTTTTTACTTTATATATTTTAGTCTTTTTGGACAAAGGATTTTAGGGAGAGATTTTGTGGGGACCAAAGATGGGATTTGGGAAAAGCATGTTATATTTTTTCAACAAATCCTTGATCCCCCAAAATTCTGTTGTAAATATTATAAGAAAATGAATTTTCTTTTTAGAAAATGGCTAAATAAAACTCGAATCTTTGGCAAGGAGGCGCGTAAAACGCTTCTTGAAGATAGTCGAAGCCTCCCACAAAGTGCAAGGGATTCTGGCAACCCTATCTCTGGGATTCAACCAAGCCTGGACTCGTTCCAACCACAGAAGATTTGCACGATCCTCTATTGGGTGCAACACTTGTCTCTTTACAAAATGCCCAATTAATGAAGAACTCAAAATACTTTAAGTAAATGCACTGAAGGTTTTTTCGATGATCAACCAAAGTAGAGAATACCTCTATTTATAGGTAAAGAAATACCTCGATGAACTCATCCACATTTAAAAGCTCATTTAATTAACTAATTAAAAGATTAATTAACTCCATTAAAACCTTCATGCATATTAACTTGTGCGGTATTTTAAATAAAGTACATGCATTTGAATTGTGAACATGCATTTTATTAAATTCATTTAAAACATATTCATGCACGATTGTTTAAAAAATAATAAATGTATTTAAAATTCATTTAATTTTATTTTAAATCATTTTGAAACATATAAAACCAACAATCCCCCACTTGTTTCAAAATGTAATTTTTAGAAAATAATTTGGGCATTAAGGAAAGTATTGTGCATAAATGAAGGTGTCTTGAGGACTTGAACCTTCACTTAGTGTAAATAGAACAAAGCTAGTCAGAGAACTTCAGTGGATGGGACCTTGAACTGAAGAACTCATGTAGACAAGTCAATCCTATCACACACACATTCCTTTCAGAGAACATTGTGTATTTAGCTCAGCACTTTATATGGTCTGTGCTTAATCCCGTTTTACTGAGAGCTCTAGAGACAGCCTGTATCTCATAGGAAATGACTAATTTCCACACTCAATTAGGTGAATCTATCAAGAGTGATCCTGTATTCACTCCAATCCAGATGATCTATAGATTCATTAAGAGAAATATCTCAACCTCCACTATCTACAGGAATTACACTACATACATCATAGGAATGGAGAAATTTTATATATAAGTAGTGTTTTCATACAATTGTGATCTTGGTTTGTTTTTCCCATTGAACCTGAGAAACTCATCAGGTTGGGTATCCCCAAGTACAATTAAATTCAGGCTTTCAGCCCCATTCCCCTCGATGTATTTATTATCATGTCACGACCAAGTCCTTTGGACAGCGGATCCGCAATATTTTCTTTGGTCCTCACATACTGAATGGCGATCACTCCATCAGTAACCAGACCACGTATATGATTGTGTTTCAATCTAATTTGTCTGGATTTTCTGTTATAGTTCACACTATACGCCCGCATCAGTGCTGCCTGATTGTCACAGTAAATTGTGATTGCTGGCACTAGCTTACTCCAAATTGGTACGTCTACCAATATTGATCGGAGCCACTCAGCTTCCTCTCCTGCAGATGAGAGGGCAATAAACTCTGATTCCATTGAGGAATGAGTTATACACGTCTGCTTCTTAGACTTCCAGGAGATGGCACCTCCTCCTAGGCAAAATATCCAGGCAGACACTGACTTTGATTCGTCTAAGTCAGAATTCCAAGTTGCATCACTGTACCCTTCAAGTACAGTCGAAAAATTTCTATAGTGTAATCCATAGTCCGTTGTACCCTTAAGGTATCTAAGAACTCTTTTCAATGCATCCCAATGCATTTGTCCTGGATTACTGGTAAACCTGCTCAACTTTCCCACTGCATATGCAATGTCAGGCCTGGTACAATGCATAGCATACATTAAACTACCAATTACTTGGGAGTACTCAAGTTGAGCTACACTTTTACCTTCGTTCTTCGTTAGCTTCAAACTGGAGTCATATGGAGTGGGTGCTGGTTTACAATCAAAATGATTAAACCTTTTGAGAACCTTCTCAATGTAATTGGCCTGTGTGAGGGCAATCCCTTCACTATGACGAACAATCTTGATTCCCAATATGACATCAGCTTCACCCAAATCCTTCATGTCGAATTTGGAAGACAGAAACCTCTTTGTGCCATTAATGCTATCAATGTCTGTTCCAAAAATCAACATGTCATCTACATAAAGACAGATTATAACTCCACAGTTTCCAACAAATTTGTTGTAAACGCAGGAATCACCACTCTTGATTTCATAACCATCTTCCAGTAAAGTTTGTTTAAACTTTTCATGCCATTGTTTTGGTGCTTGCTTTAATCCATATAAGGACTTTAGCAATTTACAAACTTTTTTCTCATTTCCCGGAAGAACAAATCCTTCTGGCTGATTCATATAGATTTCTTCTTCAAGATCTCCATTTAAAAACGCTGTTTTGACATCCATTTGGTGGATTATCAAATTTTTTATAGCAGCCAAAGCAATCATCAACCTAATTGTGGTGATTCTAGCAACTGGGGCATAAGTATCGAAATAATCGAAACCTTCTCGTTGTTTGAATCCCTTAGCAACCAGTCGTGCCTTGTACTTGTCTATTGTACCGTCTGCCTTAAGTTTTTTCCTAAAAATTCATTTACATCCAATAGTTTTACATCCTGGTGGAAGATCTACTAATGTCCAAGTATAATTGGACATGATTAAATGCATCTCATTGTCAATTGCCTCTTTCCAAAATTGAGCATCATTAGAACTCATAGCTTCGGTAAAGGTAGTGCGATCCTTCTCGATCAGGCAGACAAAGTCAGTTCCAAAAGTTTTTGGTATCCGAGTTCTGACACTTCTTCAAAGTTCTACAGCCTCAGAAACTTCAGGATCCTTTCTCTTTTGAGAACTTGACAACTCTACCCCCACTGTTTCTAGATTTCTTCTAAATGGAAAAATTTGTTGGAAGAAATCTACATTGATGGACTCAATGATAGTATGTGGTGGTGGAGTTTCAAGATTAAGAAACCTATATGCTTTACTGGTCATGGAATAACCGATAAAAGCACAGTCAGTTCATTTGGGTCCAACCTTTGAAGTATGTTGCATTGCTAAATTCACTTGTGCAAAGCATCCCCAAACTTTGAGATAACTTAAGTTTGGTTTCCTCCCTTTCCATACTTCATATGGAGTTTGGTTAATTGCTTTATAAGGTACACGATTCAAAATATGACATGCAGAAAAGAGTAATTCACCCCAAAGGTTTGAGGGAGCGCTTGAGCTATATAACATAGCAATAGTAGCTTCTGTAAGGATTCTGTTCTTTCTTTCTGCAATATCATTCTGTTCTGGTGTTCTGGGAGCCGAAGTCTGGTGATGAATACTGAACTCTTCACAAAATTTAGCTAGTTCTGTGTCCTGGTATTCACCACCTCGGTCAGACCTCAATGTCTTAATCTGAGTACCATGGAAGTTTTCTACTTCTGCTTTATATATCTTGAATTTTTTAAAAGCTTCATCCTTAGACCGAATGAGAAAAACAAATGTGTACCTGGATGCGTCGTCGATGAATGTAATAAAATACCATTTTCCATATCTCGTTTGAACACCAGTCATCTCACAGATGTCTGTATGGATTAGATTGAGTACATCAGATGATCTATGAACACTCTTAAAAGATNTTTTATAGCAGCCAAAGCAATCATCAACCTAATTGTGGTGATTCTAGCAACTGGGGCATAAGTATCGAAATAATCGAAACCTTCTCGTTGTTTGAATCCCTTAGCAACCAGTCGTGCCTTGTACTTGTCTATTGTACCGTCTGCCTTAAGTTTTTTCCTAAAAATTCATTTACATCCAATAGTTTTACATCCTGGTGGAAGATCTACTAATGTCCAAGTATAATTGGACATGATTAAATGCATCTCATTGTCAATTGCCTCTTTCCAAAATTGAGCATCATTAGAACTCATAGCTTCGGTAAAGGTAGTGCGATCCTTCTCGATCAGGCAGACAAAGTCAGTTCCAAAAGTTTTTGGTATCCGAGTTCTGACACTTCTTCAAAGTTCTACAGCCTCAGAAACTTCAGGATCCTTTCTCTTTTGAGAACTTGACAACTCTACCCCCACTGTTTCTAGATTTCTTCTAAATG
>MVGT01004544.1:0-25016 GCA_002174775.1 Macleaya cordata | reverse complement strand
TGTTGTAAATATTATAAGAAAATGAATTTTCTTTTTAGAAAATGGCTAAATAAAACTCGAATCTTTGGCAAGGAGGCGCGTAAAACGCTTCTTGAAGATAATCGAAGCCTCCCACAAAGTGCAAGGGATTCTGGCAACCCTATCTCCGGGATTCAACCAAGCCTGGACTCGTTCCAACCACAGAAGATTTGCACGATCCTCTATTGAGTGCAACACTTGTCTCTTTACAAAATGCCCAATTAATGAAGAACTCAAAATACTTTAAGCAAATGCACTGAAGGTTTTTTCGATGATCAACCAAAGTAGAGAATACCTCTATTTATAGTTAAAGAAATACCTCGATGAACTCATCCACATTTAAAAGCTCATTTAATTAACTAATTAAAAGATTAATTAACTCCATTAAAACCTTCATGCCTATTAACGTGTGCGGTATTTTAAATAAAGTACATGCATTCGAATTGTGAACATGCATTTTATTAAATTCATCTAAAATATATGCATGCACGATTGTTTAAAAAATAATAAATGTATTTAAAATTCATTTAATTTTATTTTAAATCATTTTGAAACATATAAAACCAACAAATTCCTCCTAAAATCCCTTATTCAAACAGACTATTTATTCATTTTTATTACCAAACGCCACTTTAGTTTAACTAGCCTTCATATCCCGTGCAAGGCATGGGGCTTCTTTAAAAAAAAATTGAAATTTTTTATTAGATAATTAGAAAATTTAGTTGTTTTAGAATTTGAATTTATATTTATAATGTAGGTTTTTTTAAACCACACCTAAGAGAGAGGATTTTGTTAACCCAATAATAGATAATAGATTGGGTCATATGCTTATAATGTAGGTTTTTTAAACCCACACCTAAAAGAGAAGATTTTGTTAACCCAAAGGCTTCTCCTATAGTATATTATAATAGATATCCAAAAAAAACTATAAGTGGTCTTAATAAATTTTATGACTTGAGATTTTTTCAATTTGAACTGAAAAAAGTTTAGGATCGATGATTTTGAGGAGGGCCCTACAATTCTAGGCGAACCTTATAATTCATAGAAGTCATGGATTATGTTCTTTGTTTGAAAACCCTCCTTTTATAACGATTTTATGGAGATGACAAACACTTTTTGTTTTGTAAGCCTAATCCCTATTTTTTAGCATTTTGTAAGTAATGGAGTTAGTTCATTATTTTATTATAAAACTATAAAATTTTAGTACCTAATATTCCCTTTGCTAAAAATATAGACTTCTAATTAGGGGTGTGCAGCGGATCGAAACCATTGATTTTGGTTTGATCTGCATCCGATCCAATGTGTGATTGGATACTGGGTTTTAATCCCATCCGATCTGCGCAGTAGAACTCATCCAATCCAATCCGCCCCAATCAAGATTTGATTGGATTGGTTTCGTCGGTTTGGGCCTATTGGGCCAGGCCTGTTAAACATATCAACTGGACCTTTAATATTTATCAAACTCTCTATTTATGGCTCATAAAATTAAAAAATAATAGTTGGGCTTGGTTAAACTATCAATTATTTTCAACTTGGACCCATAATTACTGTATTGAGAAACTCATAACTTGTATTTTTTGTATCTAGAAAATTACCATCAAAGTTAGGGTTAGCTTTGTGTTATGTTATATATATATACATGATTATATAGTTACATTATTACCCTTACTTATTTTGAAGAATTATAAAATATATATTATTATGTCGGTAAGTGGATTGGATCGGTTGGGTATTGGTTTCGCACGTTAGGATCCGCCAACTGATCCGTAACCATTGAATTTCAGGAACTCTGAACCGATCCTCCCCGACCTCGTCTTTTGATCAGTTTCGATCCAACCCAAATTGGATTGGATTAGTCTATTTGGGCGGATTGATTATTTTTTCACAGTCCTACTTCTAACTGTTTTTACTTGTAGAGACCGATGACGTGGGAGAGAGAGAGATAGAGAAAATAATGTTTTTAAAATTCAAAATGCTATAACTTTTAATTTACAAATCAGATTTTAACAAAATTTATATTTTCGAAAAATATTTTTCAAGATCTCCAAAATAAGACCAGACAATAATATCAAATTCAAAAAGAAAAAATTCTTTCTAACTCGAATATGCACACAAATTGCATAATAAAAAATCTAGAAATTATGCAAGTTGTAATTTGCATAGGTTATTTTGTATACTTTTGAGCATCTGCACTTTTCTAGGCCTCTATACAAGTTGCATAATAAAAATAACCCAAAAATTGCATTTGCATAGTTAAAACCTATGCAAATTGTAATTTGCATAGACTATTTTTGTATACTTTGAGCATCTGCATATTTGTAAGCTTCTATACAAAAGGACTGCATATTAAAAAAAACTAAAAAATTATGTTTTTATAGTAAAAAAATCTATGCAAATTGTAATTTACATACAATATGGGTTTTTATAGCTTCGTAAATGGGTTTTTTTTCTAAGTTTTTTTTTTTTTTGAATTTGGTATTCATGTCTGATCTTGTTTTAAAGATCTTGAAAAATAATTTACAACGGTATAAATTTTGTTCAAATTCGATTTATATTTTGAAAGTTATTGCCATTTTTATGTTCAAATTCATTAATTAGGGTTTGCTAACGTGCACTATTGTTATTTAACTTATGGTTTTTTTGTCTTTTTGCATTGTGCTAACGTGTACCGAGGACTGTCTGTGCATTAAAAAAAAAGTTGTCCTCCACGCCAAATTTTTTTCCATGCAAGGACATTCTACTCATTTTCTGTAGAAATTTTTTTTAATGTAAATGTAAATTTTTTAAAAATTCACCAAATACCAAAAAGTCTATAATAGAACCAAATAATGCATTATATCTTCGGCATTCATTTGATTCATCTTCTACTTGGTTATCAACTAGTATTAACATAATTTTGCTTAAAAACCGCATTTTTATTTGTCAAATACTAAAAACTCCACAAACATTTCATAATAGCCAAAACCCGCATTTTTTTTTTACCATTTTCTATTTTTAAAGGATGATATTTATGTTTACTCCACTAGCCAGTAAATATTTTTTTAAAATTCTCTTATTACCCTTATTTAATTAAAAAATAATCTCTTAAAAAGATTTCCTCCTTAATTTATGCTTAATTAACTGTTTTTAATTTTTTAATTTCTTTTTTAGTTTAAAATTTATTTTAACTTCATAATATTTTGAAGATTTTATCTTCAACAAACTACTTTATTAAATTAACCGTTTTTATTTTTTTAGTTTCCTTTTGAGTTTAAAATCTATTTTATGTCCTTGATGGAAAATTAATTTATGGATTTACAAAATAAATTTTTTTTCTAAATTATTTTATTTTGGCAAAACAAATTTTGATTTTGCAAAACTAATATTGGCATTACATAACTAGCTTTGTAAATGACAAATCTAAATTTAATTATGCAAAAAATATTTTGATTAGCAAAAAACTTTTTAATACATATGAATTGAAAGTTCTCAATAATTTTTTTTTAAAGAAAATTATTTTAATCGATTTTTTTAGCATCCAAATTAGTTTTGGATTGAAATGGCTTACTTAGGGAGAAAATTTAGGATAATTTGGATACAATCTAATTGAAATAAATTTTTTAGGAAAGATTTAATTTATTACCCTAATTTAATGGTTTATAATATCTTATTACCAAATTTAGGAGCTGGTCAAAATTAGTATCCCACTTATCTAATAAGGACAAAAATGTCCATACAGCTGATTTTGAGAATTTTAGGGGTTTTGGCTATTTTAATAAGTTCATAGAGTTTTTGGGTAGGAATTTCCAAATTTTGGATGTTTTAGCCTTTCTCCGTAGTATTAATGCTATTCATCCCAATAAACAAGTCTTATATTGGTTCCTCGATGTGGAACATCCCACCAAATACATTCCAATTAAAGTTTACTCAAAATGCTCCAACATGCATTGAAGAGAAATCAGCGTGGGACTTATAGGACCGTGCTAGCGTGACATTACTATTTGGTGTCAATAATGTCGGCTCCATCAAGGGCTTAAGGCCCACTATAATGGTTGATATTTTATGAACATGTTCTCCTCACCATATAAATCATTCTTAAAAAAAAAAAAAAATTCTAATACCTCACCATATAGATCAAAAGTAGGACTATTACTAACCGTTTATATTTTTATTTTGCTTACGGTTGGAAATATAGCACAACTTTGATCTGATTAGAAATTTTAGAATGGGTTGATTTTTTTGTGAGGGTGGTCTATATGATGAGGAGAACATACTCACAAAATATCAGCCATTGTAGTAGGCCTGAAGCCCTTGTATTTGGCCAAAAAGCCCAGTGTCGACACTATTGACACCAAACAATGGTGTCACGCTAGCACGATCCTCCATCTAGATTAGAATAACCATATTTCTTTGAGGAATAATCCAAATGGAAAATGTAAAAAAAGTCCCTAAAAAAAATTCATTGTGATTTTAATCCTTTTTTATAAATTTAGTCCTTAGTTTTGGACATAAAAGTCATAAAAGTAGGGACTAAATTTATAAAACAAGGACTAAAATCACAATGACTTTTTTTTCAGGGACTTTTTTTACAAAACCCCTAATCCAAATTTATTTCATTCATTCTTTATGGACATCATCTCTAGCTACTATTGTAATCCTGGAAACACCACAAAATGTATTCAGCTCTAAACTCGTATAAAATGCGGAGAAAAACATCCTATTATTATTAGGGCACTTGCAAGTACTCCCTGATATATGCTTCATTCGATCCAACAACATAAACTCATCTCAGGATCATCAACATGCTTGAAAATTGAGTAGATAAGATTTGTCCCCAACAAAATTTATATACTTTTATGTGATGTATGAAATGCGTTAAAAACATGAAATTTCAATTCTTATTTCACAATGTGTAACCACAGCTACCATGCATTAAGCATTAGGATATGGATTTTGTTAAAAAGCCTCTATGTTAATAGAGAAGATTGTAGTAGATCTAGCAACAGGTCCGATTAAGGTTGACTCCTGGTGATTTAATAGGTCAAGATTATCAAACCTTGATTATTTTGTGAAAGGAGTCAATTTTTCAAATCATAATCCTATTTATTTAGAATTTTTCTATATAAAACAGTTAAATGAGTCAAGGTCGACCCTAACCCTAACAGGGTTGAAGGAGTAACGGGTCATAAAATCCCAACCTAACTCTATATGTTTAGTTGTGCGGGTTGAGTTAAGGTAGAGTCTAGCGTGTCAGATTAGAGTAGGGTTGGCAGGTCACGGTTCCATTTGCCAGCTCTAGCTAGATATCGAAGTCTACACATAAAAACTTTCATCGTTGTTCTTTACCTATTTTTTTGGGCCATGAGAGACTACTAACACCATGTACAAAACCCTTAACTTCATTCGTGGGCATCATGTATGGAAGGCCCGACCCAACAATAAACATACATTTAGGGCTGCACATGGTGTGGTTTTAAATCCAGTCCGAATCGGTCCGAACAGAAAAAATACTGACAAACCATAAAACCAAAAAACTCAAAACCCAAAAAACTGAAAAACCGCAAAAATCGATATTTATGGTCTACTTTTGGTTTCATGTTTTCAAAAAACCAAAAAAATCGAAATCGTACCAAAAACACTGAACCGAAAGACCAAACCAAAAAAACAAGAAAAAAAATCCGCACATATACCTATATAATATACACATGCATTATTATGTATAAATATGCATGCTAAGTTATGAAAATATGAATTAAAGAGCATGGCTATTAATATAATCACAATTTCATAAGTCAATGTATCTATATCAATTTGTATCCTATATGAGGCAATACATATATGTGATGTGTGTTCTCAAATTTATACATATTTATTAATTTATTTATGATATATTTATTTTTTTGTATAATTATTATTTTTATTATGAAAAAATCAATTGTTGACATACCATGATTAAAATTGCCACTATGTTGCTATAGAAAGTATGTTGGGATCCATATAGAGATATCTACGATATGAAGATAAACTCTTCACAGACTTCAACATGTATCTTCATAAAAAAAAATTATATTCAGGGACGAGCTATCTTGCACATTGTTGGAGAGTGTGTCCCACCAAAAAAAATTTAAACTCCAACATCTAATACCTATGAGAAAATTGAGTGCCCCACCAATTATTAAGATTTTAGTATATTGTGCTTTAGTTTTTGTAAAATTAGAATTTGACCAACTCATTTCTTAGCATGTACGCCACAAGCTTTTAGGCACACCAAAGAAATTTATTGTGCTTTGTGATTTTCTCCTTAAAAAAATTTATGACTTCGTCTCTAATCATATCGTACCAAATTTTTTAACCCCTATCAAAATTTAATTTAAAAGTAATAATTAAAATGGATGGCCTATAAATTACCTTATATTATTTTTTATTGATATGATTTTTAGTTAGAATGATCTTCTCATATTAAATTTAATAATTTTCACAAAAAAGAGAGAAAATTAATGATTACTTAAGATGGTTGAACACTTGGACATTTTTTTTATGTTTTAAATTTGAATAAATATTTGGTTATTATCGATTTTTTATTTTTTAAGTTTGAACGAACTTTAATTTTTTACAATGCAAGTGCTCTAATTATGTTATGTTTTAGTTTTAGTTTAAATGATCAATTAATAAATATCATATGTTAATTTTTTTAATCTAGTTAAACTTTAGTTTTGAATGATTTGTCTGCTAAAAAAACCAAAAACTCCTAAAAAAATCTAAAATTTAGAAAAAACAGAAAAATTTAAAAAATTTAAAAAATGGATGGTGTGGTTTTGGTTCTAAAAAAAAAACCATCATGGTTTGGTATGGTTTTGATCTTTCTAAATTAATTAATGGTTTGGCTATCGGTTTGGCAAAAAATCCAACCAAACCGAACTGTGTGCAGCCCTACATACATTTGTGTTGTCTTGGGCTTACAGATCCTCAATCTTATTCCCTTACATGTATGATGCATGTTTCATATTTGACTACTAAAAGCTTAAAAAGTATTATCATGGAAATGCACAAGTAACATAAAAACATGCATCTTATCATGTTTATATTTGAGAGATCTAATAATTGATCATCGTTGGAAAATTATCTTATCATCCATAAGACACTCACCTCACAAAAAGGAGGTCGAGTGTTCGAGTCTTTCTGGTGGTCACTCTATAGGGTTAATTCCCTTGATGTACTCGATAGTTGCTAAATGATGGCACTATCTCGAGAACTAGTCAGGATGCTCTAAGAGGCCCGCTATAAAAAAGTGAGAGAGAGAAAGAAAGAAACATGTACAAGTGTAGCGGATACTTCAAATTTTTACCTTTTTATTATACAAATTAAACTCTCGGAGGGGAAGTTTATTGGGGCGCAAATAGGTTAAAAAAAAGGTAGCCATCGAGTCAACGAGTCAAATTTAGTTGACTCGATGGAAACTCCATCTACAAGGTCTCCATCTATAGATTCCATTTACATAGCTTAAACGTTCAATTTTTCTATCATTCAATTGCCGACGGTATGACAGTCGATGGAAACTCCATCAATAGTGGTTTGGAGGACAGATTTGTGTGCAAGGATATTCAGTGAACTTGTCATATACACCAAATTGAGAGAACAAGGATATCGACGAACTACATAGCGTAGAAATGTACGGATGATTTGAATCTCAAGGACAATCCAACGGTGTGAACCTATAGTGTTGTTTAGTCCATATCTAGTTCCAGCCAATCACATTTAACTCAGGTGCCAGTGTGGCACCATTGAAAGATCCTCTCTACGGTGAAACCAGAACCACAGAAACAAAAAGTGCCACCTAGGCACAAATACGTACCATAAACAGTTTCGCAGATAAGGCAAAGATAAGGCCGATACTCTCACAACCGTTAGATGGATACTCTCATCGAATCCAACGGTCATAAATCACCATCATGGATAAACCAATTCAACCTTTCACAATTCCTATTCTCTTCACCAAAATATAACTCATCCCAAATCTTCAACCTTCTCTCCACCCACCCATTCATCACCACAACACCACCCAGCGCACGTTAGCCTAGCCACCATGGCCACCACCACCGCCGCTGCAACTTCATCTTTCTTAGGAACTCGTTTACACGACGTTCATTCCAACTCGGGAAAATTCCAAGCCCGGTTCGGTTTCGGAACCAAGAAATCCCCACCAAAGAAGTCCGTTTCGAAACCGACTTCGGATCGTCCGCTTTGGTTCCCAGGTGCAAAAGCACCTGAATGGCTTGATGGGTCACTAGTAGGTGATTACGGGTTTGACCCATTTGGCTTGGGAAAACCGGCTGAGTACTTGCAATATGATTTGGACTCGTTGGACCAGAATTTGGCTAAGAATCTAGCTGGAGATATTATTGGGACCCGATTTGAGAGTTCAGAAGTGAAATCGACTCCGTTTCAACCGTACGGGGAGGTGTTTGGGTTACAACGATTCCGTGAGTGTGAACTCATTCATGGAAGGTGGGCCATGCTTGCTACACTCGGTGCACTCGCTGTTGAGTCACTCACCGGTGTCACCTGGCAAGACGCTGGAAAGGTATGTTAAGCTTAAGCAATGATATTATGTAGCACAGACCACCGTAGTTTATGTACTGATTTAGTTCTAACCGTATGATTGCCATCAAATCTTTAATCATTGATAGATCGTTTAGCTGTGTATCGGTTTTCCCTGGACCCACATTTTAAGATCTTCTAACATGCTAGGTACTGAGTCAACTCGATATAGGCTAGTAACTGTACCGGTATTCTGTGAATCGTCTTCCTATAAAACCCATCCAAGTGAAGCAAAAACCGGCCTAGTCAAATATGATTTAGCCGACTCGGCCTTAACTCGGTCAAGTACCGGTTTTCCATTCATCTTTTTCTGGTTCAACTGAAAAATCTGATTGACACTTGGGTCCAACTCCAATAACTCGGACCAACTTGTGTGAACTTTAGGGTGTCAATGTCAACCCGTTTACCCAGAACCAACCCGGACCCATATTTCCAGTTCCGGTTCCACACATTTGAGTTCTGATCTTTTCTTTTTTATGAAAGTACCCTAACCATTAGTATTATTTCCTCTGATTTTGCTATGATTTTTAAAACTTTCTGCATATGAGAATTAAACATTTATTAGGAATCAGAACTGATTAGCCTGATTCTGGTTTCACCTATTTGAGTATCGGAACTAGAACCGATAAAAATTGGAACCAATTTAAACAATCGAAGCAAGGTGGGCTGTCTTATTTCACTGAACCAGGCTCGGTTCTACTAGTGGGCCTACTTTTGGTGGGCCGCACATGCAGACCCAAAACGGAAAGCATTTTATTTTTTATTTATCAGAATTTAGCATGTTGTTATTGTTTTTTCGCTTAATTAATTTGATTTATTATGGTAATTTTTCAGGTAGAGCTGATTGATGGGTCATCCTACCTGGGCCTTCCACTTCCCTTCTCCATTTCTACATTGATATGGATTGAAGTCTTAGTAATTGGGTACATTGAGTTCCAGAGGAACGCCGAGCTTGACCCAGAGAAGAGATTGTACCCCGGAGGAAATTTCTTCGATCCCCTCGGCTTGGCCTCCGACCCTGAGAAGAAGGCCACCCTTCAATTGGCAGAGATCAAGCACGCCCGACTAGCCATGGTTGGCTTCTTGGGCTTTGCTGTTCAAGCCGCCGCTACTGGAAAAGGCCCACTCAACAACTGGGCTACCCACTTGAGTGACCCACTTCACACAACAATCATTGACACCTTCAACTCTTCTTAATTGAGTTTCTCTCACTCCCTTCTTTTATCCATGTCTGGACATTAGATTTTCATGTATCTCTATCATGTAAAAATTCTACAATATTTTGAATTGTTAGGCTTAATTTTATTGCCTAAGTATATATATTTCCTCATTAAAATCTTCTAATTAAATCCATTAAGGCTTTAAAAAGACTAAAGTTCAATTTAGGGATCCACTACTTTAATATATAGGATATGATTAAAATATGTTGTTAGGTTATAATGGAATTTCCTATCAAAAAAATGTTATAATGGAATTATGAAGATGTTATAGTTTCATTGAGGCGCTCTAATAGGCCTGGTTCATAATATTATAATAGAATTATGAAGATTATAATAGTGTATTTGGACGTAGAATTCATATTTCCCAAGGTAAATATGAGTCATTGGAAACATGAATCCCTAGAAACATGAATCTTTTGGTTTGTTTGGCAACCATAAAAAAATTCATGAATTCATGAATCCTTAGAAGCTTGAATCCTTTGGTTTGTTTGGCTGCCTTTTAAAATTCAAGGAAAATCTCGATTTTGTTGTTTTAATTTTTTGGGGTGTAATCTGCATTGAGTTGGGTGAATATATAGTGAATCCTTAGTTTAGAATTTCAGTAAATTCTAAAGGGGGGAGGTGGGACTCCAAAATAGAGATTTGCTGTAAAATATATTTCCCTAAGAAACAAATTTCTAAGGATTCCTGGCAACCAAACAGACCAGGGAAACATGAATCTCTTGTCTCCACTAAATCCTTACCTTGGAATCCCTTCCAAATAAACTATAAGTTCCACCAAAAAAATTCCTTAATGGTTTGTTTGGAAGAGGGATTCTAAGGTAGGGATTCAGTGGGGACCAGGGATTCATGTTTCCCTGGTCTGTTTGACTGCCAAGAATCCCTAGAAACTTATTTCCCAAGGAAGCATGTTTTCTAACAAATCTCTGTTTTGGAGTCCCACCTCCCCCTTAGAATTTGCTAAAATTCTAAACTAAGGATTCACTATGTATTCACCAAACTCAATGCAGATTACACCCCACAATATTAAAACAACGAAATAGAGATTTTTCTTGGATTTTAAATGGCAGCCAAACAAACCAAAGGATTCATGAATCTAAGGATTATTTTTTTATGATTGCCAAACAAACCAAAGGATTCATGTTTCTAGGGATTCATGTTCCTAAGGACCCATGTTTCCTAAGAGAAACATGAATTCTGCATCCAACCATATTTTAAATTAAATTTTTTTTTGTGTTCCAATTTGCTTGATTTTTCATACATAAACTATTGTCAAAGCTAACTGCTAGGTGGCAGAATTGAGGAGATTAATGCGATAGTATATTTATACAATGTGGTTACAAGATTTTTATTAGGCCCACATAAAGAAGATCCCAAAGTCCAAGAATGTTTTCTTCGCACATAGATCATTCTCATATAAAGTCGACATGTTATAAATTTTTTAATATTATGAAATTTGGCTTAAAATGATGAAAACACGGACGGCCTATACATCACGGACGGCTTATATGTTTTTGAATGGTGTGATTTCAAATAGAATAGTCTATATGGTGAATAGATAATTATCGAAACAAATCCTTAGATCATCAACGCTTAGGCCCAAAAATTCTATTCTTGTAAGTTGTAACAAAATTGAATGAATAAATTTGTGTAAATATCCAGCATCTTAATCTCTATATATAATGCGGCTTCATACACGGCTATGAAGTTGCGTTTTTTTCTTAACTTATTTTTAAGAAATACAGAATAGATCCCGTCATATTATTTATTTTTTTACACTTGGGTTACACTTGCCAATGTGGTTATATTGAATTGATCCAAGGGCTGACTTTTTTTTACGATGATCTACTCAACGTCTAGATCATATCGGCATATACACTGTCATCAGTGGGCCCACCTACATCTTATTTTTTTCAATAATAACGTGCCACATAATTTATCAATTCACACGTGAATGTGAATGTGGTAAAATAAGACTGCCACGTAAGAAAAATACATATTTCTCAAAAACAATTCCTCAAATATTAATGTGAAGATACAACTTTAAGTTGAGTTGGCAGTGAAATAGAATGTCATTGGTAGAATGGAAAGACACTAGCGTGAAAAACGATGACATTGTGAAGTTGAATGTCCGATTCTTTCAAATTATAGACATTCAGCTTCACAATGTCCTCATTTTTCACATCAATTCCACCAATAGCATTCCATTCCACTGCCAACTCAGTTTATTTGAATTTTTTTTTTAGAAAATGAATATTTTTCCTACGTGGCAGTCTTATTTTACCGCATTCACATTACATTAGAGATGCTCTAATAACTAAAGAGTGATACTAGACAGAGACCATTTTTGTTGAGATTAGATGCAGATCACTTGATTTGTCAGATTTACGTAGAGATGATCATCCTTAATAAACATTAAGAGGTTGTTTGTTTTTTTTTTTTTTTCTGAAAAACATGTCTGAATTTGACTCGGAGTCTGAATTGGGCCGAGTCAGATTTCAGATTGTTTGTTTTTTATTTTTAGAGTGTCTGAGTCAAATTTTGACTCAGCAAAATGTCTGAAATAAGGAGGTTTTTTTTCAGCACAAAAATTGAACTGAAAAGAAATAACATATGTTGACTCGTTGTTTTACAGTTTTGTCCTCTAATATTTATTATAATGATAAAATCGTCATTTTTACAGTTTAACTGAGATCCTCCATTCACGATCTCCCCCAATTTGGAGGGGATGCCTACCATCTGAGCCACCCTGATTGGCGAGCTTGCTAATATAACTTACTCTAAACTAATAGGGATATATTTTAATTAAATAAGGGCAAAAGTGTCAAAAAGTTTGTCAGATATCATTTATAAAAAGAATTCAGATGAAAAAACAAACAAACTTAAATTCAAACAAGTCAGATCTAGATGATCTCAGATCCAGATGACCCAGGTAGTCTCAGATTCAGATTTCAGATTCAGATTTCAGAAAAAAAAAAAAAAAAAACAAACACCACTTAACTCTTTTTAAAACCATTTATTTACTATTAGGGTTTGTTTGGTTCGATGTAATTGGAATTGAAGGTCGTTACCCATTAGAATTCAATTGATATTCTTTAGAATAGGAACCATCCTTCCGAAGTATTGCTGTTTGGTAGGCTTTTAGAATTGGAAAATAAATTGGCTTGAAATCAAATTATAAGTGTTTGGTTTGTTCGAGTTATATGGATGGAAGTCATGCATTTTTTTTTTCTTTAACAATCTGAACATAAACTTGGGTTTTTCTGGGTTTACAATTCAAAAAAAAATTTTGGGGAAAGATCAACAACGATCAAAGATTGGACACCCAAATCAGTTATAGGGCCAAATTTAGGGGAAAATACAACTTGATTAATAGAATGATCACTGAAATTAGGGCAAACTTCATTAGAAATTACAAAGATTAGACACCAATGGAGGAAGATCTTCTTTAATTGTTTGAATCCGCAAAAAAAGGTGGCTGATGATCAATTACCCATTCAAGTCTCGATGAAGATCGTTGATTTTAACAGAGAAAGTAAAAGATCTAGAAAGAGAAGAAGAGAGGAGTTTTCAGAGGAGAAAGACAGAGAGAGATTTTAGAGGAAGGAGTAAAAAAAAGGGTTGATCTGTTGAGTTTAAAGAGAGTTTTGAGACGAAGGAGTAAAAAAAAAAGGGCTGATCTGTTGAGTTTGCAGGGTGAGAGAGAGAAATGGGTTTTCAGAGTGAGAGAGAGTTTCGAGAGGAAGGGAAAAAAAAAATAGTAGAAAGGAGAAGGGAAATCCCTTTTAAAAGAATGACGTGGCAGATGGAAATAAGGAAGAGGTTTGTATTCACAGGGGGAACGGGCAAGAATGCGTACTACCGTCAGCAGCGGAAATTATTTTCGGCTCGAAGTTTGAATTCTATAGAAATAGCTGAACCAAAGATTAGGGCCCGTTTGGTTCGCGATTGGAAAATTTGTTTTCAAAAACTAATTTATACCTAAATTAACTGGATTTTGTATCAGATCTAAAACTATTCTTTTGACTTTACTATAAAATTCTAAATGATTTCATTGAAAATAAAGAAAACAACATTTTTTGTTTTATAAAATCATACATGATTTTATTGGAAATCCTAAAATAGTTTTAGATGTAGTACAAAATGCATATTAGTTTAGGTGTAAATTAGTTTTTGAAAACAAGTTTTCCAATCGCAAATTAAACGGGCCCTTAATTTTTGGAACTAACCTCAATTAACGAATTCCAATCTTCAATTCCAACGAACCAAACACACCCTTAAATTTTTGGGGTTAGAAATTTTTGAACAAGCTAAGATAATCTAAAATTTCTTCACCAATAAATTCTCTTAGATCAACTATGCGTCTGGTAAAAAAAAAAAGTGATTGGTGTAGCATTACTCAATTTACTCTAATAATTAAGTCATAAACAATTATTGTTTTTATTTTTTATAAAAATATGACTTTTGAGTCAGGTTCGGAATACTTAACGAGTAATACACACGAGAAAATTATAGAGCAACACATGAGCAACTGAAGTGTAAAGACAAATAGGATGACTATTAAATAGGGTAAATCCAACTAATACAATCACCATTTAGTGGGTCTTCAAAATCTTGTTGTCTTGTTGAGATAGCGTTATTATCCAAGTACTAAGTAATATTTGATAGATGTTTTCCACAAGACCAACAATGAAACTTCAAAATCCACGGTCCAAAATCACCAATCAAGGTGATATCCTTCACAAATTCACTTATTATAGTATGGTTGGAAAAGAGATTTTAGGGAGGGATTTTATGGGGACTATGAATTTGTTGGAAAAATCATGTTATATTTTACTACTAAATCCCTGGTTACCACAAAATCTCTCCCTAAAATCCATTGTCTAAGCAGACTATTAACGTAGATTATCAATAGTGGGCCCAAAATATGTGTGGGATTGTCTTACACGGTTGACAGGTATTAGTGAACAATACCTTACATAAATCCAGTTCACTTATTATATTGTATCCATGTTAATTGGTCTTTTTGTGAGAAGTCTGAGTGACTGACTTCTGCGTCTGGTCTGTTTCATACTTTTTGTAGAACAATTTGCAGGTAGGAAGAGATCTTCCATTTTTTTAACCTAAAAGAATTTGTTTCTTTCTCTCTCATCAGTTGTTGGGTTTCTTTTTTCTCACGGAGATTGATTTTGTGGTTTTCTGCTTCTTCATTTTTTTGGGGAAAGAAGAGAGGAAATTGAGAATTTCTTTCTTGATTTCGAGAGATAGGAAAAATGGGTAGGCTTTTTTTGATCAATTTGGAAGGCAAGATCTACAGCTGCAAGCACTGCCAGACTCATCTTGGTCTATTCGATGATATCATTTCAAGGGTTTAATCTTCAACTCTTGTGACTCATTAATCCTTATATTCCTATGTGTTACTTTTTAATCCTTCATTTTGATTCGTAATATATTCTGTCTATGGTTTTCCGTTGGAATTATATGAGTTCTTGTTGAAATGCATCATGGGTTACTCTTAAATCAATGGTTTTATTAGTAATTTGGTACCTAATGGATGATATATATGTTTTTTTAGAGATTAGCCATTGGAAAGAAAACCCAACTTGAGGTTTTATCTTTTTGTTGAAGATTTCATTTTAATTAATTGTGGTTTATCTGGATTGTTGTTCTGATGTTCTTGACGTACTGCATTGGCATTCTTCTGTCTTTAGTTCTCTAATTAACGATCAGATGATGATGTTTATGAGTCACATTAAAGATTTTGAGTCTAGGGTGGATTTACTATTGGGGTTTTGTGTGCATTTACTGTTGGGATTGTTATCAGTTCTTGACAGAGAAATGGGTCTCATTAATGGAGAACCCATTTCCAATTGTAGGAAGTAAGGAAAATCAGATTTGGGATGTTTTCTTTTTTTTTTTTTCTTTAGTGTTTTGGGTTTTTAGCTTCTTTGGTTTGATTCATGTTGAGTTTCTGTCTGTGAAAATATAATTGTTTTTTCAGAGTGAGTTGTGAGAATTTCAAGCTTGATGTTTCTCAGTAAGTTTTGAAGGAATTTCTTGTTAGATATATAAGAGAAATAAAGAAGTAACGGAATGGTGTTTTATCACTCTATAGCATGCGTTCTCAAATACTCTATACTTTATCTGTTGGTTATGTTCGTCTCTGTTCGTAAGAATCGTAACCATTTGTCTCGAAAGTCTTATTTTGTTGCTGTAGCGTTAATATATGATTCGAAATATTTCTTAGGATTCATGAATAAATGGGTCATATGGAAAGGAGGGACTAGTTTGTCAATAGTGGGTGTTGATATATCCTCTCTGTATTTCACTCCAACGTCAGGTCAGGGGTTTGTTTGTGATCAAATTTTATTACTCTGGCTTGATTTGAATAAAAGGGAAATGCGCTATCCTTGTTGAATTGAAGCACCCATGGCTCATGTAAATAGGTTGCTGTTAATCTTATGTTTCTTATTAGTGGGTACTTCAAATTGCCTTGTCAGACTTACCAAGAATGAAACTCATTCCCCCCTTTCTATTTTAATCAGCCATGAAATTATACATCTTCAATCTAAATCCATTGTTCTGTTATTATAGATTAACGGAGTTTCTTTGTATTTGGCATGAGGCATGACATAGATTAGATCATTAACCACTTTCATTCTTGCATATGAAAGTCTAGTTTTTTTTTTTTGCTTGTATTAATGATACATAGAATGTTTACCAAGAGAATGTTCTGACTTATTTGTTTTCCTATCTTGCTTTGTGCAGTCCTTCCATTGCAAGCATGGGAAGGCGTACCTCTTCACTAAAGTGTAAGTATTTCTAGATATACTATAATCTAATAATGTCAAATACCATGAAAGTTGAATCTTTTTGCATAATTTCTTTATTTATCTTGAAGAAATGGGGCTGTTCTTTCTCTTATTAAGTTGGCAAGTTCTTTGTGTATATCACTCTTGCGAACACCTTCAAGTGTATCTAGATCACTTAAAGACTTATTGATGTAAATAATATTTGCGGAAGCGTTTCAACTCTCTAAAAAAACACGATTTCTACTAATCAAAATATATTCATTATAAAACATAATTAATTTTCGTACTAGGAGCTCTTTATATAGATAACTCCTCACCAAAGAGACCAAAACTTACTAAAAACCTAAAAACTTGCAACCCAAGTAAACTACTAACCTAAGGACACTTTCTAAACATAAAATAACTCAAAAATAGCAATTTAAGACCTCCTAAAATACCTACCTAAAAGCTAATACGAAATTAATAAAAATAGAAACTATTTTCTCTCTCTAGAATATTTTGTACACATCACTTATTCTCGCCTTTTGTATTCTGCAAAAAACTTTTACCGTGAAGTCATTACACATCAGTACATGAACTAGTTGACTCAATGCTTTACTTCTTTCTTCCTCAGGACTCCAATGTGGGTAGTACTGCATGAAAGAGAATGGTTGTCTATTTGTCCCTGTGCTGATCCGATCTAGTAAACATTTCTCCGTAATGCTAAGATGCTAGTAGGAAAAGTGAAGATAGAGATGAATTAAAGAATCATAAGTGTGTAAACATGAAAAATATGAACAAGGATGGTGATTCAGATGCATCAAATGAGAAAATTAGCTTACATATCTCCATGTGCTCCTGTTCATTTAAAAAAATTGCACCTAGACAAACTGTTATATTTTTTCATAGTTCATGTCTTCAAAGCATCATTATCCATTTATGATTTGGAAGCTCAACTAACTATTTTCTTCTTCTAATGCTTGACAGTGTGAATGTCACAGTTGGTGAGATGGAAGAGCGGTTGATGATTACTGGGATGCACACTGTTCGTGACATATTCTGTGTCGGCTGCGGGGCAATCGTGGGGTGGAAATATGTAGGCTCAGTACGCTGATGCTTTATGTTTTTTAGATGGTTGTATAGAGTGAATGAATTACAAGATACGAATCCAAACTACGTACAATGAAGCTTTTAAAACTATTACACAGTATCATTGTGTCATCGTTCTGTAGTAACTTGTTATTCATTATGGTTTTTTTCAGGTAGCTGCGCATGACAAGAGCCAGAAATACAAAGAAGGGAAATTCATCCTTGAGAGGTAGGTAGCTTGCAAGTCTTTAGAGTCCAAATGGTGTGAAGTTTAACGTTTGAAATCTCTATCTATTCTATTATAGTGCCAAACTTGAAAGTTACAGAGAGGCTATTGTTGCAAAACTTCTCAAAATACCCATCTTATAAGTTCCTTCTAAGCAAAATGTTTAATCAAAACTGTAAATTCTTTTTCAGTGAAGGGTTTATTTTTATTTGGCATCTTTAATGGACTTTAAGATTAAATAACCCAGTTCTAGCATGACATTACATAGTCAAATAACTCTCACATTAAATAACGTCTCCTTTTATTTTTTTTATTCTCTTTTTCCACATTTTACTTCCATTTTTGAAAAAACGTTATGAGAAATTTATGTATATATTGTAAGTATACACTTATCAGACTTTACAAAAACTATTGTGCAGAGTTTAGGGTTTATCCACTAGTTTTATTTAGATGGACTTTTCTTGTTGAGCAGGTATATGGTGATGGGTCCGGGTGGGAACCTTTATTTTTTCAACAGCCATGAAGCCCAAATTAGTGGTAGTGATGCAGATGATGCCTGATTGACCTTCTCCTTAATCATGCAATTCTCATACCTGATCTAAATGTACATTCTCTCAACCCTGAAGTTCTTTCTTCAACTTTGTCCAGATTCTTGGACATCCGTTTATAGTAGTGTCTCATTGCTGCATTTCAATTTCGGTTCCGTTGGTCATTTCTTTTAGGTCTGTTGATTTTTGAATTCCAATTATAAACATTGACATCCGTTTATAGTAGTATCTCATTGCTGCATTTCAATTTCGGTTTCGTTGGTCATTTTTTTTAGGTATATTGGTATTTGAATTTTATTGTGCTTCGGGTATACATTTATGGTTTCAGGATCCAGGGACGCCAGGTTTTTGACAAAACTTGGAGGCTCTTGATTTTCGATCATCCTACAGTTAAAATTATGATAAATGATCCTTGTCACGTCCTAAATAAAAGGGCCACAACAGCATATTTTGAATGGTTAGATGATCGAAAATCATCTCAAGGTTTTGCCAAAACTTAGCATCCGAGGTTACCAAATTATATGGGCCTTATGGGCTTTCCTGATTTTTATGGGCTTAGGATGAGCCTATAAGAATCCATGGGCCTCCACACAAAAGCCCATGGTGAGTAACTCTGGTGCTCATGTTAGCACGTGCTCGGCGTATCGTTTCACTAATTCAAATCCGGTTAATCATCGATACTGTTGCTACGTGGCGTCATTAGATCGTCCCTAATTCAAAATATAGCATCAGACTGTTGCACTCCCCCAGGTACAAGTCAGTCAACTATTATAGATCCTCTCTAGGTGCCAGATCAGGCTTACATCACTATTTTAAACGGCCAGGATTTAAAGGACAAAAATGTAATTTATTCTAAAACCGAAGTTGTGTCTCGGGTGGACGATATAAAACTGCAATAACTGACAGCACCAATTCAAACCCTCACAATTCACGAGATGATCAAATACACATTGGAGCAGACCAACAATGACCTTTTTTAAGATGTAGTAGGGATCCGACGGACCAGATTTGATATCAATAAAATTCTTGGGTCTGGATAAAGGGGAAGCTTAATTGGATGGGGGGGAAGCTTCATATAATAACACACCACCAAAATTCACCCCACCCCAATGTTTTAAAAACCGGACCGGTAATCGAACCGGAAAAGCTAGTGGGTTGGGTCAATCTGGTTCAACCAGTGGGTTGACCAGTGGGTTAAGTGTCTTTTAGGAAATGCTAAAAATCTTAAATAACAATTAGTTTTATAGTAATTATACTATCATAATTACAACAATCTAATGGTAGCTGAAATGGTAAGAGGTTTGTCATTTTAAGGTCCTAGGTTCAAAACTCAGCAAGCTCATTTTTGCAAAATGTAAAAAATTATAACACTTTAACTTAAAAAAACCGGTTTAAAAATCGACTGGGTCACCTGGTTCACTGGTTCAACCGGCCGGGTCGACCGGTTCACATTTAAAAAGACGGTTTTTGAGAAAATTACTGGGTCAATGTTGACCCGAACCAGAAATTTGACTGGGTCACCGGTTCACCGGTTGAACCGGTCGGTCCGGTCCGATTTTTAAAACACTGCCCCACCCTTCTACAATTTTTCTATTTTACGACCCACCAAAAAATACACTCCACCTCTACCACCATCACCGATTCACTAGCTACCACCAACAACAACTCCTCTACCATCTGAAATTTCTCTCTCTATCTCTCTCTCTTTAAATAGCAGGTCGATCCCATATCTGAATTTTATTTTGACGATCGAATTCGACTGAAATTTTCAGTCACCACTGGTCGAGATCATGATTTCGACTAGTGATAGTCGAAAATTTTAGTTGATTTTTTTTTACCAGATTTGGGTTTCAGCTCTCTCTCTTTCTTTCCCCATTTGTTTTCTCTTAGGCTGTGTTTGATAGCAAGGAAATGTATTCCGCGGAAATAGGTTCATTTCCACCACTTCCATATAATTAATTCCTTGGGGGGGCCAAGGAAGTCTATTCCATGGAATTACCTTAAAAACTAACCATTAGCCACGCTTTTAAGTAACTGGGCCCCCATTTCCGTGGAATTAAAAATGTAAACAAACGGTGGAATTTGTATTGTTTCCGCCGAACTAACCCATTTCCATGGAATTCGAATGCTATCAAACACAGCCTTAATCTCTCTTTCTCCGTTCTCTCATTCAACTAGGGTTTGTTGACTAGGAAAAAAATTTCTAAGATCTCATGTTGGTGGTGATGGAGATGGTGGAGGTGGTGGTGATAGGGTGTATTTTATTTTGTGGGGTGGGGATAAAAATAGATTGCCCTTTCATCGAGGGCTAGGCCCAACAATATTGCTTTGTTTCCCATCCAAATCAGCTTTCCTAATATCATCCCCAATTTTTTTTAATACGCTTGATGGAGTTATTAGGGCAGGGCCAGTGCCATACCCTTAACCCCTTAAAATATTGGGTTGGTTAAGGGTATAAGGGTACGATAGGGCCAATAGCATTCAAGAAAATCTCGCGGAAGATTTCCACGAGAGTCATCGCGGAAATCTTCCGCGATCCCTATTTTTTATGGATTTTTTAAACCCTTTTTTCTGGTCGCAGAACTCTTCCGGGGAACTCTTATATGAGTACCCCTGAACCCTTAATGCTACCTCAGACTAAGGGTTAAATTGGCGGTTCTTATGCACAAAGATATCCACTAACCTTGGCTTTTAAGTTAAGGGTTCAAGAGTACCCATAGGCCCTGCCCTTAGCATCCGGCCTTTTTAGCGAAAAAGTCAATGGTCGAGGTCGAGCATGTGAGTCCTGTGAGGAGGGAGTGGTCACTGCAAGGCGGCAGGGACTGTAGAGTAGAACTAGATTATAGGCCCGTGCTACGCACGGGCATGCATTTTTTATTTTTTATATTTTAAAATTAAAAAAAATTGTAAAATCGTTGTGATTAGAATTATTTATTAATTTAGCAATAATTTTTTTTAATTATAAACAATCGCACAACACAATATATATATTACAACAGTAATAACTAAAGAAATTGATTACTCAAAAATATCTAATCCAAATTCTCTAATTTTCTACAAATTTTCTTTGAGTGATTCCCTTCTTGTTGATCTTTTTCTTCATTTTCTTCTTCTATTTTGCTTGTTGTTGCATTGCTATGTTCCTGCAAGAATTATAAAAATTAGTTTCTAATGATATTTGTTAATAAAAAATGTTTAATATTTTCATATTTACCTTCTCCATTAGTTCTAATAAGTGTCTGCTTTCAATTGAGTAATTTATTGACCAAATCTTTGATGAAGTTAAGCTGTTATTTCTGTTGCGGATATCATACTCTGTGCACCTGATCTGAAAAATTAATTTAATTCCAATAAATTTTTTGAATATTTTTGCAACTTTTTCCCTTCCTCCTTCCTGCATATATTACAATATTTATCAATACTTTTTAAATTATTAAAATTACAGTATAATGAAAATTACAACTTGTTGTCAAATGCACATACCTGTGTTGCAATATCACATAATTCATTTGCTGGTAATTTAATTATATATTCCGCATCTTTATCAAAAACTGTAATGGTGGCACTCCTTGTATGATCGTGTATCTCCATCAATACCTTGTACCTGTTTGCATTTACATTAGTTATAATTATATTATTAATTTATTTTACATATACATTATATAAATACATATATTTGTCCTTATACCTTTGTACTGGATATTTAACGTCGTGTTTGCATTTCTCACATTTATACATCGCCTCTTCTTGGTTTACTCTCTTTTTGCATATTGGACATGATAAATAACTCCACTCGTAATCATCTGAGACTTTAAGGATTGTAGCTTTACTGGTGTATTTCCTTCCCTGTAATTTAATTAAAATAATATTATTTATTTTAGTTATATATTTAATATTGACGATTTGTACATTCTTACCAGATTATTGTGGTTCACCACTTCTTCTAAAATTTCCTCCAGTGTTTTTCGATTCGTTTGCATCTCTTGCTCAATAGATAATTGAATTTTTTTTGGTGTGTCGAGTATCTTAATTGTTGATTCCTCTGATTCTGGCACACTATTTAGAAATTAAAAATTATTTATGTTATCAATGTAAAAAAATAATTAGTCTAGATTATTTTATTTATTTAGACAGAGTTTATTTTTATTACCTTTCCATAATTGATGCAACCTCTGGTATTTCCAAATTCAGGTATATTTTTGTTGCACTTGATGCTGATAGATTTGTGTTTCCTGTATTTATTTTAAATTAGTTAATTATTTTTTTTTAAATGCTGAGTTTCATATATTTTTTTGATTTTTTATATGCTTACCTCCAAAAACTTTAACTGTTGAAGTTATTATCAAAACTATCGCCTTTGATTTGTTTTCAACGATATTGTCTCCAACCACTTTTGCTTGCTCCCCCCACAAAGTCACGTTCACTTCATTGCTGCTGTAATGTAAAAACACATGATCAGTTAGTTTTATATTTATTTGATTTTTTAATAACAATTTACTCACTCTTGATTTTTTATCTTTATCTCCCTTTTTGACGTTATTTTTCCATCTTTCCTTCTGAATTCTTCCATGTTAGACATTTCTTGCAATAATCCAACGACATCTACAAAAAAAAATTATATATTAATAATAATTTTAACAAATAAATTTATTTTTATTTTGTTCATGTACCTGTTAAATATGTATCATTTCCTTTTCTCGAAGGCAAGTCATTGAATTCCACAAAATTGAACTTGTGCATCTGGATGTTTTCATGAATTCCATCCAATTCTTTTACAGAAGTGTCCCCTCTAAATTGTACGAAGTAATCTTTTTTGACAACTCGATGTTTGCCTGTGGGTATTAGCACTTTAAAAGTTTTAATTTCAAATACTCTTCCTTCTTGTAATTTTCCTTCGAATTTTTTCATCTCTTTATTTTTTACGATCGCTTCCATTTCTTCACCCTGCAAAAATTAACCATTAATAAAAATGAAAAAAAATATGTAGTAAATTTTGATTTAATTACTTACTTCTTCATCTAGTAGAAGCATGTTCCAGCTTATGACTTGGCTTTTTATTTGGTTTATTGCATTCCACAACCTTGATATTCTGACCTTAATTTTCCACCAATCAGTCGTTGTGTTCAACTGCTACAGAGTCTGATAACTTGTTATTGACATTATTTTATTCAACCTGTTATTAAAATTATTAAATCATTAGAAAGATTAATGGATATATAATATTAGTTTTGTAGTTTTCAATATAATAATTTTACACATACAATTTATACCTGTTCTCAAGTTGTTGAAAACTTCTTTATATACTATATTTTGTGTGTATCCAGGTTTTTCACCTTCTTTATTTTTTAAGAGTATCTTCAAACCACTGCGTGAAGTTGTTCTTGATACTGCAACATATAATTGTCCATGTGTGAATATTGGTCTTGGCAAGTAGATTCCGACATTGTCTATTGTCTGTCCCTGGCTTTTATTTATCGTCATCGCAAAATATATTTTTACCTGAAATTGCCGTCGTTTGAGAATGAAAGGCCATTTTGTGTCTGTTGATGACATTATTATTCTTGGGATGAGTACTTTACTTCCTATATTGTTCCCTGTTATTATCTCAGCTTCAATGATCCTTCTCGCCAATTGCGTCACAATTAATCTCTTTCCATTGCATAATCCAATGGTTTGATTTAAATTTCTCAGCAACATTATTGGAACCCCTACCTTTAATTGTAGTTCGTGATTGGGCATTCCCGTTAATTGTAATGTATTCAAAAACTTTGTGGGGAATAAAATATTTTGTTCTTCTATTGATTCTGATACTGGACTTATTGAATCAGCACTTCGATAGGTACGTGAATATCCGGGCATTCTTGATGTAATGTTCCAATTTATCTCATCCACATTTTCATTGGTAGGTGCCAAGATGCATCTATCTCTTAAGTAGTTCCTTTCTGTCAACCTATTGTGGAGATTAGGATATGTACTATTTACAATTTTTTCGATTGCATCATCTTCTGCCGTTAGCAGGTATTCATCTGGTATTTTAATCCATGTTGGTTCTTCTCCTTCGTGCATCGAAGTTGTTTGTATGTTTCCATCTCCTATATCTAATACCCATTTGCTGAAGTCAATTATATCATCAATCATTGCTCCATTTGTGCTACTATTCATTAAGCGCATATTAATTGATAAAGTGAAAAGTTGGCATTGGTTCCATATACGGGATTTATTAATTGATGCGCTAACGATTGTTTCTCTTGCTCCTTTTGGGATAACGGGTAAAATTTTTCTGAAATCTCCTCCTAGTAAGATTGTTTTTCCTCCAAATACTCGTTCTTCTGAATCTTGTATTGTAAACCTCATCAAATCCCTTAATGTTTTGTCAACAGCTTCTAGTGAATTTCTATGTATCATTGGGGCTTCATCCCATATAATTAAATCTGTTTTACGTATCAATTCTACTAAATTTGACTGTTGAACGATATCACAACACGAATCTTCATCGACATTAATTGGAATTTTGAATCTAGAATGTGCAGTTCTTCCGCCAGGAAGT
>MVGT01004037.1:877326-931683 GCA_002174775.1 Macleaya cordata | reverse complement strand
CCAAAAGGCAAGCCTTGCCTAACATGAAAGGTACACTTCTAAACACTTGTACTCACTGTTTAGTTGGTAAACAACATAGAGTTTCCTTTCATAGAAATTCACCTAGAAGAAAAACAGATATTTTAGAACTTGTTCACTCTGACGTTTGTGGACCTTTGAAGGTCAAAAAAAATGGTGGTGCTTTGTATTTTGTTACTTTTATAGATGATGCTTCCAGGAAAGTGTGGGCATATGCTTTGAAGACTAAAGATCAAGTATTTGAGGTCTTCAAATCCTTCCATAACATGGTGGAAAGAGAGACAGGAAAGTCATTGAAGTGTCTACGCACAGATAATGGGGGAGAATACATTGGAGATCTTGATGCATATTGTAAAAGCCATGGTATTATGCATGAACAGACAGTTCCCAATACTCCACAGCAAAATGGTGTAGCAGAAAGGATGAACCGCACCATTCTTGAAAGAATCAGATGTATGCTCTCACATGTCAAGCTGGCAAGAAGCTTTTGGGGTGAAGCAATGCACACCGCATGTTATCTTATCAATTTATCACCTTCATCACCGTTAGATGGAGATGTAGCTGAAAGAGTGTGGACAGGTAAAGACGTTAACTATGGGCACCTTCAGGTGTTTGGTTGCAGGGCATTTGTGCATATACCTAAAGATCAGAGATCCAAACTTGATGACAAAGCCAAGCAGTGTATTTTCTTGGGTTATGCAGATGAAAATTTTGGTTACAAATTATGGGATCGAGTTGACAAGAAAGTTATCAGAAGCAGAGATGTGGTCTTTCTTGAAGATTAAACTATTGAAGACATTGAGAAGATTGAGAAGCATGAAACTCATAGTTATGATCTTATTGATTTGGATCCTATTGTCCCTCCTAGTGTTCAACATCAGCATGATGATAATGGGGTTGATGCAGGGGAAGTAGAAAATCATGAAGAAGAAGCTCATGAAGATGTTCCTGCAGATGATGGTGAGCAAGGAATTCAAGTTCCACAAGAACCACTAGTTGAGTTAAGAAGATCCACTAGAGAAAGACATCTATCAAAGAAATATCTTCCACATGAGTATGTAATGATTACAGATGGAGGTGAACCAGAGTCTTATGAAGAAGCTCTTGATGCTCCTAACAAAAATGAATGGTTGAAAGCTATGCAAGAAGAGATGAATTCTTTGCATAAGAACAACACATATGAGTTGGTGGAGAAGCCAGAAAAGAAGAACAAGTGGATTTTCAAAATCAAAACAGAAGAAAGAACTCACAACCAAGGTATAAGACACGGTTAGTTGTGAAGGGATTTGGGCAAAAGAAAGGTATTGACTTTGATGAAATTTTCTCACCAGTGGTGAAGATGTCCTCTATACGTGTGGTATTGGGGTTGGCTGCAAGCATGAACCTAGAGATAGAACAACTAGATGTGAATACAGCTTTCTTTCATGGTGACTTGGAGGAAGAGGTGTACATGGAGCAGCCTAAAGGTTTTGAAGTCAAAGGCAAAGAACACATGGTTTGTAAGCTGAAGAAGATTCTATATGGGTTGAAACAAGCCCCAAGGCAGTGGTACAAAAAGTTTGAATCCTTTATGAAGGATAATGGATACAATAGAGCAGGATCAGATCATTGTGTGTTTGTTCAAAAATTTCCTGATGGTGATTATATTATTCTTCTGCTTTATGTTGATGATATGTTGATTGTTGGACAGGATGCTATCAAAATTGACAGGTTGAAGAAAGATTTGAGCAAATCTTTTGCCATGAAAGACTTGGGTCCAGCAAAGCAAATTCTAGGCATGCATATCACTCGTGATAGAAAGACAAGGAAGTTGTGGCTATTACAAGAGAAGTACATTGAGAAAGTACTTCAAAGATTCAACATGGACAAGGCAAAGCCAGTAAGTTGTCCACTCGCTAATCATTTCAAGTTAAGTCGTGATCAATGTCCCACAAGTGAAAGTGAGAAATAAGACATGAAGAAAATTCCTTACGCTTCAGCAGTAGGAAGTTTGATGTATGTTATGGTGTGTACAAGACCGGACATTGCATTTGCAGTTGGGGTGGTTAGTAGATTTCTTTCAAATCCAGGCAATGAACATTGGAAAGCAGTGAAATGGATTCTAAGGTATCTCAGAGGAACGTCGAAAACTTGTTTGTGTTTTGGTGGTGGAAAGTCAGTATTAGAGGGTTACACAGATGCAGATATGGCAGGAGATGTTAACTCCCAAAAGTCCACATCAGGTTACTTGTTTACTTATGCAGGGGGAGCTGTGTCATGGCAATCTAAATTGCAGAAGAGTGTAGCTTTATCTACTACAGAGGTAGAGTACATTGCAATTACAGAGTGTTGCAAAGAGATGATATGAATGAAGAAACTATTTGCAGAACTTGGTGTAACACAAGATAAGTATGTCATTCACTGTGATAGTCAGAGTGCAATTCATCTCAACAAGAATTCAAGTTTTCATTCTAAGTCCAAGCATATCAATGTGAGATATCAGTGGATTCAAGATGTTCTTGAAGAGAAGGTATTACAGATTGAGAAGATCCATACTGATGACAATGGTTCAGATATGATGACAAAAGGGTTACCCAAAGGCAAGCATGAGTACTGTAGCAGCAGTGCAGGTTTGGGAATGGTGGATCCCTCCTCATAAGTCGGGAGGGGGAGATTGTTGGGATGTCCCTCCATATGGGGGGGACCACCAACATAGCATGCTTGTCCCCCTTTTGATATTTTAAGGGGGACAAGTCTCTTTTGTGTCTTCTTGGAGGACCAAGCAGCTGAGTGAATCAAGGAGTCTGTTTTTGGGTTCCTTTCGACACCCTCATTCGAGAGTAGCAGAGAGAGAACCGTGAGAGAGTGTAACAGAGAGAGGAGAAAAAAGAACTGACGAGAGAGAGAGAGAGAGTTCGTGAAGGAGGAGCTGCTGATCAATTTTCCGGCGACGGCGAGCTTGTGACGACTTCATCCACAGGCCCTTGTACTCATCATCTTCCTCACACGAGCTTGGTATTTCTAGGGTTTGTTCAAACCCTAGATTGGTGAGAAATCTCTATACTCTTGTTGTTAAGTTGAAATCTACCTTAGGGTAATGATCTTGTGATATCCATCAATTTGGTGAAGATAATTGTTAACCAAGTGTTATTGTACATCTTGATGATTGAAACCTCTATTGTTTTAGGGAGAACATTGTAACCCCATTATTATCATAGTGGAAGTTTTTGGACTAGGTCCCGTGGTTTTTACTCTTCACATTGAAGAGGTTTTCCACGTAAAAATCCTGCTGTCTCATTTTTGCATGTTTCATTTAATTTCCAGCACATATATTTTGTGACTTGTGGTTGTAGTATTTGCTCCATTGATATTGTGCACAGGGTAGTGGGATTTATTTCCCAACAAGGGGTATCAGAGCACAGTGGTTAAATTTATCGTGTACAATCATAGATGTAAACACTAATCGCATGGTTTATTTGAATGGGGAAAATTATATGATCTGGAAAGCAAAAATGGAGGACTTACTATATTGCAAGGATCTGTATTCACCTATTGAAAATAATGGTATTAAACCAGAAAAAATGAGTGATGAAGATTAGAGAATTATGAATCGGAAAACTGTAGGATTTATCCGACAATGGTTAGATGAATGTGTTTTTCATCATGCATCAGAAGAAAATAAAGCTTATGAACTTTGGAAGAAATTTGAAGAGTTGTATGATAGAAAAACTGCCGGAAACCAAGCTTTCTTGTTTCGGAAGCTTGGGAAATTCACCTACAAGGATGGTACTTCAATTGCACAACACTTGAATGAAATGAAAAGTATTGTGAATCAACTTGCTACTATGAAATTGGTTTTGGATGATAAGTTGCAGGCTTTACTTCTTTTAAATTCCTTACCTGACAGTTGGGAGACATTGGTGGTATCTCTCAGCAATTCTGCTCCCAATGGAGAATTGACTATGAGCCTCGTAACAAGCAGTTTGTTGAATGAAGAAACTAGAAGAAAATCATTAGAGCCGTCTCATTCAGAGGCACTTGTTACAGAGACACGGGGGAGAAGTAAAAGCAGGAAACCTCACTACCGTGAGAAGTCAAGGGGTAAATCTAAACCAAGAAAAGATGTCAAGTGTTTCCATTGTGGAAAAATGGGTCACTATAGAAATGAGTGCAGAAAACTTAAGCAAGAACAACAGAAGGGAAATGGAGATGAAAAGAAAAATAAGGAGGTTGCAGTTGTTACAACAGAAGGTGAGCTCATTTTATTTTCTAACTGTGAAGATGTTTGCTTAAGTGCTACAGGTCAAGATACAAATTGGGTGATAGACACAGGTGCTTCTTACCATGCCACTCCTCACAAGGAGTTCTTCACTTCCTATAAGACATGCGATTTTGGTGTTGTCAGAATGGGAAACAGTGGTGTTTCAAAAATTGTAGGAATATGTGATGTGAAAGTTGAGACCAATATTGGTTGCACATTGGTTCTCAAAGATGTGAGGCATGTACCAGATCTTCGGTTGAACCTAATTTCTGCTGGAAAATTAGATGAAGAAGGGTACAATAGTCAGTTTGGTAGTGGACAGTGGAAGCTTACAAAGGGGTCTATTGTGATAGCAAGAGGAAAGAGGTGATGCACTTTGTACAAGACTCAGACCAGATTGTGTAAGGGTGAATTGAATACTGTTGAGACGGAATCCTCTACAGATTTATGGCACAAGNTATATATAAAGAGAAGCCACCTTCGAAAAACCAATAGACGGACGTCCATTAAAGTGATTTCCCAAAATACCCTTATTCACTCTAACCAAAACTTGCCATGTGCATTATGGTGTATCAAATATTTGATGCACCAACATGTATACTTTCACGGTTGCACACTAATATCGTGCGTGCGTAGTGCGCGTGCCAGTCAACTAGTAACCTTAAATCAATCACTTAAAAGAGAGACTATATATCCAAGGATAATTCTTCAAAAAAAACTGAGATTAAATTTTCCTCCAATCCACAACCACTTTAGCTCATTTCAGTACCTACTGGTTATAAAAAATAAATTTCAGTCACCACGGCCAGTTTCTGCTGTCTTTATTGACACCGATTTCGAGCATTTCTGTAACACCGCTCTTTTTCTTATCGTCATCTTTGTTGAAATTGATATTTATCTGTTGACGTCGAGTTTGTTAGCCCAGAATCCAAGTTGCTCTGTGACGCGTTCTGAACCTGTTGATCCATATGAGGCAAATTTCTTAACTGAATTCTCAACACCAAGGTACTCGTAAACGTCCTCGTCAAAAATGGGATTAACATTTCTCAGCTCATCAAGGGTTAAGTCCTGTAGCTGGCAGTGTTTTGACACGCACAATGCAACTGATCTTCCAACTATATCATGGGAAGTCCTGAATGGTATATTCTGCACAATAACAGACAATAGATAGAATGGAAATATCAGGCTTCATCTTCAAGAAATCAGATTTAAAAGATCGAGAGGAAAATTTAAAAAATCAAGATCAATTTTGTTTAGACTAGAACAACACAGCCCATTTTTTACATCTTTGTTCACGAAGGTAACGAGTTTTCTATGATCTGCCATGTGGAAAATTTGGAAAAACAATAATGGTCCTTGTAACGTGGAAATCCAAGAATTTGGAATAAAATAGCGTACCTTGTTTACTAGATAATCTGCAAGTGTAGTGGCATCAAGATGCCCTGCTGGTAGAGCCCTTTGAATTCTCTCCCGATTAAAGGTAATATTCTGTGCAAACTCTGTTGAAACTTCAAGCATTCCCGTGAGCGTTTTAACACTGTCAAATAGAGGCTCCTTGTCTTCCTGTTCCAAGTGAAATAACTTTTCTATCAAGAGCAATAAACAAATAATGAATTCAAAAATATCGAAGAACAAAGTCCAAGAGAAAACTATCCCTTGTATTTGGTATAGCTGTCCTTGCAATAAATCTAACAGATTAGTTTAGTATCATAAGAATGTATGGAAAGTCCTACCTGTAGATCACGGTTGTAAGCTTGTGGGAGTCCCTTGCAAAGTACAAGAAGGGTGACGAGGTCTCCTACAACTCTAGCAGATTTTCCACGAACAAGTTCCATTGGGTCCGGGTTCTTCTTCTGAGGCATGATGCTACTACCAGTGGATACCGAGTCACTAGGGGTGAGGAATCCAAACTCCTCCGATGCCCACAAGACCCATTCTTCACCAATTCGAGAAAGATGAATGGCTGCTATTGAGTTGGCTGACAAGAATTCCAGAACAAAATCTCGGTCTGAAACTGCATCAATGCTGTTTAAAATTGCGGAAGCAAAACTAATCATTTGCATAAATCAGATGCTGAGACTCGAGGGAACAAACAAAAGCTTAGCTATCTCGTTGCTTTGATCTTGACACGCCACTATGAATAGATATTAGAATATTACATGTGCAAACATGGGTTTCCTTGAGAATAAAGGAACATCTGTGTTCCTTACCGTACAGAGATATGCAGGTCTCCACATAGGAGATCCTATAGGTCTTATATGATAGACTAATAGAGAATATGGCGAATGGTCCATGTTTTTAGAATGGATGCTTATCATCTCACTGGACTAATGTTTTGGAAATACTATCTGGGATCCAGTGAAAAGTGGCCTTCACTGGTTGAAGGGAACAAGGGTCATGGAGGGTTATTAACAATGTTCAGTTTAAAGTTCACAATTCAATGTTAGGAACTGTTTCAGTATTTACCTGTTCCTCATGGGTGCAGTGAACCCTAAAGCATCTGAAGTCATAAATCTATCGATGGGAAGGCCAGTACCCGCCAATGCACATGCTCCTAGCGGGCAGACATTCAGCCGACCTCTGCAATCCACTAAACGCCCAGCATCACGTTCAAGCTACCAAATATCATCATGGCCCCAAAAGTTAATTTTGTTAGTTCCATAAACAGAAGCAAGCAGCATTTCAACATAAAGAAGGCAGGTAATATAATATCTTGGTCCGAAAATGGAAATTAGCTAAAGGAAGTGGCAGAATTTATGCAGCCAGTACAATTTATTACATCCTTTTCAAGTAATGAAGAAATATTAAACCAACTAATTCGTAAGTATCATCAAATGCAGCTATTGTATAGTGTTTGTCAATGCGCGAAGAAGATTATTAAATATAATGCAATATATCATATATGATGAAAACAAACCCTACAAGTTTCTGATTACACACTGATCAAAGGAAAGGAGTGCATAACTGAGCACATAATGCACTTTACTGCTGTTCAAGTATGTAACCTCCAAAAGGTGTAACCACTACAAGTATTGATAAAGCTTCACCTAAAGGGTTTAAATGAAAGAATGTTCTGGTTATGGAGGAAATGAGGAATATGGACGGTCATCCATCATTATAATTACGAACAACTATTACATTATAGAGATAGCTCTAGGCCACCTACTACTTAAGTAGCTTCCCTGTAAGGCTTAACTCTTGTAGATCCAAATTTGAAATTGACTCTAGTGTAGCTTCCAATTCGCACTACTTTCTCTTTCTGCCAAAAATAGATATGAACCTGTAGTTATAATCTTAAAGAATGCAAGTAAGAATCAATTTAAACCTGCTCAACATATGACAAGAGAAGATGTTGCAGTAGAACAGGTTGGGCCCTCTGCAGATGTGTGTAGCCAGGAACTATGAGACCTTCATTTCTTTTTGCCAAGGTTACTAGAGCAACCTGCACATTAACAACGGAATATCTCAATCAATTAGAACAGAAGATCTCACGATGATTAGAGCATCTTCAATGAAGAAACTTAATGACTATTATGAAGTAATTAGCAAATAATTTTCATGATGAAGATGAGAGGTACTAAGCCAATTAAAATCAGAATAACCAGGTTAAAAACAGAATGGGTACACAAGATGGGGAGCACCAAGAAAATTTTCCAAACCGCTTGTGCCAGATGCAATTTTTTCAAGGATAAGCCTCGAGTTGTACAAGTGAGATGAAGTCAAATGTCGTGGATACTGCAAATTAAGTACAGACAATCAGGTAATCCCTTCCATGTATTGAATTCTTTGGTGTATCTTATATCAGCATATGTTTCCAAAATGATATTCAAGAAATTGAAGAGCTCATGCAGGAAAAGCACAGTTTAGAACTGCATATACACAGATCCACCCATTCACCATCCTGTGACAAGCTCTGCCAACGGGTCTGGACCACCGAAAAGATATATATATATATATATATATCATACCATTGTTCCTATAGCAAGATTAGCCAAACTTTACGATCCTAAAACCCAACAAAATAACTTGTTTCCAAGAAATTTGTAGACTTGAAGTATCTTCCTGGAAATCTGCTTTATTTGATGGAATAGTGAGTATGAATCTCATTATTAGGAACACTCAGAAGCAGGAGCAAAATGCTTCATGAAATGTTTGCAATGGGTTTCTAGAGCAAAGCTTTGAAGCATTCTTGAAAGTGGTAGGCTTTGCTTCAAAAATTGAAGCTAAGGTGGTGAGTCTGAAGGGTTCATGTATTTTGACATTTCAACATCCTCCTCTCAAGTAACTAGCATTTCCGCCCAATAGCACACTACCCTACATCGCCATACTCATTTAAAGGATGCACGTTACTTATTCGTCTTTCTCTGTTTAAACAAATTTCTCTGACTAAAATTTGTAGGGGAAAAACTAGAACATATTGTAGGCTAAAGGTCAGACATGCATGAGGATACTATCCACGTGGACATCCAAATGCAAAATCTGATGGACCACATCGGTGCCCCATGAGTAAAGAAAAACAATGACTAAGGCGGAGAGTTCTGATCTAGCTATAGAAAATTTTTGCCTTCAGGTAAATGGTTTTCCAACAAAAAATAGAGAACCAAATCTTAAAAGGCAAAAGAAAAGGAAAGAAAGCAGGAGAGAAGGATAAACCTGTAGACGTTTGATGCATGAAAGGATCTTATCTATAGCATCACGACACCACAGCCTAAGATCTGTCACAACTTGATCGTTTCGGCTCCTTGCTGTATGTAGCTTTTTTGCAGGTTCACCAATCATGTCAGTAAGTGCTGCTTCAATGTTCATGTGCACATCCTCCCTATCTGTTCTCCAGACAAACTCCCCAGCTTCAATGCACCTCTCTATTTCATCAAGACCTTGTAGTATACTGTCCCTGTCACTCGCAGTCATCAAACCCTGCATCACCGTAATTTAATTAGCAAACACACACATCTTACAGAACTATGTCTTTCGCATTTACCAAATAAAATCCCAGATAATCACAAAACCCCAAACCAAGTAAACTTAGACAAGGGTATATTATTTTTGCTTTTTGTTTCTTTTTCTCTAATTGCTGATTGCAAGAAAATAATTTCATCTGTTTTGAGTTTGACATCAATCCATCTTAACACTACAAAGTGTAAGACAAGTCAGACTATGAACTGCAGTTCTTCTCTTATAAGATGGAACAACACCCAAATCCTGAATGAACACATTCAAATGAAATCCCCACACCAAAAATCAACTGAAAATAAGACAGAACTACAAAATTGAAAAATGAAACTCTTAAAGCTTCAGCCTTGACATGAATTCAAAGATGTTCACCAAGAATATCAGAGATTAAGAGAGCTACAGATTTATGTTTTCCATCAATCATGGTAGAATAATAACAAAGGGGAAACCCTCAATCATCGTTCATGACTTAAGTCCTAATTACCAATTATCACCTTAAAAAGAAAATCAAACAAGGAACCTAGATACGTAAATGCAGTTTCACTATGAAACAAAACACTTCCTGTTAATAGAAATTTAAAAAAAAAAAATAATGGTGTTTTTCGTCTTCTTACTTTCAGTTCTCCAATTTCACAAACTCCAATCAATTCCCAAGCCTGAACTTTTAAAGAAAATTTGATAACCAAATGATATTGAAAGAAAAATGAAATCAAGAAAAGAACCTGATGAGCAAGCATTGTAGCATGAGCCCTACTTCCCATTATATCCTGTTTATACAAAGCCTTATCATAAGAAATCGACTCGCTAAACTTCTCAACAGCATCTGTAACACTTTCTTCAAATCTACCTCCCCACAGCTTCACCTCTTTCGAGTTCTGTTTCTTCGCCGACGATAAATCGATTACAGAATCTTTCAAAGTTTCAGAAGTACAAAAAACCTCGAACTTTTTTTGGTTTTTTCTGCAAAATCCGATTCGATTTTGAGGTTTAGAGATGATTCTCTGCTCGGTAAATAATGGTGGTGAGTTGATCAACGTACGCGTACTTTCCATATCTCTCTCTTCTTTCTCTCTCTAGATTTCTCAGAGAACGATGACAGAGAGAAAAAAAAAAAACCAGTGAGCTAGTTCTAGTATAAAATGGAGTAAATCATGGACGATACTGCCAAACAGAGTAGTAGTAGATGATAGTGTCAGACCTAGCAGGATACTGTAATAGTCAACAACCTTGAATTTGAACCGTTCGATGATCTTCGAGAATTATCGTCGATGTAATCTCAGAACAAGTGTGATGGAACGTCAACAATGGAGCTAGGGATTACGGGTTATAAGTATCGTCCTTGTGTGGATGCTGACATTCTTACAAATTAAGGTTTTCTTAGATGGGATTGTTGGCATTGGTGGCATGGATACAATCACGAGCAAGGGCTTAGATTTATATTGCTAGTATTAAGTATGTGAGAAGCGTAAAGAAACACAACGTATAGAGAGTTGCATTCAATGGCCAAAAAAAAATCAGAGAATGGGAAAAAAACCCCAAAATCGGACATATATTTTGGTTCCACCCCATCCAACATTAACTTTGTAAATAAAACCCAAAATCTAGTAAAAAGACAAAGTTACCCTCCCTTATGATAAAAGAAATTAGAGAGAGAAAAGAAAATAAGCTTATGTACATGTTCGAACTAGAGAGAAAGAAGAGAGAGGGGGGAAAGAAGAACAGAAAAACGGGAGAGATTTCGAGGTAGAGTACGTAATTGAGATTAGATTTACAATCATGGTTGACGAATTTATAAAGAGAACGTTGTTGATCAGTGAGATCTAGGTTATTCGTTAAGATCTAGGTTTTTTTCTTCTTTTAAAAGATCGAGATCGAACGAGATGAAAAACAGGTTGGATATGAAGAAGAGGTTTGAGGTTGAGGAAGATGAAAAAGAGGTTAGATATGATGAAATTAGTTGCAGAATTAATGGAGTGATGAAGAAGATGAAGTTTTACACAGTTGCATAACACTTGCACCTCATTTGCACCTCACTTGCACAACACTTACATCAGTTGCACATCACTTCACATCACTTACACCTCACTTGCATGTCACTTGCACCTCACTCGCATCTCAGTTGCACTTCACTTGCATAACACTTGCATGTCAGTTGCACCTCACTTGCATAACACTTGCACCTCACTTGCACAACACTTGCATCAGTTGCACATCACTTCACATCACTTGCGCCTCATTTGCACCTCACTTGCATCTCACTTGCACCTCACTTGCATGTTACTTGCACCTCATTTGCACCTCACTTGCATAACACGTGCATCAGTTGCACATCACTTCACATCACTTGCACCTCACTTGCATGTCACTTGCACCTCACTTGCATCTCACTTGCATATCAGTTGCACCTCACTTGCATCTCACTTGCATCTCACTTGCATATCACTTGCATGTCACTTGCATCTCACATGCACCTCACTCGCATCTCAGTTGCACCTCACTTGCATAACAGCTGCATGTCAGTTGCACCTCACTTGCACAACACTTGCATCAGTTGCACATCACTTCACATCACTTGCGCCTCATTTGCACCTCACTTGCATCTCACTTGCACCTCACTTGCACCTCACTTGCATGTCAGTTGTACCTCACTTGCATTCCAGGTTTATCAGAAGACCAATACGATAAATTGTATTTGTTTCTGCAGAAGTTGGAAAACTGGGTTGCTGGCTTTCAGAAACTTGTAAATGGGTGTTGTAGATGGACCATTCACACGATCCTAATAAAGAAAAAAACTTTAAGAGAGAGCATCTCATTGTTGTATTCAAGTAAATTGAAGAAGATGAAGAAGATGAAGAAGACGAGGATGAAGTGATCGCCATCAGATCTAACTTGCCGGAAAAAATGGTGAAGAAGGCAGCCCGGCCATCACCTACAGTCTCTATCTCTCTCTCTCTAAAATTCTCTCTTTAGAAGAAGAAGAGGAAGAAGAAAAAAAGAAGATGAAGAAGATGAAGAAGAGGATGAAGTGATCGCCGGCAGATCAAACTCATCGGAAAAATGGTAAAGAAGGCAGCCCCTAGCCATCACCTACGATCTCTCTTTCTCTCTAAAATTTCTCTCTCTAAAATTCTCTCTCCATTACTTCCTTTCCAAACAAAAGAAGGGCAAATATGTCAATAAAAAAAATTAAAACTAAGTCAAAGAGTTGAAAATACCATGTGTACAAAAGACAAAAAAATTTGAGTTGCATTTAAAAAGCCAAAGTTAGCTGGGGTTCCAGGCTAATTTCATGAAAAAAAATTGCAACTATAGATGAAGAGAAACTACTAATATTATAATTATATTATATAGGGCAAACCTATATAGCAATATCACGACATTGCAGATTTTGAACCCACAACTTCTCTTGTGTATGATTCTTTTGAAGATAATTGCTTGCCAATCAACCAGCCTAAGAGTTGTTGTTAGCATTTGAGTCAAGCCTTTGGAGAGATTTTTCAAAGAAAAAAAAAGAGTTATTGTTAGCATACTTAAAAATTAAGTTGAGATGATGTTATGTATCCACGTATTACATCTTCGGATGATCTAATCATTCAATTTGTCTAAATTTTTATAGTAGTTGGAGATATAGACACCACACTATTTCGAAAAGGACACCTAGTATGAAGAAGAGCTCAATGATTGTTGCATATTATAAAATTTATTTCTAGGAAAATAACACCAATTTTATTTGGCATTAGATTTCGCTCTCTTAACGTTTATAAATGATGTTACTACTTAGCATAGTTGGTTGGTGCTCATCCTCGTTATAAAGAGGTTAGTCACAATTGTAGTATTGCTACTATAGGATTTTCTTTGTGTAATTTTTGTTTATTTTTTTTCTGAGGATTGTATACAACACAAAGTATTTGCATACTCTTATTATCAATAGTTGATCATCTAGTACTAGCAAGTTGGAATCATTTATCTTATTTCCCTACATCACAAATGACAATCTCTATGTGTCATTCATAACTAGACCTAGCAAACGGACCAGTGACCCGTCAAACCCGGGACCCGTTAGTAATTAAACAAGTTAAAGGTTCCGTTACTCAATAATCATGTTAGGGTTAAGGCCGATCCTAACTCATTTCCTTATTTTTTACATGGACAAATGTCAAACTAGTCAGGGGTATGATTTGAAAAACTGACCCATTTAATAAACAAGCCAGGGTTAGAGTTAACAAATCTTGACCTGCCAACTCGCCTAGGGTCGACTCTAATCCTAACCCGTCGCCAAGTCTATAACTATAATGCCTTTTTATATGCCTATTGGTGCCAATGTTTCCATATCCAACGCTCTTGCTTTGCAAGCCACGTGTAGTGGAAAACCTATTTTTCTACCTACATTCTGTATAGTAACTAGATGATGATGATGATGATATGTGGAGAGTATTTTAATCTGAGTCCTTTTTTTTCAGTCCTGCCTTAAGGCTTCCCCTTTGGGGTATTTATAGCCTTTTCTATCTTGGGATCCTTGCCCTAATTCCTTTTCTTGCCTTCCCTTTTAGGAAAGAAAACAAGAAATTTAGAATCTTCTAGGCACATGGTCGGAACATCATTCCGTTAGCTGTTAGAATGATCTTCTAACAAGATTTCTTGTGAGTGGTACCGAGGGTATTTTATAACGGTGTTGCTTAGACCTTCTCATGGTGCCTCTCTCTCTTTCTCTGTCTTTCTTTTGGAGTTGTCTTGGCGAGGGCGCCTCATTATGATGGCGCCCTGGCTCCAGGTGATGGCGCTCTAGCACTCTCCCCAGGACTCTTCTCTCTTCTTACCCTCCTATCCTTCTCACCTCATATTCCCCTTCTAGAACGAAGATAACTCCTCGTACCTTGTGGCGCTTGCCACATGTGTTCAGTTGGGTGATGTGGCGCTTCATTTTAGTAGATCTGGGTGTCTTGGTGGCGCCCTCGTGGCACCTGCGTGGCGCCCACCCAAAAAGGTAACTAATACACATTCTATATATTCCACCAATCTTATTCTTAAACTTTTCCCACGTATGGAACTCATGTGGAACAATGAAAATGATTTAAGTTGTTATATGTAATTTTCTCATCATGTAGATCAACATTATCAACCTTTAGACCACTCTAAGTGGGTCCAAATGTCAAATAAGTGTAATCTTAATAATAATAATAAAATAATTGAGTCTTATCTTAATGCAAGCGCTTATTTAAAATAAATCATACATGTTAACCCGCACAGAGAAAAAAAAACAAAACAAAACAAAACAAAACAGTCAACAGACACCGGTGAGTTACAAAATTTCAAGCTTATCGGCTTACTTTTTAAGCAGACCAGTCACCAACGGTCCAGCGTCGTTCGTTTATTAAAAGAAAATGCGATGTGGCGTTTCTGGATGCCGCAAAAATTACTCCAGATTTTTTATAGCCCATTTTTAAGACCATCAAGAAACAGCTCTGCTCGGTTTGGAAGTTATTAGTCTTATCTAAATTCATTTTTTTGGATCTTTTATATTCACTCCCCCTCCGTCCCCACTCTCTCTCTCTAACTTCCACTCTCTCTCTCCCCCCTCCCTCACCACCACAACCCTTTCCTCCTGCAAATCTCTCTCTTTCTCTCTCTAACTTTCTCTCTGTAAAATGGCTTCAGTTTCAGCACCTCCATTCCCTTCACCCGCAACTTACACTGATCCAAATCCACGAAATTTCTCCTTCAGGAACCCTAAGTTTTCTGTTGCATCTTCTTCTTCTTCTCGTAACTCTCCGCCTTTAAAGAAATCGTCACATCATCATCCGACCTTCTCCTCTACTTTTAGGGTTTCTGAATCAACAACACTTTGTCGTTGCCAGAACCGGTCAGATAATCCATCTACTCCTGAGGATTATATTCATCGAAGATGGGATTCTACTTTACAGGATGTTGTGAAAAGTGTCATTAAAAGGTTTGATGATTACATGAATTCTCTCCGGAATCCAGTGGATAAAGCTCAGAATAATGATGTGGTGGTGAAGATGAATGAAGAAGAGGTTGAAGATTGGGATTGGAATCGGTGGAAGAAACATTTTGAAGATGTTGAAGAACAGGAGAAAATTGTTTCAGTTCTTAAGGTACTTTACATAATTGTACTTCTATTTATCAAGGAAAACGTGAGACAATTAGAAGCAGAAAACTGAATTCTCCGAAAATATGAAAATGGTACTGTTAGATACTTAAAAAATGAAACTGTTTTTTTGGTTTTGATAGATTCAGGAAATGAGCTTATTAGACTGTCTAGTTCATCTGATAACAATAACACTATCCCTTTCTACTGTAATATTATAACAGCTGCATTGGCGTTCGAAATCTTATGCAGCAATGCTTGTTGTGGATTCTTTAGACAAAGTACTAAAATTTGTGCAACACATTAACGTCCAAGATTATGTTGTCTAACATCAGAATCCATGTGCTAATATCTATTTTAAGCAATGTCAAAAGGTAGCATGTGGGTTTGGGTATGCTCAATTGGTTACACATGTTCGTGTAGGGTTTTTTTGAAAACTAAACTTTTGTTTTGATTACCTCTAACAATACTTCTAATTTTCATGAGACTTCCTTTTATTTTTAAAGAAGTTCAGTGTTAGCTGATATTTTGTGCTCAACAGTCACAGTTAAGCGATGCTGTTTATAGAGAGGATTATGAAGACGCTGCTAAACTAAAAGTGGCAATTGCTGCTATCGCAACAAACGATACAGTCGGCAGAGTGATCACCGGTCTCAATGTAGGAAACCTGTGTTTCATTTTCTTTTATTTCTTTTTTCTTTTTTTAGCGAAGCATGGTTCTGAAATATCTTGCTTCTGCAGAGAGCCATAGAAGAAGAGCGTTATAAGGATGCAGCCTTTATTAGAGACTCCGCTGGTGCAGGATTGGTAAGTTTACCCGAGAGAGAGATATTCCATGAATAACATGTATATACTTGTTAAGCTTTATAATGGTACTTATATTTTTCTGTTTCTTGTCCAAACTGAATTACTGCTTCAACTTTTTACTTTTGTGGTTTACCAGTCATTAGCATTCAATTGGTGTAATTTGATTCTGGCTTCTGAAGACTACCTATGATTGGAGGTACCTGCTTTCTATGACTTCTTTTTATATGCTCATAGGTGGGATGGTGGGCTGGCGTTTCAAAGGACTCAGATGCACCTTATGGTCGAATTATTCGTATAAGTGCAGAACATGGGAGATATGTGGCAAGAAGTTATAGTCCTAGGTAAGATCTTGGGCATGCACTAGTAATTGATAAGAACATGTTACAGAGTGGTCTCATAAGAATGCTGAAACAGACTCTTGTGATTGGTGCTGAGTGCCACTTAGTTGAGACTTCTTTGTTTAGCAGGGATCATAGTTCATTAGGATATGTTACAGGTTATAGTACATCAATTATGAAGACAACATATTCTTCATGCTCCAGTTCTTCTCATACATATATATTGGTCATTCCTATACTTCAAGTGGTTATTAGAGATGATGGAATTCATAGTTACACTTCCTAAAAAATTCATTGAAAGCTCCACAACTATATTACTGCTTTACGTCCATCCTGAAATACTTTAGGTAGCATTGGTAGAGTCATGGTAACTGTTCTTTGAGCATAGGAAAATAACAGATTTTCCTTTTGCCCTGGTTGTATTTTCTTGCTAGAGCTTGATTAGCAGCAAAGGCAAAGTTTTGCCTAAAAATTTGTTAAGCACTGCTTTGTGCAAAATGGAAGATTACTCAATGAGGGGCATTAGCACATCTCTCAAAGATGTGCATCATATATAGGAAACTAAAGACTGTTAATTACCTGAGCCTGTAAGAGAGGTGCTCACCATATCTTCATCTTTAGAAAGTTTGCAAGAGATATGCGGTGCATACTCTGTTCTTTAACAAGTGGACTGCTTTGATGCTTTCTTCCTAGCATATTTGACTCTAAATCATCAACTCTATTTGAGTTGATTACCAGTGCCTTGCTCTTTTGGGAAAACGGTTTGAACATTGTAAGGGGTCTCCGATTTGAGGATTTTGTGTTTCGTTGGGATTCGGTAATTCATTCCTTGTAATAGTGGGACTGGGGACTCCAATCCATTCTTGTACATTCCATCTCATTATTTTTTAATAAAGTTTTCTCTTATCTCTTAAAAAAAAAAATTATCATGTTGGTCAATTGGAGTTTTAGAGAAACACTGAAACAGGTAAAGTCCTTTAGGCTGTTCTCCAATTAAAAAAAAAAGAAGTAAGAAATGAAAGTAATAATTCTGAGCGGTATCTCTTGCTAAACTTGAATCTTTTGTTTCTTATCTTCTGGTGGTCTATTCTTACTTCTCTTAGTCTTGTACACATAGAGTTGTAGCGTGTAATATTCCGTATAATTTTTCTTTTGATTTACTGTCTTGTGGAACCAAAATTTGTGTATATTCAGTGACAAATTATTCTTTGAATCCTTGCTGTTGCATTCATTGCTCGTGCTTTTAGATTATGAGTTTTTACACTACTACCTTTCTCAGGCATCTTGCTACAGCTGCACCGGGTGTTCCCCTATTTGAAATTTTTCTTATGGTTAGCGACAAAGGCGAATACAGACAGCAGGTATTTATCAATAATTCTTGCAAACCTATTTTCTGGTGCATTGTCTTGGTAAGTGCTTTGGTACATACCAAATTTTTAAAATTGCTGATATTTGAGAACTGTATGTAACAAACTATCTTAGATTCTTAGAAATTTATTCATGTGACTAGAATTAAAACTATTATGGGTGAGTGAGTGAGGAAGGATCTAATTGGACACTGCTGTCATTTACTCTGGTCATTGGAATTGTTCAATGATCCCATATGCTAAAAGGCCACGTGGTACAGTCTTTTGTGCCACTGACCCTCTAAAATATTTGCTCCATTCTTGCTGGACGTACGCCAACTGAGATTTCTAGCTGTCGGGTTTTAGCTTAAGCTTTGTTTTCTGTCCTTGACTTGGAACTCATCCATGGGACTGATTGTGAAACACACGATTGAACATGTAATGTAATGATCATATTACATTCCCTTTCTTCTAATATATTCTTTCACATTTCAAAAAAAAAATAACAAAATAATGATCATATCACCAGTAAAAAAAATATAAAAATCAAGTCGGATCATTAGAACTTTACTGATTAGTTCTCATAGTATAGGTCTACCAAGAGGCGATGAAAACTTCCATGGGTGGGTGGGATCAAAGAGTATGCCCGTCAACCCATGGAATTTCTAATATGTTCTGATGAGAAAATTTTGGAATTGTGTTATCTGAACTATTTGAACTACTTAATTTTTTAAATTATAAAGAAACTGGCATTTTTATGTAAATGTGATTTTGGGACTACTCAGTTCTTTTCTTCTTTTCTCTTTCCGCATCAAAATATTTTCATATACCAATCTAAAAAAGAATTTGCTTTTGGCAGATTTTGACTTAGTAGTGGTTTGGTTCTGATTCCATTAATATGGTTGAGCAACAGGTATATCTGTTTACCAGATCATCCATTTGTAGCTGGAACTTTGTAACACATTTTTTTTATAGGTTTAGCTTAAAAAATAAATGACCTCAACCTTAAATTTGTTCTTTCGCATATAATTCTGAAGTGTTGCATGTCCTTGTGTAGTATTTTATATTTTTATGGTTTTGGTGAGTTTAACCAATGCTTCTCATTTAAACTGATTGTGTATCTGAACTTAGCATCAAGTTATAATCTAAAATATTCAACTGTTGTGTTGCATACTTGCATTGGTATTTGATGACACATGGAAAAGTACCAATACTACAATACTTCTAATATTACATAAAGGAGGAAATATTCTTTAACCCAAAAAAAAATAAAATAATAATTCTAATCCAAATTGTCCAACTTTGGGGCCCCGATGGACCAACAGTCAGCTTCTTCATACAATTCTGAATACCTTAGTAGTTTTATGGGAAATGGTTCAGAACTATGCCATTGAGGTAGCATTAAATATAAGCATGTCAATATCTGATCAAGATGATTGCTACCACGACATTCTACATGCTGTCCACTGATTGGAAAATTCTCGCTTGCAAAATGTGCATCATGTTGTGTCATATGGAATATGGTGTCTAGGCCACCTAATCCTTCTCTCTAGTATTTTATTGCTTTTCTACATCCATTCTGTTTCATAAAAGATTTACGTTTGGTGGTGCTTGTTCTGTTTTCTGATTTTCTTGTTCTGACAATGATTTTTACTTTTTAGACTGCCACACTAGAGCGTATACTTCTATAGTCCTATATTTTGCCCCTGCAGCTTAATTTGTTTAGGCAAGGCTTTACAATAATTTTGTTTTTCTATCCATGATGAAGTGATCATTCTGCTGGTATAACATCGGATTGGCTAACTGGGTATCACCTCATGTCCTGATGCACAAGGGGTCATCCATGGGATTACTCACAATATCCAATATGATTCCTTAAGCTTGGATTGTATATTCATTGCTGCAGTTACTTGTGTGCAGGGTAACATATATGACACACCAGGAGAAACACAAATGAAAGAAACAGTAGTTGTCAGTTATAGCATTTCACTCAGTTGTTTGGGATGGGGAATTTCTTACTGAAATTCTTATACAGTTTATACCATATACTTAACTTGTCTTCTGTCTACTGTCAACTAGTATGTGTTTAGACTATATCATGGGTTTCGTTGTATTTGAAAGTCTAGTAATGCCTATTCCTCCACTGCTTTGTCAGGATTATGGATTTGCTTTTGTGTAAAGGGAATTTTCCTTGTTTTCTTTTTGCTGTTAATATACAGCTTTGTTACTGACAAAAAAAGGCTTGTTGATAACAGATTAATTCAAAAGGGTTTTCTGTGCTCTCTACAAGCATTCATCCTATGTAGGATCATTAAAAAATCTCCATGTCTTGGGCTTGATATTTTACCTAAGAGTCTTATCTAATTTTCTTTATTGTCTAAGGGAGTTTTGTGTATTTCAGGCAGTGTACTTGAAGCGGAGTGGGCGAAAATTTGGTGATTCTCCTACCAAGCTCTCCAGGTCACCAGATCCTAGCAGCAGCTTGAACTCTTTGAATGAGTTAAATGAAGGGAAAAGTGATTTATCAGCTTCAAGCACTGAAGATGTGGAAGAGAGTGAAGACAGGGAAGATGATTCTGATCTGGCCGAGGGAGTGACTGGTTTTCCTAATATCCTGCGGGATATGATTCCTGGTGTCAAGGTCACGGTCTTGAAAGTTACAGCACCAGGAAAGGTAGATAGGGATATAATATCTAAGGTGATTGAACAGATCATGGAAGAAGAAGATGAGGAAAAAGATGAAGAGTTAGAGAGTCTAGATATTGATGATGAAGTTAAAGCTGAAGGTCACCAAGATCAAGATGAGGTTGAAATGGATGCTGGAGGAGTTAGTGATATTACTGAAGAGCGAAATGAACTGGCTGTGAAAGTTGTAATTGGTGGTCTAGTACAAAACTTCTCGAGCAACGTGCCATCTAAGACCTTACTTCGAGTGCCAGCGAGGCTAGAGAAAACAGGCCGCTTTTCATTTTCATTTACCATTGAGAAAGATGATAGTGAACTGGAAACTGGTGGCAAAGGAAAGGCTTCGCCAGAGAAAAATGCTAATCTTCGAGGTCAACGTAGTATTGATAATCTCATGTCTGATCTTGCTAAATCTGTCATTAATCAGGAAAAGATACCCATGAAGGTTATTATTACTATTATTATTTTTGTTATTAATTATTTGTTCTTTTTTACTTCTTACATACTCTTTCTTGACATGGTAATTGGACCTTCATACTTATTAAAGACTCTATATTTTCTGTGCCTTATCATCCAAATGGTTTCAGCTGCCTTGCTATCACCATTTGCTGTGCTTCTTTTCTCTTCTCCCCCTATCTCTCTTTGTAATATTATCATTAATTTATGGAAGCTCATTCCTCTATCTTCTTTATCCAAATAGTTGTGAGAAGGAAAACTTGTTTCTCCTGCAAGAATATTAAAACAATAATACCACATTGTGGGCTTACCCCTCTCTAGGAAATATTGGAAAGGAACTCTTAACCTTCTATTCTTAAGATTTTCTGGAGTCGACCACTGGCTTCTTGGCTGAAAACTCTGATAATTGTTTTGGATTATCTATTTTCTTTTTGTTGTCTTTTATGTATCATTATTTTCTATGTGCAGGTGCTTAAGGATGTGGGGGAATTCATAAATCTCACCCTTAGCCAGGCTCAAAACCGCCAACTTCTCTCTGGGACGACAATATTCAATCGCATTGAGATACCAGCATCTTCAGATCTTCTCAATGGTGATTTATTTAGAAAACCCAATTAATCTTGCACTTAATGCCATTTTTTCTTTCCCTTGTAATTCTGCTGTTCTGTTTGTTCACTGGATCTCATGTTTGTATGTGCAAGAATTTTGAAATCACATATATTCCAATTGATCTTTCATTGCTGTTCTCTTTTGATTGAGAAAGTTTGCATTGGTAACAGGTTTATATATTGGTTCTCATGGGCTTTACAGTTCAGAAGTTATTCAGCTGAAGCGGAAATTTGGCCAGTGGCAAGAGGATGGTGTAAATAAAAAACTTCCGAATCTTGAATTTTACGAATATGTGGAAGCTTTAAAACTAACAGGGGATTCCTATGTACCAGCAGGCCAGGTTTATTTCCTTCCTACTGGCATGCATGATCAATGCATTGTTGTGAAGCTTATCAGTAGACATATTTGGTTTTGGATAAGGTTGCAAAAGTAATTTCCTTTAGTTATCCATAGCATGGAATATTTCATAAATGGTTAACTATTGCTTAAGATCTCTGGTTATTTTAGAATTTTGGAAGGCTTTTGTATTTGTTGAAAATTTATGTTGTTTTTATTTGCTACAAGTTGGAGCGGTGAATTGATCTCAGTTCTGTTGAAAATTTAATAATTTATGTTGTTTTTATCTGCTATGTTTTGTTTTCACTAGCCACGTTTCATAGTTGTTCAGCCTGATGTAAACACCATAGATTCACTTAGAAGGTTCTATAATCCAAAGGTATGCACTCCAAAGGATTGTGCTCTCATTTTCCAGATAGTATGAAAGCATATTGACAGCAATGATACTGAAGAGAATTGAAATATTATTGGTAGGATCTGGGTCTTGGGGATCTTGGAGGGTTTTATAAATTTATGGCTTATAAAAAATGTATTTATGGATGGAATTAGGGTAATAAATAGCTGTTGAATCTTGCTACTAATGACTCCCCCATGGTTGTGCTGAGCCTGGAAAAGATAGAGTTAGGAATAGCATGGGGGTTTGGGTTTTCTTTAAATAGCAATTTTGAAGGCAAATTTTGCCCTATGTTGTTGAGTTCTCACTTCAAAAAAAATTTCATTTTGCTATCATGGAGAGACCAGGTATATTCTGCTAATCTTGTTTTAGTACTGGGATAGTGGATGTATGGGCTACTTCAGCATCTAAGGTGAATTATATTTTGAACTGTTTATCTGCGTTTTGTTGTTCATACATGTGAGTATTGTTTATTTGTTTCCTGAATATAGCTATTTGGCTTTGCTTCCATTAACTTACTTTTAACCGAATGTATATGGATTTCTTCAGGTAGCGTTTCGTGCAAAGGTTGGCAAACAATATCAGCTGCCTCATAAAGGGATAATCCCAGAAGAATTTGGAGTGGTATTTGATGTAGTTTAAATGAAAATTGCTCCTTTTCTCTTAGTTTATTAAATTTGAAGCACTAATTATGATCAGTTGCAACTCAGGTTGCTCGGTATAAAGGACAAGGCAGGCTCGCCGAACCAGGGTTCAGGAATCCTCGATGGGTTGATGGTGAACTTGTCATCCTTGATGGAAAGGTTTCTGTTCTTTCATTGTTATCTGGACTGTCTACTTCAGTTGTACTGGTTATGAAATTATGTGCTTCCTTTACCTTTTTGCTCCTTATGGGTACTGATTACAAGATGCCTCACTATTGGATCTGTGCAGTTCATCAGAGGGGGACCTGTTGTTGGTTTTGTATATTGGGCTCCTGAATATCATTTCCTCGTGTTCTTTCATCGACTGAGGCTTCAGGAATAGGCTGTCATCATAGACAGGGTCTAAGCAAGTTTCTTCTACACAGATTTTGTAAGGTAAGGCACTCTTTCTTGAGGATCAAATGAATTAACTTCCATAGCCTAATCACACATGCACACAGACGGGTGGAAAAAAGAAGAAAATGTTAATTCCCATAGCTCTAGGTTTCTTCTCATTTCTACAAATTGGTTGAATTCAGTTGATGTTATATATCCTCCAATCTTCATGATCGGGCAAAATGGGTTACTCTGCAGACCCCAGTATCGTAAATTCCTGTATCAGGGAATGCATCCATTGCAGAAGTCTGTGTTAGTCTGAGCTGAGATTGGATTGGGTGCATTAATCTTGTTGACTGTCTGAGCTGAGATTGGAGGATGTATATCTCTTATATACCTTTTTCTAATCTTCAATAAAAAAATTTCACCGACCAAAAAAAAAGTCTTGTGTAGTCTCTGTTTATTCAACAAAACCTTCGTTTCTGTTTAAACAATTAAGTTTCATCTGTGTGTTGAATTGAGCACGTCAATCTGATTCCGAAGCACAGACGTCCACATTTACCCGTCAAGCTCAAAAAGAAAACTGAACTCCTGTATACCAATATCTGTTAAGAAGCTTTTAACTGATGTTTATCTCTAATGAATACATTGTTTTTCTGCATGATTTGCAGTTACACATTGTTCCTAATTTATGTCAGGGTAAGATCTCTCCCCCCAAGTAGAGCAGCAGAGAGAGAGAGAGAGAGAGAGAGAGAGAGAGAGAGAGAGAGAGATCCAGGATTCCAGGTAACGTTAAGTCCCCGTCTTCCGCGTTGATTGAGCTCACAGGTGCTATCTAAGCTCTACAACAAGAAACTCCAAGATCGAGAAGCAAGAAACATGCTACCACGCGTTCGTCATCTTTCTTCCTTCTTTCCCTCTTTCTAACTGCAGATTACTGTATATAGTTGCTTAGCTGACTGGCTAAATCCAAATTTAGTGAAATGTATGTATATCATTTTATGTAATCTTTTTATTTTGATTATACAATGTTATCGGTATACTACTCCATTTGTATTTAATGTCTGCCAATAAGATTTTAAGGTTTTCATTGACCCTGTATCACCAGACATGAAAAATCAAACGGCTGAAATTACTGCTCAACTGTTAGGTAAAATGTTCTGAATACAAATCGATGGTTGCCACATGGACCGTCTAGATTATCAATTTTTTCTGTATTTTTTTGCCCTTTATAGAAGTGAGGTTCAGTGAATTTCTAATTGCATGATCTGGTTGAAAGAAGATTTGGATATATTTCTTTAATGGAAGTTCAAGTTCAGTTCTTTATCCCTAGATTTTATCTTTGCTCTGTTTGAAATTTGAATGGTTCTAAAAGATTCAAACTTGGTTAGCAAGGAAAATTGCATTATTAACACGAGGGGCGGCTTTTACTTTTATCAGAGTAGTAACACATTGTTCTTATTAAGCCTAGATTCTGATTGGGCTGGCTGGTTTATCTGTCTCTCTTTGCAAAACTTTGAATTCCTTGGTCATATAAATTACTCATTTTTAAGAGTAGAAATTCTTTCTTCTGACCATTTCCCCTATCTATCTTTACCACCAACCAATATTTAAAAAACGGTCTCTTATAGCGGTAACGCTCATATGTCGTTATGTTATTTCACTATAATGACGTTATATTGTTATGATTGTTTTTTACCGTTATAACGGTTATAACGACCGTTATTTTAATTTAAAAAATAGAAAATAACATAAAAAGCTATTTTAGCATATATGACATTTTTAAAAAATTTAAAACCGTTATTTTCCGTTATAACGACCATTATTTTATGTTATTTTGATAGTTTTCCTAATTTAACACAAAACACCATTTAGAGGTCAAAAACGTTATACCGACAGTTATAACGGTATTGGCTCCCTATCGTTACACCGTTATAACGGTCGTCTTCAAACATTGCCACTAACCACACCACCCAGGATCATCGTGGCATTAGTACTGTCACCACACTATCAATGTTACCCCACTATCCCTCTACTACTGAAACATCAAATTCTATATATTTTTGTTTTTGAGGGTCAGGTTATATAGCCTTTTATATAACCCTTATTTGTGGGATCCATATGTAATGCATCCAGGAGTTCATTTTTAGAGAGGATGTTCTCTTCACTATGTATTTCATCATATTCAAAAATTAGCTCGTTCTAAAACTTTTACCCCCTTCAAATTATCCCTTAAAAAATTTGTAAATTTTAAGTTTTTATTTTTACTGTTGATTTAAAATAAGTAGATTTGAGGTTGGAAGTTTTGGAATAAGCTGATTTCAGCTAATTATGTTATCCTCGTCATGTAGATCATTCTCAACAAAAATCAACTTGTGAATGCATTCCATGTGGGCCCACAAGGGTGGGGGTAAGCTATATAACCTGATCCTTTTTTTAATAGGCAATTTTACGATTTCTCTCTTAAGGCTCTCTGAAATTTGTGGAATTTTTTAATTGAAAGATCGACACCCTAATTACTTGGATTAGACGGATAATTTCTTTTTAGGTCTTAACATTTATTTTTTTAATTGACTGAAATAAATAATGATATGGGAAAAAAAAATGGGTTAGTCATATTTTCGGATTAGCATTCCTGCGTATATGATTATGTAATCTGTATGCTCTTGGTTTATTAAATTTCAAAAAGTATATTAAGAGGAATGCAAATATATTTATTTATTTAGCTTGGAATTGGTTCACTATTTTAATTGGAAAACTAAATTAGCTATTACCAATAGAAGAATAGAAGACTATAGTCAGCTGCAATTGGCAATTACAACGAACAAGGGTAGAATTTGTTTCCATGCAAGTTCTTCATTCTTTGCCAAAACTAAGGAATTAATGAACTAGTCCAACTTGAACTTTTCTTCCTCCCTTACCCATGTTTTGGAGGAGATATTTTAATTTTAACGAAATAAAATAATTTTTTTTTTAAAATGATGATGCGGTAAAGCAATAAATTTGCTTATACACTAGTGATTAGTCTCATACTTTTGACCCATTGTTACGTTACGTTATATCATTATAATATTGTTATAAGTTAATGAATGTTAAAAATAAAAAATAACATAAAAACTATTTAAGTCTCTTTAACTTTTTATTTTTTTTTCAAATTTAAACACGGTTTCATTTTTTTTTTTAAATAATGGTCAATATATTTTGTTATAATGATCATTTTAAACATTATATTGAATTAACACAAATGTCAATTTAAACCTCAAAATCATTAAAACAACCGTTATAAGACTAGCTACTTGTACCACATTGTCTATTTTTTTAATTTTAAAAACTTATGCAATTGAGGCCGCAGAAAGAAAAAGAACAATAGGCTAAACTTTGAATGGTTGGAATCGAGGCGGAGAAGGATTCAAGAGTCGCTTTCTGCAATCGTGAAACACAATAGCATCATGATTCATGATAGAGATGTAAAAAAAATAAAGAAATAACAAACTCATTACAAAGCTTTCATGGTGGTTTCTTGGTTAGATGGCTGATTTGTTTTTTTTTTTTGTTTTTTTTAAGATTCTTCTGATTTTACCAAATTAAATTACATCTTCTAAATTGTGTTAATTAATTAATACATGGGATATTTTTATTTTTTTTTGTTTTCTTAACCACTAATAATTGATAATTGATTGGACCCCACTATAAAATATTATTCCAAAATCAAAATGGTACAATGTATTATGTTGTTTGGAAATGAAGTTATTAATAGTGACAATATAAGACAAAATCATGAGGTTGAAATAACCGAAGAATTGAGGTCCTACAAGAGATTATGTACTACAATGTGATCAACATGGGGTTGATAAAAATAAAAATAAAAATAAAAAAAAGGATTTAAATATGAAAACAAGAAAAGTGCAAGATTATAATTAATAGATGGATAATGGATATTCTGCCACGTACAGGATAGAAGAGTATTGACTACTACTGAGTGAGATGGCTCTCTAATCACTCCAATCAATGAGGAGGATATAGCCAATCTTGGATTACATACAAGTGTCCTCATTTTTAATTAGTTCATTAAGTTAGGTGGCAGAATTGTAGAGATTAATGATCAACATGAGAAACATGTCTACCTGTACTGTTATCATTAATCTAATGCAAAAAATTAGCAAGTTATTAGAGTGTAGTGTGTGTCTATGGTTAAATGAGGTTTGGTAAAAAATTTGGTTTAATTTCAGAAAAAAAAAGGTTTTATTTGAGGAGAAAAAGCTGAGTAGACATTACAAAAAAAAAATAAAAAAAACTTCGATCTCGACACACACATTTATCGCCTAAAGTGAATTTGTGGAGTATGTTGAATTATGAAACACGCATGTAATAAAGTGAATTTGCGAAGTCCATTAAACTTTGAGACCCGTGTGTACAAAGACCGGAATTTGTTCAATCAAATTAAATTGATAAAAACTTTTTTCCATCTATTCAGAACTGTTGTAGTGCTTTTTAGACCGAAAACGGATGCCCGATACTTATATAGCATAGTCGGTCCCACTGCCACATAGGTTAGAAATTTTCTCAAAATACTTTTGGGAGAAGAAAAGTGGTGGATCCCACTATGCCACATAAGCATCTGTCATGGATTTTGTAAAAGCATCCATCCAAAAATTATTTTTCGTAATTTAAGCTGTCTTCAGGTGCCTTAGTGTATGCCCACCCATACTCACTAATTTGAAAAGGCCCAAAATACCCCTAAAAATGAAAGAAATCTATGTGCTTCACCGACAATGGTATATATTCTTATACGTTGTTGGAACTGCATACAAATGATTCAACGACTCATTTGTTGTTATATATGATTTTCTTATCATGTAGATCAAAATCAGTTCTTAGATCATTTCTATTTGAATTAAGAGATGTCGTACAATACATGTACACAAAATTTGTACTCATAAAAGTACGAAAAAGTAATTGAAATTGTTCTATTTTATTATTAGATATTATAAAAGTATCTTAATAGAAAAAAGCATATGAGCGCATCTGGTGTAGTGGTATCATAGTACCCTCCCACGGTACTGACCAGGGTTCGATTCCCTGGATGCGCAACCTTAGCTTTTTTCGAATTATAAGTGACCAGAGTCCAAGTTCTTTGATGAATATAAAACAAAACCACTTGTGATTGGGGATCTTATCAAATTTATTTGTCGAATTAAAGAAAGAAAACAAAAAAAAAAAAAATTATCCCCATCAAACCCTAAACCTTTCTCAACCGTAGAAAGTAAGTAGGAGGATATCAAAGTGCAAACTACAAACCCTAAAAAGTTCGTCCACTTTGGTGGGCTAGCTAGCTAGCAAAGTTTGCTTCTTCTTTTTTTTTTTTAACTAGTTCTCTTCTGATTTATTTCTTTCTTCTTTTTTGCTTTTTTTTTTTGACAACAGAGGCAATTTGGATTTTGAATCCACTCATTGTCAAACTTACTTGTGGGACCTACTTAAATGTTCTCCTTGGTCACATGCAAACGATCTTAACCGTATGTTATCTACATCATTAGATCCGTTTGATATTCTCATGTAAGATGTCTCACAGAGTCATGTCTAGGATGGTGGGGGTAGGACCCACAACTTGTGGGTCCCCAAACCTTTTCTCTCTGAGCATTCATTTTGTGTGTCGTACGTTTGTGACTTTAAATATCAATTCAACATCTCAACCAGTTTTCAAAATGGAAGGATCGTGATAGAAGCGGTTAGGCCTCACTCCAAATATTGATTTTTTGTGAGGATGTTCTTTTCACTGTATCGATCATCTTTAAAAAAAAATTAAGTCATTCTAAAACTTCTAACTTGATCAAAAGTTAGTTAGAAGTTGATTAGAAATCAATGGTGAAAGTGAAACTAATGTAAATAAATTGGCTGAATATCGAAAACAGATCATATTCGTGCGAGTTCTCGAAACGTATTAACTATGTTAAGGCTAAATAAATTTGATTGCCGATTCAAAATTTTCGATATGAGTAATAACACTGGAATCCAATCCATACAATTTGGAGTTTAAAAGGGACTGGATTTTCACCTAACTAATTTTTACACTCTACTTACACATATGTAACACATTGGATGAACCTAAAAACTTTTTAGAAACCTAAAATTTAAGAAATGATGACCTAAGACTTTTAGACGTGTGATATTAATCTTCCATGCATGTGATCATTTGTTATTTTTTATCCTACAATTGAGCTAATTTTGGCATACAACATTATATAGGGAGCAAATTATGGATTTTACTTAGCATTTTTCCTTTTTAAACAAAGAAGCCTTCTTACAAAAACAAACTTTAATCTCGTGTTTGGATGATTAGTATGAAATCAGATGCCAGTGGCTCAATGAATGTGATTACTGGGAAAATGAGATCGTAAATACATTCTTATTCCTTGGGTTTGATATTCCCCTATTTATGAGCGAATGCGATTTTGAATTTAAAAGGCAAACCAAACACTAGATGGAATTATATTTTTGATAACATAATTCCATTCTCCTCATTCATATATGATCTAAGGATATTCAATATGTATCAACGTACCAATCATCGGCATTGATACTATGGTAATAACATAATAATCTCAAAAAGCATTCTCAAATGAAATGACAACTAAAAAAATAGACTTAATTAAAATAAAATATTCAATTAGATATCTTTATTTCAATTTACACATCACATAGGTGAAGGATTTGATTCATGTAGCATTTTCCTTTTTTTTTTTTCCTTATTCTTTTTGGTGCCATTGAAATGAATAACTAATTAATAGAGAATCTTGTAAGTAATAGATAAAATTTGGGGAGTTTCATTTTAAAGAGGAAATTAAAGTTTGACCTGCTTTTTTTGTCATATCAAATGAAAAATAATCTGTCCAACCCAAATTGGAGGCATGGCATGGGGTCCCCAAATGACCTTTTTAAAATCATTCTCCATATCCTTATCATTTATGTCACCCCCACAATGATGCTCCCTCTCTCCAACCATTGCTCATCATATTGCCAAGTGGCCACTAGTACTTTGGATTCCATCCATAACGACTACAACTGCTGTAGATGTTTGACACCTGTCTTTACCATGGTCAGTTTTCCTTGTTTTTTCATCCAGTGGGGCCAGATATTTTCGCCCAAATTATTATTTATTAAATGCAACTTCTTCTAACATTCTACTTACACCCATTTATAAGATATATGGAGATTATCCAAAGGCTGAACATTTCGGGGGAATGATCGTTTAGTCACGTGGATCACCCTCCACAAATTCCTTCTAAAAATCCATATTAAAGAATTATTAAAATTTTAACCTTTCTTAAACCATTAATTTAATCGTTGATTTTCAATATTGATGGATGAGATTAAAAGTTTTAGAATGATTCAGTAAAGATGATTCACACAAAGTGGAAGATCGTCCTTGTAAAATCCAGCCTTCGGATCACTATTATCAAATAAATCCCTAAGCGAGTATAAATAGAGTATAAGAATAAATTAGATGTAACAAATAGTAAATTGGTTGAAAATATCTTGTAAGGATGATTCAAACGGAAGTTAAAACTCCACTCATTTTCTCTGTAAGTTTAAGTGACACAAAATCGAGCAAAACAAGCACAAAAAGGGATAAGGGGGCCAGCGCCAGTCATCCCAATTAGGTTGGCACTACCAACTACCCCCCTTCCTCTGCCAAAAAAAAAAAACTAATACAGTATGTATAAAGGATTCGGGTTCTCCATCCTTAGAAAAGAAGGTTTGGAGACAAAAAAAATCTTTCTCCCCGCTTCGTAACAAAGCGCCTCTCGTTGCGAATAACTTCTACGGGTGAGTGTAGAAGCTCGACAAAAAATTAGCCTTTGGATCACCAACATTAAATGAAAATAAGTTAAGGTGCATGGTTCGCCGGCTCGGACTCGGTGGGCGACTCGGTGGTAACCGAGTCCGAGTCTGAGTCACCACTGGGTCAGCCTGAGTCACTAACGAGCTAAAAATATACACAAAGCTAAGAAAAAAGAAATAAACTCGAGTCGACCAAGTCAAACCGGCGAGTCAACTGAGTCAAGGCTGAGTCGCACGAGTCAATCTTGAGTCAATCTCGATCCAAAAATGTGAAAAAGAAAAGAAAAATATAGTAGATCCGAGTCTACCGAGTCGAACTAATCGAGTCAAGCGAGTCAAGGCCGAGTCGATCGAGTCAAGGCCGAGTCACACCGAGTCTATAACGTGCCGAGCTTGGTAGTGGATAGTTAGCTAGGTGGGGACCGAGTCAGACACGACTCGGCCGAGTCAGAAAACCATGTTAAGGTATAACAAGTAATGACTCGGGAGGAGTATCCGACCCGTGTCTAATTAATTGGATCGGATCTTTCGGGTCGATTCTATATCCATTGTCATGCGTCTTCTTGCCTCGAAAATCAGGAAGTATTAAATTGTGACCTGGAAGTAGTAATTATCCAACTCTATATATTGTAATAAATTCAATTATTGGATTGGAGGAAGCTAATAAAGATCTAACGGCTATCAACGCCTTAACATTGTGCGAAAAGTCAACCGTTTGATATGGTTTTGTGAAATCCAACACGGTAGAGCCTATAAATGCAGAAATTCCGAGGAGCTGTGAAATTGATTTCTATGCGAGACAGAAAACAGAGATTTTAGAGAGAGAAAGAAGAAGAAGAAGAACAGAGAAGTGGGGTTATGAAATCTCCGTATCTTCAACTAATTTTTAGCTTTTTGGTTAAAAATTTCTTATTTTTGCTGCTTTTTAAACAGAGTTTAATCTCGATTTTGGCTTGAAGATTCTGAGAAAAAACTCCATTGTTTGTTCGGATGTTCATCTCTGATGGGAAGCTTCGAGGAAAGGGCAAAAACTAGGGTTTTTAAAACTTGGGTTCAAGAATTTGGCCATTTGGGTGAGATTTGAAGAGTAATTGTTTGATTAATATTGAGCTTTTTTTTCTAAGAAAGACGACAAAGTTTGAGTTTTTTGATTACTTTTTTATGGGTTTCTTTAATCATTTCAGTGGTTGGGTTTGATTGCGGAAAAAGAAAGTTAGGGCAATTGATTATTTTAATTTTCGGTTCGTTTACTTTCTTGTGTTTGTCTGATTTGCTTTTAAAAAGACCTATTTTTGGCGAAGCTGAGTTCTTTAGAAAAAAAGGGTTTCATTCTTTCTATTGCAGGTTTTTATGATGTTCTAGCTTTTCTATTCTGGATTAGCAGTTATTTTGGTTCATTTCATTTACTTCAATCTAATCCAGATTGATTAAATCTACTTCCTTTCTTGTTTCTCACTCTAAATTTTCAAACTTCTTTTGTAATTTGGTGGGTTCTCCCTTCTTTTGCCCCATTGACACTGAAATTATTCCAAATTTGTTTGTGAATTCGATTTTGATTGAATCCAAATTAGGGCAATTTCTTCTGGCAAGAATGGCTCTGGCCTTTAATCAGTTATCTTGGTGGTTGTGGAGAGGAAAGGAACATGAACCCACTACTGTCCCTACTGGTTCTTCTTTGAACTCTTCCATGGATTTAAATTTAGGTCTGCGAGAACCTGAAACCTTGAAATTCTCTTCTGTGAGAATGCCCCCAACATCTAGAAGGACTAAGCGTAAATGGCAAAGCAGGGAAGAACGACGAATTGATAGAGAATATGATCTGGTTTTGGTGCCATCAGACGGTGGATGTTTGTCAGGATCAGAATCAGATGATTCAGATTGGTCTATTGGTTGGATGGAACCACATGCTCCTGATTTCTTGAGTGATGATGAAACTGAGAGCAGTTTTGCTGTGTTGGTTCCCTGTTATGGGCGTGGTTGTAAGGAGATTGTTGATAGTTCAAAGAACCAACTTTTGGGTGCCATTGTTGAACTCACAGATGGGTACTCTGCTGGTAAGATTTAGTTCCTTTTGCTTAATTTCATTCTTTTAGGTGTCAATTTCATATATTCAAAAGTTTGTTTGTTTGTTTGTTTGTTTGTTTGTTTTTTTTTTTTTGTGTTTTAACTGTAAATTTAATGAGATGCACATTGAAATTGATTGTTTGGTTTAGGATGAAATAGCTATTTCAGATTTAAAATGTAAGTGGTAAACATTATAATCCATTTTAGAGATGCATTTGTTTTGGTGAGTTCAAGATTGAAAATTGAAGTGCTAAAAGTTATGGCCAAGACCCTAGCTGATCAGTTCTTACATAGATCTTTTATGTCAATAATTTCTGTTAAATTATTGAAGTATCTTATTAGGACAGAGATTTGCTGTATTATCTATGGATCATACAAATTAATGGCAAAAATATCTAACTTACAATTGTTAGCTTATCTTCAGTACTTGCTTTCTATATTTCCTGTTTGTGATTCTCAAGTTTTCAGTACCTTATATTCATTAAATTTTTTAGAGAGGGAATAAATTGCATGTGACTTCAGCTCATTTCCCAGTGAGGGTTTTCTTGTTCACTTTTGCATGGGTATCCACCATTACCAATTAGTATTTTGTAAATCCCCTCCTTCTACGGTTGTTTCCTTTACTGAATGATTTAGGATTTGAAGTAATGTGGAGCCCATCTCTCCCTTTATCGGCAATGAAAACCTTATGGTTAGTTATTTGTTGTAGTCACAAAATGTCTATTTAGTGGCTGAGGCATCTTGGGTTTTATTGTGTTGTCGTTAATACTACTACCTTTTATTGTTATTGTTCTGTAGGTGGTCCTTCACTTGCTAAACATCTATAATATAGATAGTGTCTTCCCCACTGGTTTCATTAGCTGATAGCTGCATATTGTGGTCCTTTTGGTTGTCTTGTCCTTGTCGAGCGACAACTTTTATTACGTAAAGTCTTTCTCTTCTCCTCCCGTTTAGAATATAGAAGTATTTCATGGTTTTGAGTAACTCTTTCATTTTTCTAGGGCAGAATTTTTCTATAAATGTATCTTCATGCTATAAGACATCCTTATTTAAATTATATGCTTTCTAAGCGGTGGAATAGCGTAACCCTGATCCAAGTCTTTTGAGTTTCAATTCTACACATGTTGTGTAATAGGTAAAGCTGAGAAAGAATTGAGATATGATTTCATTGTTGGAAATTTGGGCACTTTTTTCTTTATATGATACCAATGGATGCTTTCTTTGGGGGGTGTCTTTTACCTGGATTTCGTTTTGTTAGACAGAGAGAAAAATCTTTGGCCTAAGATTTGTTTCCCAAGCTAAGATTTTTTTTTCCATTTTCATCTGATCTGCAGAGAGCAAGAAGTACATGGAACAATGGCTCACTTCTCTCCAGAAAAGCTGATATCCAGGATCAGCTGAACCATTGCTGTTTTTTTAATTTGAAAAAAGAAAAAAGAATACATATATATATATATAAAGAAAAAGAAACAAGGAGCTGCTGCTAGTTTCGGCTTATGGAGACGCGATGTATATAACTTATGTTGATGATGAAGGTAATATAATTCAGTGTTGATAAGTTTGCTGAGTGTAGAAGAAAAGGGAAAAGAAGCAGCTGCAAGTGAGAGGACTTAAAAAGAAGGATGAGGATCACAACTGCTTCAAACTCTTTTGTTTTGATGACTATGAAGAAGAGAGAGAAGACCCATTTTGTTGATTTTTTTATGATCTTCTTCTGCAAATTTTTTTTCCCCTCTTTCAAGAACTAAACAAAATGAGGGACCAAATGAGATATGTGTGTATATGTTAATATAAATTCGGTAGTGTGAATAGCTCTCTTGTAAATATTGAAAGCTTGCTCATGATGCTTTTAGCTTTTTACTGTGTGTATGTATATATATGGAAAGCTTGCTCATGCTTTTAGCTTATTAATGTGTAAATATGAAATACATTTCTTCTGTCCATGTAATCTTCCAATTCCAAACCTATTTACTTGCTTATCTTTGGTGTGTGGGTTTATGAGCTCTCTCTCTCTCTTACTCTGTGATGGGATTCCCCTGCTGTTATCTACTTATATTGGACTGAAAAACCATTGAGTGTGAACTAGAGGTCCAAACATTATCTTGCTTTGTTGATGTATTCATTTTAGGAGTTTGAAAATTCTTTGTATTTGGAGGAGGATGTTACTTCCGTGCAAGTATGAGCAGTAGAGCAGTTGAGAGAACGTGTTTTAACTGATCTTATTGTTAGGATGGTACAAGCTAAGAAATCTGAGTGCAGAACGAGAACGAGAGTGTTAGAGCGGCAGATTAAAAAATATTCTTAATTCTAAAATGCATTTGAAGCTAGAGCGTGATTTAGAGCTAGAGCGCGAAGTTCCGGAGTGGGGAGCGTTCGGTTATTGTACAAGCCTTAGTAACCAAAATTATGATATCGGGATTACGCTCCCGCTTCTACTCCGGTGCTCCCGTTCCAAAGATATTTTTTCAACTTAAAATATTTTTTTAAAATTGGCAATAACAATTAATACTATTAAATAATAATATAAAAGATTTTTTTTATCAGTTGGCAAGGTTTGAGTAAGTTGAAAATAAAAGTCATTTTATGGTCATAATAACCAAAAAAAAAATACAAATGTGTATTTTAAATAAAATTAAAAATAATTGATAAAAATTGTTAAGGAAAGAATGAAAAAAAATACAAATTCTTTTTATAACAATTTTGCCCCGGCATACCCCACTCTATTTCCGCCCTTGCTTGGGTCTCAACGGCTATTTTTCACTCTCTCTCTCTCTCGCTACTCCGCTCCTCCACTCCCCCCTCTCTCTGAAGTCGACTGGAGAGATCTATTGAGTGGGATGAGTGATCCATTGATGTTATCATTTCATTCCCTCACCTTCCTTTGAGAAAGCTAGGGTTTCTGAGGAAGGGTTGCAGGTTGGAGTCGATTTTGGAAGAGGTTTTCTAAGGAGGGGGTAGCAGTTTGGAGTCGTTCTGAAAGGGGTTTCTAAAGAGGGGGTTGCAGGTTGTAGGGATTTCTAAGGAGGGAGGGTGGAAAGTTGGTTGGGATTGATTTTTGGTGGTATTGCAGATGGGAGCGCATTAGGGTTAGAGTTTTGATCCATTATTTGTTTTTTGATCTGAATTTTTTTTGATCGGATTGTGTGTCTGAATTTCAATTACTTCAAGACCTTATTCAATTACTTTGATGTAGGAATTGATCTTCTGAATTTCAATTACTTCAAGACCTTCTTCTCTTGAAAGCTTCGAGCGCTGATCAATGATCATCCATGTTTCTGGGCATAATTTCTTTGATCCAGCTTTCTGGGAGGCAACCATGATGGGAGATCGTTAAGGTAAGTTCTCTGATTTCATTTTTTGGTTCAGTTCCAACTTTATATGTTTTCTAGGGTTCAGAGAAGAATAGTTGATTGATTTTTTTAATTAGTATCACCAAAATCGATGGTGTTCATGGAAACCTTTAGTTTAGACAGACCCACTTGTAGAATAAGTTAATGGGTTTTGAATCTTTTGATCAATAAATTATTTTCATGGGTAGCTGTTCCTTGTTAGTCAACTAATTATGATATGCATTCTTTTGAATTCATCAAGTTGCGTTTCGGGTTTTCTTCAAGGGCAATGTTGCTTTATAATCATACAATCAACATTCTTTCTGCAATTCTTTTTTTTTTTTTTTCTAGTTTTGTAGAACATAATTGAGTTAATGAGTTTGTAGCTTTCTTGGATCAGTATTTTATGCATTTATCTTATTTGATTCTGCTTGGTTTAGATAATATTTTAATTCTTTTTTCCAGTTTTGTATGTTATCACAGATTGTTAAAAGTCACTTTTTTACTAAAATTCTGAGTAGCAAACTCTTGGTACATGGTTAGGTTAGGATAAGTTGTTTTTTTTTTTGTTCTGTTTCAATTCTATAAGAGGCAAGGAGGGCTAGCTCCAAGTCTCTTTCTCATTTGGGATATACAATTAGAAAATGTGAGAAATCCAATTTGAGAATATATTCTAGTTGTGGTGAGTTTTGTTTGTTTTATGTATTCAATATTTTTGTCTTCATTTGTTTCCTGATCTTTTGTGTTTCCGTTGCTCTCCTTTCAAAATATTTGAAGGACTTTTGCTTTGTCAAGTTATTCTTGTGTGGCTGAAATCAAGCCAAAGAGGTTTAGTTGTAGTGATTCTGAAAACGGGCTCCTTATTAAACTTGAAGACTGAACATTATTAAGTTCTTCTTCTACGGATATAAAGCCTACTTGGTTTGTAGGGCTCATGTCTTATCCCCCTCCTTTTTTTTTTAAATATATATAATTTTTAAAAACAAAGAAAATAAAGAAAGAAAGAAAATGGTAAAACTACTATGCTTCTTCTAGTGGAAGCAATTGAATCTTAATCATTGGATTCCCCATTTAATTAATCAATCCTTTGATTCATTAAAAAGAGCAACTAAAGGACTGATCCATTGATCACAGCTGCTCTTATGGCCGGTGATTCAATTAGTTAAGCATTTGATTCAACCTCTTCCTTTGATCCTATACTGTATTGTTATATATATATATGTATATGTACTTGAAAAATCCTTTGTGGAATGCCTAAAACATTATTATGTTTAGTTTCCGGACATAAGACAAATAGCAGGGTCAATTGTTATTAATTTGTGGCACCCCTACTATCTTATCACAAAGTTTTGAATTTGGTGTATATTTCTGTAACCTTAGAAATGGAAGTCTTTTGTGTATTTGGAGGTATTGTAAATTTCATGTTAGGTGCAATTATTCCTTTTCAATAAGCATGAACATGTATTACTTTATCATACTATTTGGGGTAAGAAATAGTGAAAAATAAGGATAGTAGCATTTGGCATATTTATTTGAGGCTCAGATTTCAGAGAGTCATGCTTGTGCTCACAATTGTGTCCTTTTTAAGTGCACAGAAGCCAAAGGGAAATTAAAATAATAAAAATAAAATAAAATAAATAAAAACTAAGGTTATAAGCACTTATATGATCTCTGACTTTTGTGAGTTTTATATTTTCTATCACTTGAAGTTGACAAGTTAGTATATGACAGTATATGACACATGTTAGACATTGTTAGATTCCGAAACAATATAGAATATCCTTGCTCTAATATTTTTCATTTCTCTTTCCTTCTGGCAACATATTGAGCATTTGTGGAAACTAATTTTCTATTATTCCAATCAAATCTAGTAACTTTGGTTGTTTATATGTATTCTCTTGTTTAGATGTATATTATACATATCATAAGAAAATGCTTGTCTTGAAGTTTCAGGTTTGCTGCTATCTGTGTGCGTGATATTTGTAGATGTGTCTAGGAAGGTATACATTTGTAGCTGTCTAGAAGGAAAACATCAGAAATGTTTTCTTCTTGAAAATTGTTGCTTCTAAGAACATTTCAGTAACTGTTATAAATAGGTGGAAGCATAATAAGGTTTTAGTTTTCTAGGAGAGCTTCTTGCAATAACCATATAGGGCCATGGACTAACTAGCACAACTTTTTTTTTATAAGCAACTAACACCAATATGGAACCAGATGTTAGTGGTATACACATTAGGCTTACAAGAGTAAAATACGTTTATTATTAAAGTGTTCCATTTTATTGTTAGATAGGTCGCTGCCTTTAACTCTACTACTCTAGCACTTTTTGTTTCTTCTGAATAACCTTCATCGGTGTGGTTTTTATGATAGGGTACTACTGGCGGAGGAGTTTGAAAAGTTTTGTCCATCGGACCAATTTCGTTATTCGAGGCACCAACTAGGTGGGTTTGGTGTTTAATCAACTTTACTTTGTTGTTTTTTGCATTTGAGCTTAATTGGTAAAAAAACGATAGAAACTATTGAAAAATCCGCATACCCGAAATAGACAAGGACCCCCAAAGAACAGCCCAGCCAAGTAACGAAGAAGGCACTGAAAACAGAGCAACTAGCACATTATGAACCAAATAAATAGGACGACTGCCTTTACGAAAAATCTATGCTTTTTGCACCTTAGCTTCACTGATTGCACCATAATAGAACCACTAGAGAGAACTTAAGTAAATGTCTTCCCCTGCCAATATATATATATATATGTTTTATGAGTACTTGAATACCTGCATCAACATGCCAAAAAGTAAAACTCATCTCAAGATCTCAATCTGCTTCTTTGAACAACTCTACCAAAATGGATCAAACAACCCATGGTTCATACATACATACCAAATGACTTGAGATGAGGTTTATTCCTTTATTCGATCAAATCTAGGAGTTGCAAAACTATTCCTAGTTCCCATAGTTATTTGCCATGAAATTTAGCTTGGTCAATACTATTTTGCAACTCCTAGATTTGGGACTGATATGCACTCCCTTAGTGCATATTTACCAAGTTATGAAGCATAGCTATACTGTCTTATTCATATTGAACCTGTTGCTCATGTGGTTTGCCAATATTTGGCTAAGAAATATTGAATAGTGATGTCAGTCAGGGTCTCCAGGATTCCAACTAACTTCTGGTTTTTTTCCCCGGGTTTGATGAGCGGTAGAATGTGTACTACCCTTAAGAGGCATATAGGGCATAGGCTTGGGTTTTTTTCCCCGGGTTCTGAACTGATCCTAATTCTATTCGAATCCAATCTATAACTATACTTTATACTATGTTCCTATTATAGTTGCCTAAGTCTTTTTATTAGCTGGGTTGCACAGATACGGATATGCGGACACATACCCGGATACGGTGTGTCCAACTCAGCATATCCTAAAAACTTAGATACGGGGACACGGTATATATATATAATAAATAATAATAAGTATATATATACATGGTTTTAAAATTCATTTTGAGGCAAGGCGAGGCGATACCTTTACGCACAAAGGCGTACGCCTTTTGAAGATGTTTTTTTTTTTTTATATATATATATATATATTCACTTTTATTCAACTTTTTGTTTATTTTATATTGTGTAAGTTAGATTTGGGACATATTCTTGTGTTTCCCAATGCCACTTTTATATTATATAAGTTATATAGTTATATACTAATATAGATATACAATAATACTTATATGTCCATGAATTCATGTAATTTTTCTAGGCTTTGAGGCTACGCCTTTGTACCGCCTTGGGGCTACGCTTCGCCTTTTCGAAGCAAAGCTCCTCGAGGCTTAAAATTGCCTTTTAAAATCATGTATATATAACATTAGTTAGGGTGTTGTTGATTAAAATAAAAGAAAGAAAAAAGAAAAAAACCATTAGTTAGGGTGCAGATATGTCCACCCAAAATTTTACCCCTTATGCCTAAGATTTTACAAAATGGTCTATTGGGTGGAAAATTGAATCCCTCTACAACAGTACATCAAATCTTAAAACCTATCTATCTTTTTAACTTTCCCAATTCTTTTACTGTCAACCAAAAATCAGAAAACTTCTAAGCTTATGCTACCGGCGACGATGAGCCTAGGGTTGATTTTTCAGGTACTATTCTTCTCTTTCTCTCTCCTCTCTTTCCTTCTCTCTCTTCTCTCTTTCCGCTCTCTTTGCCTTCTCTCTTTCTTCTCTCTTCACATTAGCAGAGAGAGGACGAAGGACTGCTCCGTTTTAGCTCCAAACAGCTGTTAATGGCAGACCCTGTAGAATCTACAGGTATGTGATTTTTAGAGTGATTTCAGGCCGTGTGTGCCTCTATCTATTATTTTTTATTTATTTTTTAATTTTATGGCGAGTCTCAATGTGTGTGTCCGTATCCATGTCCACACGTGTGGACACAAAACTCGGCCATTGTTTGGAAGTATCTGCGCAACCCAGTCTATTAGTTATTCAAATCTTTTTAAAGAACTCGTGTGCACTCAAAAATGTCCTAGATGCCAAAGTGAGACTCTTAGAATAGTATGAAGGTATGAATCCCTAAATTAAAAATGGGAGATTTAGACATCCAAGGTGCTTTCATAAAAAGTGATCCAACGCTATTGCATTTGGGAAACCATAAGTTAGTTACTTTAACATAAATATTGATAGACTATCCGCCAATTGGATGACCATTTATATATGGATTATAAATGGATTTATATACATGATGCATGGCGACTCATTTTTGTATGTAAATTCATGAAAGTGTATTTGCATAATGTATGTGTCCTTGAGTATGTTACATGGATACTAGGAAGACAAGTACAAATGCATGATCGAAGTACATGATTATCATAGTAAAAAATTTATTTCATTTTGAAATGTTTTGGTTAAGACTTCTCGGTCTAATGTTGAACTGGAAGACATTGGGTCCATCTATCCATTGTCTCGGTTGGTAACATACCATCATAGTTGAGAAATCCTAGTTTCAATTGACCGAGATGTGCCTCATCACAGAGACTTCAAGCAACATTGAAAATGTTTCATGTTTATGTCAACATGTGTGATATGCATGGTGGGGTGTTTGTGATTGATGTGAGTATGAATTTATGTTTTTCAGTTAAACCTTTGTGAAGTAGAGTAAGACTGTAAATATGTTTAGTATTTTCTATTTTGTTGCATATTTTTTGCATATTATATGAATTACTTTTTGAACTGAAAAATAGTAGGTATGCTAAACCCTATTTGACATGGATCTCAACCCATTTGGAATGTTTGAATGGAAATGGACACAGAGAAATGTGCTCAATGAATTGCCGTATGTATCCTTAGATTGAAGGAGCTTGTATAAATGTCAGGAATGCAGTTCTATACAATATATTTAGACAGCTCCTCAAAACATGTAAATGAGAAGCCATGACAGAACCATTTATTCAGAATGATAGGAAACTGCTATATAGTTTCTAATATGCAGTTGAAACCATTGGGTCTCTATCAAAAACATACCTCATACTTCCTAGTCTAGACTTTAGAGCAATAGATGACCCTTTCTAGCAGCTCTTTTGCACCACCTGTTTGCTTGCTAGTTTCTTATCATCCTGTAACATGGAAACATGGTTATATGTCTACTCTTAGAAGTAGTAAGTTTAGTTGCTACTATGCAAGCATGGTAGGTTCATAATAAATCCATGCAACAACAAATTTCATGTACCACAGTTACAGCAGCCTTTGGGGCCCTGATAAGATGATCTAGGATCTGTTTTTTTTGTTGATATTTAATGATGGTGTAGAATGTGCTGCTATTTAGGCGAGGGTAGTGTAACCGTGGTGTAAATGGATCTGACAAGATATAACATTGTTGTTTTAGGTGAGGATGGTGGTGTAACTGTGGCGTAAATGGATCTGACAATATATAGCACTGTTGGTCCCAAGTTCAGTTGAATGTGTTGATATTTAGGAGAGGATGGTGTAACAGTGGTGTAAATGCATATGACAATGTATAGCCCGTTGTTTTAGGTGAGGATGATGGTGTAACCATGGTCAAATGCATCTCAGTTCTCACAATATGTAACAGTGTTGGTCCCAAGTTCAGTTGTTGAATGTGCTGATATTTAGGTGAGGATGATGGTGTTACTGTGGTGTAAATGGATTTGCCGATATGTAGCTCTGTTGTTTTAGGTGAAGATGATGGTGTAACCGTGGTGTAAATGGACCTGACAATATATAGGACTGTTGGCATTTATACAAGATCCCTCAGAGTAAGCACATATCTGTGTCCAATTCCATTCGTTCATGCCAAGGTATCTTTCTGGTGACCCTCGTTGATAGTCTGGATATGGTGAATAAATCGGTTTTCCAATTGCAATTTATTTTGTTACTACAGAAAAAATTATAAACTAAGAATTTTTTGTTTTTAGCTTTAAATTGAGATTTGAATTTATTTTGTATATATATATATTTTAATGGTAAGATTTGAATTAATTTTTTTGTATATATTTATATTTTTCAATACTATATTTTAAATTGAGATTTGAGTTTTTTTTTTCGTCTTAAATACCAAAGTATCTTTCTATTTATTTTGTTTTTCTTTTTTTCAAGCTTTATATGTTTTTTCTTAAAAATCCATCCTCGTAAATGCTTTCTACTCTTTACTTTTCTTTCTTGATTTAAATTTATCTTCTTTCTTTTTTCTTCTCTCTAAAAACTCTCTTATTTTGGAACTGTTTACTATTTGAAAGACCTTTTTTTTTTTCTTTTTCTTATCAACTTAGAAAGACTATATTTTAGTGACTAACCGTGCTTTAATTTTTAGTTTCATTAAACTTCAACCTCATATCATGTATTTTTTTTTTTTGGAACTTTTGTTTAGCCAATATTTAAGTAGGTCTAAATTTTTCTGAATTATTCAGATTCTTTCAAATTTATGACCCTATAATATCTTATATTAAAAAAAAAAAGTATAACACATGAGATTATCAACAAGGGGCATGACACGGAAGAAAGGGTTGAGATCTGTCCAGTAGGGTTTTCTACCTTATATTTTTTAGGTTCAAATGGTTATTCTATAATATTCATAAAATATATTCTAAAATAGAAAGTATTAAAAATATTGAAAGTGTTACTCTACTTCCTTAAGGTCTGATTTGAAAAACTCAATTCATACTCGTACAGAGCACTAGTACCCTATCCACACACTCGCATGTTAACATAATCTATTATACAATTCAGGACGGGGGCAGAGTTGTCCCGTTTGTAAATTGTGTGCTGCTTGATAAGCCTCTCTCTCTCTCTCACTCTCTCTCCCTGCCCCCCCTCTCTCTCTCGATTTCTCTCTGCTTCTCTCTCGATTTCTCTTCGATTTCGGCTCCTCCTCCCCTCTCTCGGCCACTCTCTCCCTGCCCCCTCTCTCGGCCACTCTCTCCCTGCCCTCTCTCTCTCGAGGTTTTGAGCCGTGCCGGAGGCACGACGATATACCTAGTATTGATTCATTTGCTACTGTTGTTTTAAGTCTTCTTGACCTTGTAGTACATCTTGTTCAATTGTAGAACTGAAAATTTTCTAACTATGATGGTACGTGGTAAACTGAGACATGAACCCTCCAATGTCTTGTTCATTTTACGACCAAAACAGTTCTAAATGAGATAAAATTTGACTATGATAACCAACACACTTTGTTATGCATTTTTGCTTGTTCTTGGGCATCCATGCAACCATACCAAGATTACATGCATTAGGTAAATAAACTTAACATGAATGCACATTACAAAATTTGTCGACATGCATTTGGCATATAAATCTATTTATAGTTCACATATAAGTCTTCATTTGATTGGCGGTTAGCTTGTTGATATTGTGTTGGAGTGATGGTCTTATGGTTTCTACAATGAGGGTCACTTAGAATGAAGCACTGTGGCGTGCCGAACCTCTCATTTTTAATTTCTATAAGATGCCTTCATGCTTAGCATTTGAGTCTCATTGCATCTTTGGTACATCATTTGGAATGCATGGGAGTGGTTTACAAAAATTTGAATAAAGTCACAGACAGGCAACCCTAAAAGGAACCTTAGTATAAAGAGTTGGATTTGAAATGGGTATAGAACCGGTAAAGTATATTTCATATGCTTATCAAATTTGAAGAAAAACCAATGGTTATGTGTAAAGTTGATACATGTCTAACCCTTCATGTATTTTTTTTTCCTGTTTTTTGGAGATGAGGTCAAGTGATTCAAGTGAAGATCAAGAATCAGGCCTTCCCTTGCCTTGAAAGAATTCACAAGCGGCCACCAGCTTTCACTAAATAAGGGGAGATATGCTGCTTACTGCTCACGGAAACATCATGTATATGCTTTCAACAACTGTGGAGATGGACTAAGGAGCAAATGAGAAGAGACAACCCACACAGCAACTTGGCCACACGCTAGAGCTACAACAAGGGCTACAACAACTCCTACAGCAAGGTGGTTTTTATCACTTTAAGATGAATGCAAATCACGAGTGTGTGGAATTCATCGGATTCACATTGCTGTAGAGATTGTTACTGCTATTCTTTTCTTTTTCTTTTTTTCTTTCTTTTTTTTTTTTTTTGGAAGAAAGATTCATTTTCTTTTGAATCTTTTCTGTTTTCTTTATAGTTTCTTTCTTATTTTCCTAATTTTTCCCCATGTATATATATAGGAGGCCTTTGATATCAACACCCATGATAAATTTCTCCACACCCATATTGACAAAAAAGAAATAGGCATTTCTATCCTTAACCATGTATCATGGTTGAAAAAACAAACTTTTTTGCTTCCCCATAGAAAATGATGGGTCACTAAACATCGACTTAAGCATGTTTACAAAAATCAACTTTTCCTATGCTTTCCCTTACAAGATGGGAAGTGAATAATCAAATCACATCTCAACTTCAACCAGAACTGGACAATTGAAACTTGGCCACTAAAAAGTTTGATCTCTATCTCCTTCCATTCGAGTTCTAATTAGCAGCAACTTACAGGAACGAAGTTTTAAGAGTAGAAATATGAGATACCTCATAGGCAGATAAATTAGAATACCGCAACGTGGTAAATTTAAACTTACCCATTTCAGTAGATTTAGTCATGGGTATGAATCCTACCCTGGCAAAGGGCATTCTTCCCTTGCAAGCCAGTTTTAAGGACGGATCGTTCTACCCAAGGGTTCATAACAAGACACTTAAACAATTTATACATAGAAGAACTCTCAGTCATTCTCAAAACCCAGATTCTTCTAATAGTATCTAGTTCAGAAGAGCAACACAAAGCTAGGGCAATCCTTGTAAAAGAGATAAACATGCATTAGTTCAATATTAGATTCTATTAGAGATTGAAAGTCTTTTGAGGATTGATAATGTAGTATGGAAGTTGGAGTTGAAGGAGAAATAGATATATGGGAGAGAAGTGTAAGAAAAGTTGAAAGCTGGCTGGGTTTAAGATTAGAGTTTGTGATATCTATGTGGCTAGCATACGAAAGCTATGTTCGGTATTTTGATGTTTTAAGATGAATGAATGAACGATATAAATAATCCTTTTTAAAATGCATGTAAGGGCATTTTGTGATTTTAGAAATTGGTGAAGACGATGAACATAAGTGGAAGGACATGAAAACGGCCCATGTAATTGAATACCCACCTAATCTTCACTGTGATCAGTTTGCACTTCCAATTTTCACTACTAAGTAAGTTGAGGAATTAATTCTCTAGGTGGCCTCAAGAGAAGTCGAACAATTCTCACGTACACTCGGCGCACGCTCCCTTGTCAATGCCCAAGCCTATTTTGCTCACTGTATAATATATGAAAATATAATTATTATTGTTTTCTTTTAGAATCCACGGGAGACACCTAAATGAAGAACTTGTCACACCCAAAAAAAAATAAAAATAGACGACTTGCGAGTTGTGAGCAGAGGTCCAGTGGCTTGGCAAGTAATATATAGATAGTTTAACCAATTCGATTCATTCAAATTTCTAAGTACTAGTAGTGGGAAAACGAATTTCAGGTTCTCATGACTTCTTTTGACCCCCGACCGAACACAAAAAGGAAAAGCATTTGCAACTGTTCGATTCGAAGCTGTAATCAACTGTTTTCATTTTCAAATGAAGCCTGCTTTAACTGAATTCAGATTAATTGATTACTTCTTTTTTTTTTTCCTTTTTAATATTGAACCAGACCTATATAAATACTACTTTCTTTAGAGAATGTGAAGGATTTCAAATTTAATTCTTAAGTTTGAGCTTGAGCCCCTAGAAAACCTGTTTGAAGTGGGATGATCAAATGACTAATTTTTACTGAGTATATTCGAGATTACTAAAGACCTCTAACCCCTTAAAAAAATTAGTTAAAAATCAACCGTAAAATCAATGTTGTTTTTAACGTTGATTACAAATTCACTATTAATGGGGTTAGGAGTTTTAAAAAGAATTGATTCTCGGATAGAATGACCTCAATGGTATGATCAGCAAAAAACATTGATCCATAAACTTGGTTATTTTATGGGCTTTTTAAATCCGGGTTAATATTTGCACTCTAATAATTTCTTAAGTAACCGAATACTGGATTGGAAACTGTGCCAGTTATCCGTGCCTTTCTGTATTGAAATCAGAAGCAAAGAACACCCAATAGAACCGCCTAAAGTAGTTCCAGTTCTGGGTACATTAGCAGGTCGAACTAAAATAGAACCGAAAAATTGGACCTGAGAGAACCTAGATTATCTGATGAATTCTGACTTATAATTTTATTTTATTTTTTTCTATTGCTAATTTTGGATCCCTAGTTTCATTCTGCCCTAGGAAAACCTATAAAAGGTAAGAGAGCAATTACTCAATATTAATCTCGTTTTAAGTTGTTAATGTAATGAGTAATTATTATTTTTTTTATAGGTTTAAATTTACAAGATTTATAATTAATTCTTTAGGTGGCCCATGTAGCATCACCCTATCCAAAAACGGCAATGCTAGGGTTACAGAAGAAGTCACAGAATTTAGTACAGAAGGCACAATTTACAGTGAGATTCATAACACTTTAAGATGGGATGTGAATCACGAATGTATGTAAAACATATTAACTATCGGATTAGTCTTCTGCAGCAAATTCTTAACTCTAGCGTTATTGATCCAAAAATTCAATAAGTTTTTTTCTTCTCCATTCTTGTTGGTTGCCATCTGGAAAACCAAGAGTTGGCCACGTGGAGGCCCCTCATAAGGCTCCTGTTTAAGGTACAACTGAATTTTGACAGGGTTGTCCACATATCCCGGGCGATTTCGACTCTCCTCCGTATGGGAGATTCAGACCCTTCTATGTTTAGCTCAAAGATGACTTCGTTCACAACAAAGTTGTTTTGTTCATCATGGTTTTTTCTTAGATACCCCTTCTCTTTCTCTCTCCTCTCTCTTCTTCTTCTTCTTTACAGATTTCATCCACTCTTTCAGTTTTGATAGAGAGACAGAGAGAGAGAAATGTTGCAGAGAGCTGCAAGTAATGCATATTCATGGTGGTGGGCCAGCCACATCAGGACCAAACAATCAAAATGGCTCGAACAAAACTTACAAGGTATTTTTTTTTTTTTTTTTTTCATTAGTGTTTTTTCTTTCTTCACTAATTTTTGTTCATGAATGTAAGTAAATTATGCACTATTTGGGTGTCTTTGATCTTATTCAAATATGGGTTTTGTCTATTATATTTTAGATTTTACACATTTGATTTGGAGATAAGGGTTCTGTTTTTTTTTTTTTTTTTTTCCTGGTATTAGATCCATTATGGGTTTAGCAAATCAGATTTCATTTTGATATGGGAAATTTGATTTCTAGAAGAACTCTTTAATATAATTTATAGGGACCAAAAAAAGAAAAGAAAAACAAGGATCACAAACCCACAGAGCCATTTATAATCTCTGAAACAACCCAAGTCACAAAACCAGACATCTGAGTTCTATTGCTTTGGTCACTTTATAAAACCCCTACTTTATTATTCAATTACATTCCCCTAATCACCATAGTCTCTTGACTACAAACATGATGTTAAATTTTTGTGAGACAAAACTAAGGTTCTCTATGAACTGCCTATCAAATTAGATCAGATATTCTTCGATCATATGTCATTTCATCATGTACATGTATTCGGTCTGAAATTTTGATGTTCCTCATCGTGCCTAGGGAGAGAAGTTGTTATGCATTTTTCCCTTTCTTATAGAGCCTCAAAATATGGATTAATTCCTTTTGATGTTCTGTGGTTACTTTACATTCGGGTTTTTGAAAAAAGAACTATTAAAGGGTTTGAAGGTTAGTTTTGTTATGATATCTATGGAATTAGAGGTTTCAAATTATCTGTTATTGTAAAGTTCTTAACATTCCTATAGTTGCAAATATTGAACTTAGAATACTGAATGTCCTCAAGTAAATTGTGGTATTTAACTTTTTATACAGTGTTATATACTTATATTAGTCTTCCCGGGATTTTCTAATAAATGTTGATTGAACTTGTGGGATTTCAGACATGGAGGAGAAAGTGAAAGTCACTTTGAAACTCCTTCAAGACGATGGGGATTCTTTTGCCAAGAGAGCAGAAATGTACTACAGAAAGAGGCCAGAATTAATAAACTTCGTCGAAGAGACTTTCCGAGCATACAAAGCCTTGGCTGAGAGATATAACCACATCTCAGGAGAACTACAAAATGCCAACAACACAATTGCCACTGTCTTTCCTGAACAAGTTCAGTTCATGGAGGACGACGATGAAGATGGTTCTCCAAGAGCTCCTCGACAGCCCCCCTTAGACCCTTCTAAACTTGTGAAAGAACCGCCCGAACCCCCAAAGCCAAACATCCCAAAAGTTCCAAAGATCCCAAAAAAAGATGTGAAAGGTTTGTTAACTTTACCCACAAAGAGAGTACAAGCCAAGAGCACCAGTTCTACACCTACTACTGTTACTAGTTCTAGGATGACCAAAGCTGAGGCACTTGAACAGATAGATAAGCTTCAGAAGGGAATTTTAGCTTTACAGACTGAGAAGGAGTTTGTCAAAGGTTCATATGAGAGTTCACTTGCAAATTATTGTGAAATTGAGAAGCGTATTGGAGATATGCAAGATGAGGTTTGCGGTTTGCAAGACGAATTCAGTGTAAACACGTTTATTGAGGACGATGAAGCTCGGAGTTTGATGGCAACTACAGCCTTGAAATCATGTCAAGAAAGCTTGGTTCAATTGCTGGAGAAACAAGAGAGATCAGCTGAAGAGTCGAGTGTAGAGTACCAGAGGATTAAGGAAGCAAAAGAGAAGTTTGAGAAACTGAAACGCGAGTTTCTTCCAAATCAAATGGAGGATCAACCAAAACTGCCTGAGAAAGAAGGGTCTACGGCTGCTGATTCGAGCTTGAAAAGTTTGGAGCAAGAAGTTGAAATTTCAAAACAAGAAAGAATTGAACTAGAGTCAATCCGTGAGAAGATCAAGGAACATTTTGAAACAGACGCGGATTCAGCTCTCACCGTGACAGAACTTGCAGAGAAAATTGATGAACTTGTAACAAAAGTCATCAGCTTAGAAAGTGCAGTTTCATCTCAGACTGCTCTTATAAAGAGATTAAGATCAGAAACAACTGAGCTTCATACAAACTTGCATCAATTGGAAGAGGATAAATCAACTCTCATTAAGGACTCGAATGATTTGACTGAAAAGCTAAGAAAATTGGAGGTGGGGCTCCATGGAGTTCAAGACCTGAACAAAAATATTGAAGATCAAAACAATAACCTACAAACACATTTCACTGAAGCACGTTGTAACCTTGATCATCTAACTGAGAAATTACAGAACATAAAACATCAGGAGGAAGAGAAGGAGGTTGAAACCACTACGGATTCATTTCAAACAGAAACGACCATTCCTCCCGATGTCGTATCACCTCTCAATGTCGAATCACATAATGAGATCGTACAAGTAGAAAATATGGCGACTCCAAATGATGATTCAGTGAAGATGGAGGCCAGGTCAACAGAAACAGAAAAGAGTGCAACTGTCAGTCATGGTGTAAATGATCAGGAATACAGCCACAAACGAAACAAGAGCCTCGTTGATCTTGATGTTTTAACTGAAAAACTTGAGAAACCAAATGAGCTGGATTCTGTTGAGAATTCATCCCAAACAGGAGGTAGTGATATCGATGTTGAATCACGGCAGCAAAATAACAATCAAGATCTATCATTAGACTGGCAGAAATTACTCTCAAATGGGTTGGAAGACAGAGAGAAGATTTTATTATCAGAATACACTTCAATTCTTCGAAATTATAAGGATGTGAAGAAGAAGCTAACAGAAGTTGAAAAGAAAAACAGAGAAGCTCTTTTTGAAAGACTTGTGCAGATAAGGGATTTAAAGAACACCAATGCCACAAAGGATGAGGAGATTCGAAGTTTACGTCAAAAACTAAGCATTCTGCAAACAGGTTTTGAAGGAAATGTTGATGCCCATGTAGCAGAATCTGAAGGTTCACAGAATAAAAGGCCTCATGATGGCACAGAGGAAGGATCAACCTCTCTGTGTTCCGTAAATTCAGATGACCAAGCAGATCAAAATGTTGATGCCACAACAAGAACAGAAGAATCAGCTATGTCTAAAACTGCAGAAACACCTGCAGAAGAAGAACACGAAGATCTCAAGATGATTCTTGTTGATGAACCTCAAACTCTTTCGGCCATTGAAGAAAAGTTCAGAAAGGACATAGACGAACTTCTAGAAGAGAACCTCGAGTTTTGGTTAAGGTTCAGCACATCATTCCATCAGATTCAAAAATTCCAAACTTCAATCCAAGACCTACAGACTGAAATTTCAAAACTGAAGGCAAAAAAGAAGCAAGAAGGAAGTTCTTCTAATCATACGGATCGGTCTCTAAGATCAGAGGCCCGACCGATCTACAAACACCTGAGAGAGATACAAACAGAATTAACAGTGTGGTTGGAAAAGAGTGCAGTACTGAAAGAAGAACTGCAATGTAGATTCTCATCTCTGTGTGACATACAAGAAGAGATATCACGAGTATTGAAGATGGGTTCGAAAAATGTCGACGACATTGAATTGACAAGTGTTCAGGCAGCAAAATTCCAAGGGGAAGTTCTGAACATGAAACAAGAGAATAACAAAGTTGCAGATGAACTGCAAGCTGGGTTAGATCATGTTAATAGCCTGCACTTGGAGATTGAGAAGACTCTATCTAAGTTGAATGATGATTATAAGTTATCAGGATCGAGTAAGAGCCACTTCGGGAGGCACTCGTCAGCGAGTAAACCTCGAATTCCTTTACGTTCGTTCCTCTTTGGGGCAAAACCAAACAAGAAGAAACCATCAATCTTCTTGTGCATCAACCCAGCATTGCACAAGCATCACAGTGGAGATATGGCTGAAGGACTCCCTATGTAACATGGGTTTCAGTTCATGTTTTCTCTTTTTTGGTTTTTTTGGTCATTTTAATTTTTTTTTCTTTTTAAATTTTTTACACTTTTTCAAAGGTCGGATAACTGTTTTTCTTGTTTATGATATACCCTTAACCAGATCTTCAATTAAAGGTTCTTTTTTCCCCCTCTTCTTCTCTCCATTTTTAAGTAGTAAATCCAAGTTAAATGGGTTAAAATTTGAACTTACATGTTTTTTTTTTTTTCAGGCTATTTAGGCTGTACTTCCGAAGAATGTTGGGATGACATATCTATTGTCTTCTAAATTGGAAAAGATGTTCAAAAAAATTATGTATGGTAATTGTTTTAAGACTTTACTTTTAATCATACAATTAGGAGGAAGCCCAAAGCCAAATTTAAGAAAAAGTTTACGTTATGCTAATACAATATACAGCGCCCTTACATTGAGAATTATATAACGAGTTGGAAGTTGAAACTGGTTTTGGCAATGGCTATTGGATAGGGCTTGCATGAAGGGTCAGAGTCACCTTCAAATGGTTCCGTATTTTAGGTTCACGGTTTGCAAACGCAACTCATTTGAACCACAGTTCAGTATTATAGGAGCACGACCGGTATTTCAGATTCACTGTTTGGGAGCTCCTGTCTGTAACAACTAACAATCAAATGTTTTGTTTCAGAAGCATTCCCACAACTCTGAATGTCATTCTATTTTCATATAGAAGTTTCCAATAAATGAAATATCAGAAAAACTTGCTATTGTGGTATCAACAAAAGAAAAACAAAAGAATCCAGAGAAGCTGGAATCAGGAAGCTTTGGATTTTTAACTAAAATCTGTCCCTTGCAGTGTGAATAGAAAACTCATACTGAGTTTGCTACATTACATACAGTTAAGTATAATACCCTCCTCCGCATCGTCTGTTTACGTCGGAAATTGAAGCCTATTTCAGCAATTTGTATGAAGAACCAGAACTCTGGCGTCCTAGGGTGGATAACCATACGCTTCCCAGGATTAATTCTGAGGCTGCATCGCTAAATTCTATTAGAACTCCCTTTCATCGAAGAGGAGATTGTTAAAGCCATTAATGAGCTGGGCCAGGAGAAATCTCCAGGACCGGACGGATTTCCAATCTGCTTCTTCGCTAAATTCTAGTATGTTTTTAGAGATGATTTTATTGCTTGGGTGCAGGAATTTTACGAGTCCGGTTCCTTTGATTAGCGTCTCAACACTACGTTCATTATCTTGATCCCCAAACGCAACAACACTGAAACTTTAAAAGACTTTAGACCAATCAGCCTTTTGGGAAGTGCTTACAAGATACTCTCCAAAGTTCTTGCGAATAGATTGTCAAAGGTTCTGAATGCCATTATCTCACCTGTTCAAGGAGCGGTTGTGCCTGGGAGACAGATTTTGGATGGAGTATTGATAGCTAATGAGTGCCTCGACTCACGCCTCAAGACTAAAGATTCGGGTTTGGCGCTGAAGATTGATATTGAAAAGGCATATGATAGGGTCAGCTGGGATTTTTTGGCTAATATTTTGGTGAAGATGGGCTTTGGGTATAAGTGGAGAGTGTGGATGATGAACTGCTATTCAACGGCCTCCTTTTCGGTGCTGGTAAATGGGAAGCCTTCCAAACTTTTCTGTAGCTCGAGAGGGTTGAGGCAAGGAGACCCGCTCAGCACTTCTGTTTGTTGCTGAAGTGCTGAGCGGTTTGATGGGTCGTGCTGAGCAGCTTAGTTTGCTTTCGGGTTTTCAGGTGAAAGAGAATGGTAAGAAGGTTTCGCACCTACAATTTGCAGACGATACATTATTCCTCTTCGAGGCCTCGAAGACGCAATTAGGGTGTATTAAAGACATCTTGATCTGGTTTGAGGCAGCGTCTAGATTGAAGGTGAACTTCGGTAAAGCTCTCTGATGCCGGTAGGGGAGGTGAATAACATTGACGAGTTGGCCGCTGAGTTTGGCTGCGAGGTGGGTACTCTGCCCACAACGTACCTGGGCCTCCCTTTGGGAGCTAACTACAGATCAAAGGCTATGTGGGACCCGGTCATTGAGAAGGTCACTGGGAGATTAGCAAACTGGAAAAGAAACCTCCTCTCTCGGGGGGTAAACTTATCCTGATCCATACGACTCTTACGGCGGTTACCTACTACTTTATGGCTCTGTTTACAATGCCAGCCTCAGTAAGAAAGATCATTGAAGCTAAAATTAAAAACTTCTTATGAGACGATTCCAACGAGAAGAAAAGGCTTTATTGGGTTACTTGGAATAAAGTGTGCCACCCGAAAGAAACAGGGGGGCTCGGTGTGAAAAATCTGGTTTTCATGAACCGTGCGCTGCTCTCAAAGTGGCTATGGAGATTTCGTAATGAAGCGACGAGTCTGTGGAGGATAATTATA
>MVGT01004037.1:864219-877145 GCA_002174775.1 Macleaya cordata | reverse complement strand
CTTCTTATGGGACGATTCCAACGAGAAGAAAAGGCTTCATTGGGTCGCCTGGGATAAGGTGTGCCACCCGAAAGAAACAGGGGGGCTCGGTGTGAAAAACCTGGTTTTCATGAACCGTGCGCTGCTCTCAAAGTGGCTATGGAGATTTCGTAATGAAGCGACGAGTCTGTGGAGGATAATTATAGAAGAAAAATATGGGGTCTCTTGGGGGGGGTGGGAGACCATCCAACCGAAGGGACCCTATGGAACTTCAGTTTGGAGGGGCATTTAGAACTTAACAGGGGAGCTCAAGACGAAATGCAAACTCGAGCTGGGTAATGGGAAGGATATCCTTTTCTGGCAGGATACTTGGTGTACGGTGAGACCTTTGAAAGAAGTATTCCAAGACCTCTTCAGATTTGTTGATAATAGGTTGGCAACTGTTGATAATCTTTGGTGTCAAGTGAGGGATGAGGGTGAGTGGAGGTTGAACTTCAGAAGGAATCCATATGATTGGGAAGTAGACTCGATGAGGAGGTTGGAGGGTCTCCTGAAGGATTTTTCAGTCCTCCCGGACAGGTCTACTTCCAGCTTGGGTTCCTGACCCTAAATGTGGTTTCTCAGTTCGCTCTGTTATAGGTCCTTGCAAGCGAATTCGCAGGCAGAGTTCCCGGCAGATAGTGTTTGGAGGAGCATCCCTCCCTCGAAGGTGACCTTCACGATGTGGGCAGCCTGCTTGTTAAAACTCCCAACTATTGATAGTTTGAAACGTCGCATAAGAGTGCTAGCTAACATATGTGAAATGTGTGGAGTTACAGAAGAGACCTGCAACCACTTATTCCTACACTGTAAAGTCGCTTCGGAGTTGTGGGCTTTTGTGGCATATTCATTTAACATCAGTTGGTGCATTCTTCAATCAGTAGAACAACTCTTTTTTATGTGGCCTAAGGTGAAACTTCCAGCCAAGGGTAGGAAACTGTGGCTTACGATCCCCCACGCAGTCATATGGACCATTTGGAAGACAAGAAACGACATTATCTTCAAAGGAGAGACAAGGCGGTTTGATAAGATTATTCTTTTCTTCAAAGGCCTTATTTTCCATTGGAGTCATAGTTTGGATTGGGCTAGCAGGTATAGGTTTGAAGATTTGTCTTCAGTTGGGAGTCTTTGTTAAAGTCGATGTAACTTTTTTGGTTCCTTTGCTCCTTTACTTTCTGTATGTTTCCTCAATCTTTAATTGAATCATTCTTGACATCTTCTCAAAAAAAAGTATAATACCCTCAAAGCCGATGGGAGTTGACCATAATACTACAAAAGTAAGAGACATAGGCTCGAGTTTACGGGTCAGCAAAATAACAATGAGTTTGGGTTTTATAGAAGTAACCCTTCCTAAAACATAAAAAATCTAAAATAACCCTAAACTGGTCACTACTTGCCTTTATGGGCCTGTCGATGTAGCCTAGCCTTCTTTTTGAACTTGTGAGGCCCTCGGCCTTGGGTTTCAGCTGGTGCAGAGCTACGTACAATATCATCTTTTCGGGGTTGAAGACCGATGAGCCCAAGCAAGGCGGAAGCAGATCCAGGAAGGCCTTGTTGAGAAGAGAAGGAATCAAGGAGGCTCTTAATCTCAGCTGGGGTGAACTCGTCCTCACTTTCCTCCTCGACCTTTGATGTTCCCTGCAATAATGATTTCCAAGATAAAAACATTGGTTGAACTCGTATAAGATTGAAATGATGATGAAAAATCCCACATGAAAGTAATTATCTGGTGGGAAGTATGAAATAAGGAACACTTACAATATCAAAACTCCTAACGTATCCCTCTTAATAGATTATGCTCTCAAAACTCAGATTAAGAATGAGTGGCGGGGAAAAAATCTATACCTCATTGTCCTTTTTGGATGACTGTTCATTGGCACGGACGAAGTTTTTCATTAGAGTAGCAAACTTTAGTTGCTCATACAGTGCATCAGAATACATATCATCTCCATCCATAAAAGGATCCACTCTAGTGAAGTCATGGTACGAAAAATCACTCCCATAATCATATCCAACTGCACCATAATCTGCTGGCATACAATTTTGTTATAGTTATCAGCCTTCACCAATTTCAGTAAAGAAACATACCTACTATAACCTGCTTGCATACAAGATTTGAATCCTAAAGGGTAAATATATAAGTTAGACGAAAACTTCCAAATTTAAAATCATTTGCAATTTGAAGTGAAGATTCTTTCCAGAAGTTGAAAAGTAATTAGTAGTAGCTCACTTCATCAATAGTTTGAAGCAGTCAACAAAACTCACAAGGAAATAAACAGTTTCCTCTAGGCACCAATCTTGTGCAGAAGAGATGAACATCAAGAAAAAGTAAACCAAAGCTATAAGAATCCTCAAGGAAAAGCTACCAAAATTAATAACCAAAGACGAACCTTCTTCAGTATCAGCCTCACAAACAGTTCCTTTACTGCCTAAGTGTACGGATCCCATGTCTTTAACTAAACGCTCCATATTAAGATTCACCAGATTTGAGTCCCTTCAATAAAGAAAAATTGTGTGAAATTTTGTGTTCTGCAGCCAACCCTAAAACATGCTAACAGGAAAGGTAAATACGCATAGTAATAACAACAGGAAAAGGAACAGACCACATTCAACAGAAGCTTGCTGATTTGAACATACAAAGAATATTAATTCCGAAAAGCAAGGTGGTAAAAGGTCCTTAAAAGATCTTTAGCTTAGTGTATTGATGTAGTTTCTACCAGCAGAAGTCATAACAATAAACTACACAAAAAGTATCAATAGAAATATTATTTGATAATTTGAGTTTTGAAACAAATACCAGAGAATCTCACCACAAAGAACCACACCAATTACAAAACTAACTAATATGAATCTTAATCTACTATTCAAATCAAACTAAAACTAAACCTAAAGCCAAAAAAGGAACCTAGCTAAAATAGTATCTAAAATACAAAGAAGGCAATTAATGGGCTAATGTAGATGGTGGCTGAGGTTTGCTGAGCCTAAACCCTTGACACCATCTTCTCCATGCATGTTGGGTTCTGGGCCCTTCATGAGATAGCATAATAGACCTGTAGAACACATCTCTTGATTCTCAGCATGTATGATTTTCTTTTACCTCTCTTTTTTATGGCTATCTTAGCCAAATCTCGGAAAAGAATCAACTAATGTAAATCACACTAATGTGCAACACTACTTTGGTGTGAAGCTCCAAATGGTTCAACTTTTAACACTCATAAAACACTACCGCAAAAACACTACTGCAGTTTGGAACTTAGGTAACCAGAGAGAAGCAAATGCATTTCCATTTACCAGGAAATAGGTCCCAAAAGTTAAAAATGCCTTTAAAAGCCAATATGTTATGGCTTAGAATAACGAGTAACTCAACATTTCCAACAATTAACAAGGCCACAAACCTGTTTTCAGCAGACTGATCAGCACTTTTCTTTTCTTTTGCCTTTTGGATCTTTTTACCATTTGACTCAAAAACTTCCATCTGTTTCTGTCTCTCTACCATGGCCGACTTTAACTCATCCTGTCCATTGTAGAGTTAAGAATCGTCATCTGAAGGAGGAAGGCCAAGACCCTTAAATTCCCAGGCATAATATTTCACAGCAAGAATCTCATCAATGTGTCTAACTGGTGCGTTCATTACATCACTGAAACAAAAGAACATTTCACATGATAAGCATAAAAAATTGCTAGAAAATGAATATGGTTTGCTCTCTAAATTTGAAAGAAGTTGGCAAACTTGAAACCATTTACTTGGAAACAAAGAAAAAAAGAAGAAGAAAGAATTCAATTCAGTTTAATCTTATGTTTTCATTCCAAGAAAACGTCAAATAGAAAACCAACCAAATTCATAACCCAATTAATGAATATAAGAATTCCACTTATATACTTGTTTAGCAAAATTTAGATAAAATTGATAGAATACCTTGCCCTAGAAAACAAAGAAGTTTTCTGTAGTATTCTTCGACGCTTCCCAAGCGACGACAATACTCCTGTGATCCAGGGAGAAGCTCTTTAACATCCTCCTTAAAAGGAAGAAACTCTTTAAAATACCCATTACTCTCTAAATTCTCCTTAAAACTCTCCCAAGTGTTCACCTTCACATCCATTCCTTCATGTAGCCTCTGTTGATACATCATTTCAAACCCACAAGCTATTTTCATACCCAACACTGCTTCAACATAAGTTGAACTATCAGTCCTTGTCGACATTGGATAACATTCAGGTGCCTGGAAAGTCTGTTGTACCAACTTTGCATACATTGCCCTAGTCATCCGTACAGATACCCTAACAAGCTCTTTTTCTCCAGTACTACCATCACCACTCAGAAACTTCTCCATTTTCTCAGCAAACTTCATTGAATCGGTATATCGGTTGCAGAAACCCTCTACGGCCAAAGAGATCAAGCACGGTTCCTGCTTCAGAACTTTCGCCACAGAAACTGGAACCCTAACCTTAACTCGATGCATTTTCTATTGAGCTCTCTGTGGGTAACCTGAAATACGTTTTTCCAAAGCCAACTGAACCGATTTCGGAGCTCCAATATCAACTTCAAACGTAGCCAAAAACCCTAACATTTCCAACAATTTCGAATTCAAGGACATATTATCTTTGTGCACGATATGAAGTTTTCCATCTCTAATGAAGACTCGATTTTTGCTGGTTTCAGGGTTTAACCAACGGGGAAGAAATGAAGCAGCTTCAAACAAAAGAACCTCTCCGTCGGAATCCCAGACTTTAATCGAAAGGTCTGGAATTTTACGAGAAATCTCAAAGAGGAGGAAGACAACGAACCATTCATCTTCAAGGTTATCTCCATACCTGGTTTTTCCATGAAAGTGTGGAAGATATTCGGGAGAACAGGGACAATTATTAGGGTTAGGGTTAAAGAATGAGAGAGAAAGAGTGAAGGGTTCGTGTTGCCAAATATAATCAGTGGTGTAAGGAGAGACGATATCGAGGATTCGAAGGTGGATAGGATGAAGGGAATAAGAGAGTTTTTGATACTCGTCTTCGGTCATGTAAAAGAGGTTCGGTTGTTGGAGGTCATCGGGATATATGGCGTAGAAAACTGTTTCTTTTGGTATTCCGGTGGTGGTGGTGGTGGTGGTGCCGGAGAAGAAAGCGGAGTAAGAAGGTGGTGGTGATTCAGCCTAAGTCTGTTCATGATTCTGCTTTTCGGGTCATGAACTTGCCATCTTGTTTTTTTGGTTTCTTGTGTCCAAATTCTGAAGGCATTTTAGGTTAGTTGTATATATAGGACATCGTGGGAATTCAAATTTTCATAGTAGGCGGGCCTGTATGAAATTCAATATACTTCCATCCAATGGCTAGAAAATTTTACCCATTGGATTAATATCAAAGTTTGGTGAGCTAAGGGCATGTTCAGTGGGTTCCTAAAATCCCATTTTTGAGGATTGAGGGGTCCATGCATCCATGGATAAAATTTTTGGGATTTGAGGGTTGCCACTAAACATGCTCTAAATGTGGTAATAAAAGCATTTCTAAAGTATTTTGTATCCGTAACGGTTAATTTCCATATACATTCTTAGGTCTATTTCTTGCTTTAGGTCCATAACTTCATACCATAAAAAGCACATGCATTTAGAAGGGTAAACTTTACTTTTCACTTTTAACATTATAAATATTCTTTTACCCGTTTACACCAGCTTGTGGGGATCAAAAGGGTAAACGTTGCGTTTTTTACTGTTAATATTATAAATATACTTACACATGTTTACACCATCGAAGATGATTTTAATTAAATACCGTCCTAAAAAGTATAGGATTATCTTCAAGGGAGCCCCCATATACCAGTTTAAAAGGAGAGTTAGAGCAAATACTTCGGATACCTCAAACAACTAACATCAGTCAAATTTAAGATAAAAGCAAATACCAATGACACTTTAAACAACTAAAACCTTTCCCTCTCGTCCCAAATTCTGAGATAAGGGGTTTGAAGGAGCTAATTTTTTTCATTTTATTTTGGATGTAATGTTCAGTTGGAGGGAGGGAGTAAAGAGACGGCATCCCATAGTACTTGCCCTTAGGTATAAAATATAAAGATATCAGACCCCATGTTTATTGGTTTGCAGAAGAGTTGAGGACATAAGCTCAATTTGGAGCCACATTATAATTGTGGAGATTTTTCGAGCCTATCCCAAATCTATACTATTAGTTAAGAGAATGGAATTTTTTAGAGTTTTTTTTACTTTTGGTGTCCTTGAAAAAAAATTTCGTTAAAGTTTAACTTCGGTATAATTTCATCTTTTGCCCCTAAAAAGGGATAAATTAGTAATTTTATTCTTACCAAAACATAACTGTTTCACTTTTGAAAAAGAAATTAAATTTCTTCCATGATTTTCTCACTCTCCCCTGAACTATCCCTAAAATCTCTCTGTAACTACCTACTCAATTTTCACTTTTCTCTCGGTAACGTGCAATGGATATTTACATTTTTTAGTGTTTTTTTTTAAATTATTTTTGTAATTAATCGCATTAATAGTTTATCACAAACCAATGTAAGAAATAAACTCAGTGTGAAGAACACATACAACGCACGTGCACAACAACGCTTGTGAATGCTTAACGCCTTAACCCAGTACTTCATAGTTCATAATTTTTGGGCCAATTGATCATACTAGAATGCAGCCGCAAACTACATTTAATTTAGTTTTGGCAATGGCCAGCAGGCCAGGGTTGCATTAGGCCAGTCTTGGGCCAACTTCCTTCGGCCACGTCAAGAAACACAGACGGGCCTATGCCCACCCAAAAACTTCTTCGGCCAGGCCAGCTAAGTTCCAAATATAGGCTGGGCTCAAGAGATGAATCAGAATCTCAATTGTTATATGCAATCAAGTGTTTCAATACTAAATGAAATTTCAGAAACATTTCCTATAATTAGATCAACAGAAGAATGTAGAGTAGCTGGTATCAGTAAGCTTTGGATTTTTAACTAATATATGTGTCATAGGAATCTTATACTGAGTTTGTTACATTACATACACAGTGTCATACTGAGGTGGTTACATTTACAAAAAGTATAATACTAGCGCATCCGAATGGGTGTTGACCATAATACTACAAAAATACGAGACACAGGCTCGAGTTAGAGGTCAACTAAACATGAAGCATGAACCTTGAATATTATCGGACCGCGGGAGAAAAATGGATTCACTTACCCTTTCTGGCATTTTTTAGTGAACCCTTCCTGGCATCTTTTGGGAGTTGTTGACCGATGAGCCCAAGAAAGGTGGAAGCAGATCTAGGAAGGCAGAGGCCTTGTTGAGAAGGGAAGAAATCAACGAGGCTCTTCAGCTCAGTTGGGGTTAACTCATCCTCACTTTCGTCCTCGTCATTTGATGTTCCCTGCAATAATGATTTACAAGATAAAAAAAATTAGTAGTTGAACTCATAAAAGGTCGAAATGATGAACAAACACCCCCCAAGAAAATATTTATCAGGTGGGAAGTCTGCGATAAGGAACACTTGGATTAAGAATGAGTGGAGGAGAAAAAAGAAAAACCTCATTGTCGAAAGACTGTTCATTTGCATGGAAGAAACTATTCATCATAGTAGCAAACTTTAGTTCCTCATACAGTTCATCAGTATCATCCATAAAAGCATCTCATCTAGTAAAGTCATCGTACAAAAAACCACTCCCACAATCATATCTAACTGCACCATAATCTGTTGGCATACAATTTTGTAATAACTATCAGCCGTCAACAATGAGTAATGAGAGATACATATAAGCTGCTTGCATACAAGATTCGAATTCTTAAGGATAAAAATATAAGCTAGACGAAAAATTTCAAATTTAAAACCATTTGCAGTTTGAAGTGAAGATTCTTTCCAGAATTTGAGAAGCAATTAGTAGTAGCTCACTTCACCAAAGAAGAAGAGAAAGAAAGTTTTATGTTTAATCTTGAACTTGAGCACTAAGCATAGAAAGAATGAATTGATTGCAACTTCATCCTATGTCCATACATGCAGGTTGTAGTTGCTCTGGAGAAACCAAGTATATAACAACCACAACTCACAACTTCCTGAGATTGGTGATTAGCAAGCAAGACTATGATGCTAACCACAGCCATACAGCCCCACAAAATAGTTTGAAGAAGTTAACATAACTCAAAAGGAAATAAAAATTAGATCACTACACACTGTGTGTTTTATTATGAAGAACAAACAGTTTTCTCGGCTCCAATCACATAAAAAAGAAAACCAAAGCCATAAGAATCATCAAGGAAAAGTTACCAAAATCAAAATCCGAAGACGATCCTTCTTCAGTATCAGCATCACCAACAGTTCCTTCAGGGCCTAAGTTTAAGGATTTCATGTATTTAATAAAACGCTCCAAATTAGGATCCACCGCATTTGAGTCCCTTCAAAAAGAAAAGAAGGTGTGTGAAATGTTTTCAGTAGCCAACCTTAGAACATGCTAACAGGAAAGGTAAACATGCATACTAGTTACAAGACACGCAAACAATCAGAACTTTAATCAGTAACAACAGGAAAAGGAACAAACCACATTCAACAGAAGCTTGCTGATTTGAACAGACAAAGAGCATTAAATCTTAAAAGCAATGTGGTAACCCAAGGTCCCTAAAAGATCTTTAGCTTAGTGAATTGATGTAATTTCTACCAGTGGAAGTGATAACAATAAACTAGAAAAAAGAGTATAATAGAAATACTAAACCTAGAGACATATTGGCACCACATCAATTTTCGAAACTAACTACAAATGAATCTTAATCTAGTATTCAAAGCAAACTAAACCTAACGCAAAAAGGAAACTATAATAACAAAGAAAGTAATTAATGGAAATTGTAGGTGGTGGCTGGGGCTTCCTGAGCCTAAACCCCTAACACCATCTTGTCCATGCGTGTTGGGCTCTGGACCCTTCATGAGTTGGGCATAATAGGCCTGTAGAAAACATCTCTTGATTCTCATCACGTATGCTTTTTTGTTCTCTATATTTTTTATTGATCTTAGTCTAATATCGGTGAAGAATCAACTAATGTAAGTCACACTAATGTGCAAAACCACTTTGGTGTGAAGCTACAAGTGGTTCAGCTTGTAGACACAATAACATTGCTATAAAAAAACTACTGCAGTTTGGGACATAAGTAACCAGAGAGACAAAAATGAATTTCCTTTACCAGGAAAAAGGTCCCAAAAAGTTAACAATGCCTCGAAAAGCCAAAAGATCATGGCTTAGAAAAATGTACCTAAACATTTCCAACAATTAATAAGGCCACAAACCTGTTCACAGGAAAATGTGCATCCTTGTAGCCTGAGTCTTTATTTAACACATTGGCCGCAGACTGATCAGCACCTTTCTTTTTGTTTGCCTTTTTGCTCTTTTTACCTTTTGGCTCAAAATGTTTCATCTGTTCCTGTCTCTTTGACATGGCCAACTTTAACTCATCCTGTCCATTGTAGAGCCAAGCATCATCATCTGAAGGAGGAAGGTCATTCTATAATAAATATAGGTACACTGTTATTGGCGGTTTCTCTGCGCTTCTCACATGCCCACTGCGTATATCTACGTCATAATGTAATCTAGGCAATAGTCCATTTCAAGAAGAAAAGTCCAACTTAAAAGACGTACCTAAAGTTTAAAAACTACATACAATGAGTGTGTACAGGTCCAAAATTCTCTGGAAATACTCTTTACCATATTATCCAACCAAACTTTGATATCTGTCCAATTGGTAAAAATGTAGAGCTATTGGATGAAAAAACAGAATCGTGCTACTCCAAGTTATAGCTCAAGACGGTTGTCTCGAATAATTGTATAATAATAATAATAATAATAATAATAATAATAATAATAATAGTAATAATAATAATAATAATATATTTTACACTTCTCCTGAATTTTATCAAAAAAAAGAAAAACACTTCTCATGAATTATGGGGGTTAAAATACTGAATCCAAAGGTTCTCTTCGCTTCTCCTTCTCATCGTGCGGCTAAAATTATAGCTCGAAACTTTCACCCGAAATTATAAACCCCCAAATTATAAAGCCTGGGCCCGGGGTAGCACAAATCTGCACATTCCATCATGGGTTTCATAAAGGCCCATGGGTTGAACCGGATCCAGCCAACTACAAAAATTTGAATTTGCGTGGCGTCCTATGTACGCAGCAAGCCAGCAACATAAAAAGCTTGTTAACTTTGTACAAAAAGAAACCAGAAAAAAGGATGGCCACCAGTAGTAGTAAAAGAAGAACCATGCACAAAGTTGCAGAATCAGCACCGCCACCTTCTTACTCCGCCTTCTTCCCCGGCACCACTACCACCACCGGAATACCAAAACACACAGTTTTCTACGCCATATATCCAGATGAGATCCTCCAACTAAATCCTTATTTCATAACCAAAGCCGAGTACCAAGAACTCATTTCTTCCCTTCACTCCATCCACCTTCGAATCCTTGATATCGTCTCCCCTTACATCACTGATTACATCTGGCAACACGAACATTTCTCACTTTCTATCTCATCCTCATCAAACCCTAACCCTAATTGTCCCTGTTCTCCCGAAACTCTTCCACACTTTCATGGAAAAACCAAGTATGGCGAAAACCTTGAAGATGAATGGTTCATCGTCTTCCTTCTCTTCCAAGTTTCTCGTAGAATCCGCAACCTTACGATCAGAGTCTGGGATTCAGACGGAGAGTTTCTCCTCTTTGAATCTGCTGAACATCTGTTTATCCTAGACTCATCAAACACCAAAAATCNCGATCTGCCGAAGCTGTGGGATGTAAAAATGCATCGGTAGGGGAGCGTTCCGCCTTAGAGGGAAGCACCCGCGCGAGCAGGTGCGGACGAAGGGGAATGGGAAACACCATTCAATGGTGGGACGTGATTGATCAAAATATCAAAACCCTCATCTCAACCATATCATTTCTATGAACAAAAAACAGGACTACATTAGTTGCAAAAAAAGAGAGCCTTCTTTAGTCTTAGATGACTAGGACAACCACGATCAATTTTGGTTTATAAACCATATGATCTCCTTGGATAAATTGCATTTTTCTATATGGGTAAGAAACAAATATCAGGAAACAATTTCCACACCTGGGATGGTAAGATTTCTACTTATTGAATCAACATTTTACAAGAAAAAAGATCTTTATTAAATAACCCATTTTATGAGGGATGGGCGATCCCAATTCACCTGCATTTGCATGATATAGTTATACTCTCAAACAAAAAGATAGATTCTTTAAGAATAACCAAATAACTAGCTTAAGATTAAGTGGAGAAAGAATACCTTGCCATAGAAAACAAGGAAATCTTTGTGTAGTATTCTTGAGCATTTTTCAAGAGCCGACGATACTTCCTTGATTTAGGGAGAAGCTCTTGGAAATACCCACTACTCTTTAAACTCTCCTTAAAATCCTCCCACGTACTCCCCTTCACTTCCATTCCTTCATGGCGCCTCTGCTGATACATCATCTCAAACCCACAAGCTATTTTCATACCCAACATTGCTTCAACATAAGCTGAACTATCAGTCCTGGGAGGCATTGGATAACACTCTGGTGCCTCAAAAGTCTGTTGAGCCAATTTTGCATACATTGCCCTAGACATCCGTACAGATACCCGAATTAGCTCTTCTTTTCCAGTACCACCAACACCACTCTGAAACTTCTCCATATTGATAACGAACTTCATTGAATCGCTATCCCGGTTGCAGAAACCCTCTACCGCCAATGAGATCAAGCAAGGTTCGTGCTTCAGAACTTTTGCCACGGAAACTGGAACCCTAACCTTAACTCGATGCATGTTCGACTGAGCTCTCTCCGGGTATCCTGAAACCATTTTTTTAAAAGACGAATCAGCCGAATACGGAGCTCCAACGCCACCACAACGAGCTAAACCACTTAAAAACTCCACCAGTGGGGCATTTGAGGGCAGAATTTCGTCGTGCACAATGTGAAGTTCTCCACCTCTTATAAAGACTCGATTTTTGGTGTTTGATGAGTCTAGGATAAACAGATGTTCAGCAGATTCAAAGAGGAGAAACTCTCCGTCTGAATCCCAGACTCTGATCGTAAGGTTGCGGATTCTACGAGAAACTTGGAAGAGAAGGAAGACGATGAACCATTCATCTTCAAGGTTTTCGCCATACTTGGTTTTTCCATGAAAGTGTGGAAGAGTTTCGGGAGAACAGGGACAATTAGGGTTAGGGTTTGATGAGGATGAGATAGAAAGTGAGAAATGTTCGTGTTGCCAGATGTAATCAGTGATGTAAGGGGAGACGATATCAAGGATTCGAAGGTGGATGGAGTGAAGGGAAGAAATGAGTTCTTGGTACTCGGCTTTGGTTATGAAATAAGGATTTAGTTGGAGGATCTCATCTGGATATATGGCGTAGAAAACTGTGTGTTTTGGTATTCCGGTGGTGGTAGTGGTGCCGGGGAAGAAGGCGGAGTAAGAAGGTGGCGGTGCTGATTCTGCAACTTTGTGCATGGTTCTTCTTTTACTACTACTGGTGGCCATCCTTTTTTCTGGTTTCTTTTTGTACAAAGTTAACAAGCTTTTTATGTTGCTGGCTTGCTGCGTACATAGGACGCCACGCAAATTCAAATTTTTGTAGTTGGCTGGATCCGGTTCAACCCATGGGCCTTTATGAAACCCATGATGGAATGTGCAGATTTGTGCTACCCCGGGCCCAGGCTTTATAATTTGGGGGTTTATAATTTCGGGTGAAAGTTTCGAGCTATAATTTTAGCCGCACGATGAGAAGGAGAAGCGAAGAGAACCTTTGGATTCAGTATTTTAACCCCCATAATTCATGAGAAGTGTTTTTCTTTTTTTTGATAAAATTCAGGAGAAGTGTAAAATATATTATTATTATTATTATTACTATTATTATTATTATTATTATTATTATTATTAT
>MVGT01004037.1:845096-860079 GCA_002174775.1 Macleaya cordata | reverse complement strand
AAGCAGTCTTGATCTCTCTCGCCAAAAATCTCGACCACCTCCTCTTTGAACACCCATCTAATGCCAAACTCTTCCAAAAAGGTAAACCTAATATCTACTGTGAAGGGACAGTTCAAGAACAAGTGATTAATAGATTCCTCTGAACACTTGTGATGTTCTACCAAGCCGGAGAGCGACGACGACGAAAAAAATTTTTGTTGCCCTAGTCGCCGGTGATCGTCAGACTAAGAAAGCCCAAAATTTTTTGATTCTCGATTTTTGTTTGAGTTGTCGTAGAGAAGACCTTAAAAGAATTATAATCTTAACCGTTGATTTAAGTTCTTTATCAACGGTGAATAATAACCCAAAAGAGAATCTAGGATTCCGTGCCCGCTATTCCCGATTATTTGAACAAAATAGGAAACGCCAACCAGGCATGCAGTAGCGCACAAGTTCGAGGCGCCATGTAGGCGTCCACGTAATATTCTGTAGCATCTTCCGTAGATATTGCTGTAACCCTAGCATTACCGGAACAAATCTATATAAAAGACTTTGTTTAGATGATTAAGTGGTTTTTGTATGGATTGTTCTTTAATTTTCTTTGTTTTTGCCTTTGGTTTAAGTTAAAAATGGGGTTAAGGGGACTCGTACCTACCCTTAATGCCAAACATATGTTCTTGTTAGGGCAAGTGTTATGGACACCTTAAACAATCAAAAAAAGCATTTTTTGAGGATAGGGCAAGTACCATGGGCACCCCAAATAACCAAAACCCTCCCTTCCGCCCTAGGTTTGGGGCGGGAGCAAGGGGTTTGAGGGAGGAGGCAAAGATTGTGCCGTGCGACACAATCTGTGCCGTACGGCACAATCTCTGCCGTATGGCACAGAGTTTGCCGCACAATACAATTTTGTATTGTTCAATATTGAATGTGTGTGTAAAATATATAATAACAGTTTAGAGAGAGAGCTAGAGAGAGAATGAAAGCTAGAGAGAGAATGTGTGTAAAATATATATATATATATATAATAATAGTTTCCTTCTTTATTTATTGTTGGAAAGGTACAGTTTGTGCCGTGCGGCACAATCTGTGCCGCCCCCTACAATTTATCCCATGAATCTTGCCCCCCCTCAATCCCTTAAACCTCTACCCCAAACAACTTAAATAAGGGTTTACCATGGCACTTGCCCTTACCCAAGAAAGGCTAGAGGGACCTGAAAATATGATACCGAAGTGAACCCGAAATAAACAATTGTGGGACCCATAAAAGAATAAAATATTATATTTTTGGATCTGGGTTTTAAAAATGGGTCGGGTTCTTTTTCCTGGGTCAATTCCTCTCCCCATCACCAATAAGGCAATAACACCATCTTCCCAGCCGAAACAACCAACACTGCCGCCCAACCACCACCGTCACCGTCACAATCACATATCCGCTTCCGCAATCACCACCACCAATAACACCATCGCCGCAGATGCAACGACCAACACCGCCCGCGAAACCACCACTATCACCGTCACAATCACCGAACCGCCCCGCCATCACCACCAAGAGACAGAAGAGGGGAAGGAGAAGGGATGTAGGGGAAGATCTGAAAAAATAAATAAATAAATAAATAAAATCGAGAGATCTGAAAAGAGAAAGGGATCTCGACAGAGTCAGATCTCTCTCTCTCTCTCTAACAACTTCTCTATCATCTCTTTCCCTTTTCTTTCTCTCTCTCCTCTCTTACCCTATCTTCTCTTCTCTCTCACGACCTCTCATCTCTCTCTCTTCTTTCCCTTCTTTTCCTTCTCCTTCCCATTTTTTCTTTTTTTTTTTGACCCAAATTTACAAAAACCCATATCTGAAGCTGAACCCGTTACCCTTTCCCCTAATCTTAAAATATAGTTTTTTATTTATTTGCGGGTCCCACCCTAAATTATTTATTCCACGTTCACTTCAGTTATCATATTTTCAGGTCTTCCCTTGTTACCCTAGGTATCATCATCACTTAAATTTAGATAATGAGGTAGGCGCCGATTTTAGGGAGCCAAATCGGTACCCAAATGCCGATTTTGAGGACCTAAATCGGCACCCAACCGCCGATTTTGTTTATGTAAAACAAACTTTCAGTGCAGTGCAGATTTTAGTTTGTGAATGAAAAAATAATAATTTTGAAATTCAATTTTTTCATTTCAAATCAACAAAATAAGTCTCCTTTTGACATTGTAATGCCGTTCTTTCTTCTTTTTTTTTTTGAAAGAAATGGCGGTGAAAGTCAAAATTTAGATCTAACCGATTTTCTTCCCTCTTCTCTTTCAAATTTTTAGCATAGTGATGAAAATGGTGGTTGTGCAGTGATGGTGATGGTTATAGTGATGGCAAAGGTGATGAGGTGGTGGTCGGTGGTGAGATTGTGATGGTGGAGGTGGTATGTGATGGTCAACCCATTTTGACAGTGCCTATAAGATTGGGGGACTGCCAATAAGATTATGAACATTTTGGGAGTGCCTATGGAGGGGGACCTGCCAATAAGTTTATGGGTCTGCCTATAAAACCACCTTGAAAAGTAACTTAGAAGTTGAAACTAGTTTTGGCAATGAACAGGAAAACAGAAGGTATGCCCTTTTTTGGCGGGGCCAGCTTCGTCCCAAAAAATTGGCTGGGCCTCGTACCAAAAACCGTTTGAAAAGAGGGCCGCTCCTACTCAGGAGTCTCACTCCTGTAGTTTCTCTCTGGAGGCTCTCCCAGAGACATTAGTTAGTTAGAGCTCGGGATTCTATATTTTTATGCCACATTTTTTGTGCACCTAGTCCCTAACGCTCAAGATTCCACTCTCACAAAAAAAAAAAAAAAACAGGTATAAAGACGAAAAAAAAAACTCCTAATATAGCGCAAAAAGACAGAAAAAACGTTATTATTTTGGACAAATGGTGGAGAGAGAAAAGTCAACTTTTAAATTAGTTTTAATATTAAAATAGCTATAAATTTTAAAATATAAATCAGATTTTAAAAAAAAATATATGATTGAAAAGCATTTTTGAAGATCTTTAAAATGAGCTCCGATATTACCAAATTCGAAGGAAAAAAATCCATTCACAAAATGATGCAAACTTAGATCTGCATACTTTAGCATGCAAATTTTAGCATGCAAAATAAAATTTGCATACAATAGTTAAGTTTGCAAATATGGGTTCCTACATTTGAATTGGTATACCATGAACTTCAAAACTCTACTGAATATCAAACATGCAAATTTGAAATGCATATAGGCTTTAAAAAGTGCATAAGATGTAAAGTAGACTATGCAAATAGCCCAAAACAATTTGCATACTCAAAATTATGCAAAATAAGTAAGCACAGAAGAAAACAAGTGAGAGCTATGTTACATACCTGATGAGCGCTGAAGTTCTGAACAAACAACCGATGGAATACTTTTGAGAGCGTGTTCAACAATCATGCGCAGTTAAGTAGCATGGAATAGTTATGTTCACCTAATGCAACCTTAGGAGCTAATCATGTATAAATTTTTTTTTTTGCTTCAAATAGAAGTTGCTTTTTGACTTGTAGAAGTCAGTCCTAATTGTGTATCTATTCATGCTTCCTTGTTTTTCCCCATATACGAGTCGAAAACCAACTTATTAAGTTGTTGCGACACCTGAATATTTATTTTTCTTCATGGTGACGGTGCAATTTAAGTAATACACAAAGTAGCAGAGCAAAAAAGGCAGGAAGATGGAAACATTATGCTAATTGAGCATTAAGAAAGCAGAGACTTAAATACCTCTACTCTTCAAATGTAACGCCCCAAACTCGGATCCTCAGGTCGGCCGCCCATGAAGCCCAAACTTAGGGACATTCTAAGATACCACAAACACATCTACCGTACATGCCAGTACCAGGCAACAACGAATAAATATGGAACTCACAAGTCAACACAAATCAAAATAATTTTAACGGAAGAGCATAACATTTCCAACAACACAATAACTCCAAAAGTTTGTAAACCCCCTTTATAATCAGTTATGTAACTTATGCTCTCATAACTCGTTAGGTTATCTGTCTAAAGGTTTCAGGTTAACCCCTTAGTTAAACCCTATTAACATGTGGTCCACAAGCTAACCCAATCGTGCACCGGGTACGCTTGTGTTAACATCAACCCTTATCGCTCAATATGTGGGTAACCCGCTTCGGCTAGGTTCATCTTCATCATCCTTTATGCGACCCCTCGGTCATCGCACAATTTCACATAGAGAGGGTCGAGCCAACCACTTGCACAATTCATCACATCATCATCATAAATTGATACCAACGAAACAAACGAGTATCTTAAAGCAGGACAATCCACTGGTCAAGACTTCAATCTATTTCTTTGATTTACACTCGCATAACTAATTAGACTATATTCAAATATCATGGTCACTCTGCCTTACTAATAGTTTATGTAACCCAAGGTCATTCAAGTAGTAAGCATTACCGTCTAAGTGTTGACAAACAGTCAATATAAGCAACCCATAGATTAACTCCAGCACACACACATGGATCCCAAACCACATATAAGATTGGTTTTCAGCATGTAGTTATACTAAAATATGCGAAGATCTAATTCCAATGCATGAATAGGAACTTGAACAGTTACAGATTTGGGTTCAAACCACGTTTCAAACCTAAGATAGGTTGATTCCTATTTTCAGCATTGATTCACTAGTTTAAATATGATTTCAGCATGCATACATTAGTTCAAACAAGATTACAGCATAGGTACATCAGTTTAAATACGAATTCAGCATGCATACATTAGTTCAAGCAAGATTACAACATAGGTACATCAGTTTAAATACGAATTCAGCATGCATATTAAACATGTGACTGGTGCAAACTTAATTCCTGCAAGTATATATGTATATAACTGTTGATAACTTAGTTTAGATATGAATGATGTCGCCAGAATACACGTACACTGAATTTTGACAAACACATAAACCCTAGATTTGCTGTGCATTTGTTTTCAGCAAATTTGTGAATGTTAGAACAGATATAATCCTTATTTCAGAGTACATATAGATACTTTAAAAGATGTAAACATGAATTCAACATCCATATAATACATATAACTGATGGAGAATCGATTCAGCCTATTAATATTCATAAAACTGATACAAGTTGAACACATCACATGTATAAACACTAGTACATGTATGTAGTTATGATTATCATGCACAATCAATACTAGAACACGATCTTAACATGCCTATGTTTAGTTACAAGAACTACCACTAGATTGGGAGAGGCTACAAGAGCCATAGGGATGTAGAAACCTGCCTGAAAAGAGAGAAGAAAACCCTAAAAAACCAGTCGATTCCTCCCTTTCTTGCTGCTGCTTCTGCTTCTTCTCTCTCTTTCTCACACAATATCGAACCAGCCCACTAGGTATTATCGTGGGTGGTTCTATAGCCTTAAGTTTAAAGCTCTAAGATGTTCCTATTTACTAGGACTCTTTAATTAATAACCCAAACTGTCCCAATATACAATAATTTCCTACATCACTTAGGTTTCTAATTTTAAGTTATTCTTATAAATTAACTTCTAAATAAGTGGGTCCTCTACAATACCCACGACTTATAACTTCATAAAGTGGGTTTCTTAAGTTTTGATACAACCTTGGGCCCACACATATCTCTAAACACACCCACTCATAGGCTATTCACACCCAATCAAATATAACACAAATAAAACAGCACACCCACACTAAAGACACCCAAGCTAAATACACCCAAACTAATATATACAAATATATGGGGTATTACATCAAAGTAGAAGATTCAACCAATATTGTATAAGCTGCTGCTTGGCTTTCTAGATTAGATCTAGCTGAGCCTGAGGTTGGTGAACTAAATTCCTGAGAGAGATATACAAAAATATAAATGAACACAATGAATATTATTTCTAGAAAGATTATGCTTCTTAAGAATGCGAGACTGCTATGTAAAACTTTGGACATGGTGTTTGTTGGCACGTGTACTTCACCAAGCCTCTGAGTTTCGAAAGCAGAAATTGAAATTCTGAGATCATGGTTAAATTGCAAAATGTCAAGCAATTGTGCTACAGATTTGACCCCCATTAAGTGCAATTCTACTAATTTAAAGAACTAAAGTACAAAAAGTAAAAAAGAAGAATGATGCACTCACGAGTTTTAGCCTAGAAAGATCATAACTACAAGAACTGTCTAATTCTGAAGTTTTTCGTGCACCTTAAAACTACAAAAAGAACAATTTAGGAAACTAATAAAAAATATGAGCATGCAAGAATAGTTACTATTTTACTGCCACCTATTACCTGAAGTAACAAAATTAGAAATGAGGGAAGTTATTGCACCCCTCTTAAACCTTATAACGCCCCCAAGTCTGAATTGTTACCAACTTTTTAAGGACTAATTTGAGGGGGTTAGAAGTTTTAGAACGAGCTGGTTCTTGAATATGATAATGTACATACTAAGGAAAACATCCTATCAAAAAATCAACCTCTGGATGCATCACATGCAAGCCCCACAGGCGGGGGAGTTATAAGAGGGGATGCGATAACCTCCCCCATTAAAAATATACATATAGACTAAAATAGTCACTGTGACCTTTCTGAAAGTTATGTTAAGCCAGACATATAACATGTATCCTATCCTCCAAGCATCAATAAAAGAATTTGATTGAAGTTAAATAACAAAAAATGATATGGATATTAGAAGAAAAAAAAAACCCACCAATCACGTCTTTTAACTATTTCAACTTTTTAAGTAAACCACGCTAAAAAACTTAATTTGCATTCCACAAACATTTTAATTCATTAATAAAAGTTTCCCTAATTAAAAAAACCAAGAAAAAGAATTAGCATTATCTCTCCATCTCTTGTTTTGTCTTTTTGGTGCAAAAGAAGAAATTGAACTTGTGAGTTGCTAGTGTAATCTCACAATGCAAGCAATTGAGCTACATGTTTAACTATTTCAACTTTTTAAGTAAACCACGCTAAAAAACTTAATTTGCATTCCACTAACATTTTAATTCATTAATAAAAGTTTCCCTAATTAAAAAAACCAAGAAAAAGAATTAGCATTATCTCTCCATCTCTTGTTTTGTCTTTTTGGTGCAAAAGAAGAAATTGAACTTGTGAGTTGCTAGTGTAATCTCACAATGCAAGCAATTGAGCTACATGTTTGACCCCCATTAAGTCCGATTCTACTAATTTGAAAAATTAAAATACAAATAGTAAAAATAAAGACTAAAGCATTGATGAGCTTTAGCTTCAAAAGATCATAACTAATGTACGTGTATGAAATCAAAGAAGAGTTGCTTCTCAAAAAAAGGGAAAGAGAAAAAGAAAATCAAATAAGAAATACCTGGATGGTTTGAGAATGCTGCAAGACATTTTCAAGCTGCCCAAGACCCAATTGAATGTCGCTCCTCTGCTAATCATCCTGCAGTTCTAGCTATAACTGGCAGATCTTTGGGAGCTAATCAATGATAAATTGTTAGTGTGAGACCCATTTCATTATTTACAGAAAATAACCAGTTAATACAGAAATCCACATAAAGATTTTGGACAAATTTTTTTGCGTCAAAACAAGCTTGGAATTTGGGAAATCTCCAATCAAGACCAATCAGAAAATACAAAGGAAAAAAAATACAAATATATAGTCACAAAACCTCAGAATCCAGCTGAAAACTGTTGGACTCCAAACATTAGGCATCTTGAAGCTGTCAACGACCCAATTGAACGTAGCAAACTACGCTGCTGGCTAATCTTCCCAATGTTTTAGCAATAATTGCTATATCTTTGGGGCCTAATCATTAATTATGAGATCTGTTTCATTATTTCATGAAAATAACCTGTTAATACAGAAACCCTGTAAAGATTTTGGACACAAAATTCTGGGAAAAAGCAATAAGCTTGGAATTTAGGAATTCTCTGATCAAGACCAATAAACCCAATAGACGTGAAAATATTTGGCGTAAAACATAAGAAAATATTAAGAAAAAAAAAATACAAATCTACAGCCAATAAACACAGTACAGTCAGGCGCCCAGTAAGGAAGAAATCATTCGCTGTAGCTAGCTGGGGTCCCTGCAGAATTAACCATTCACAAACACTTCATTTTTTAAACAAATACATTGATTTTATTAGCTGGAAGTAAAACATAATAATCAAGTTAAAGACATGCAAAATATTGAAATCACAGAGCAAATAGGGAATTAAAGTATATAGTTAAGTGGAGGTTGTATATAATATTTATACCATCCATCAAAAAAAAATATAATATTTATACCAACAGCTTTAGAATCATTAATAGCAACATAGAAGTTCAGATTCCAGAAGGGGACTAGGGTCAGAGTCAAGGCAAAGGAGGAAAGAACCCACTGTGCTTTTCATTTTGCTTTCTCAATGATCAATCCCCTGCTGATAGCAAAAACCTGTTATACAATTCCCTCAAACAGATAGATATTTCTTGCAAGTTTTTGTTTTTACTGTTAACTAGAGTGAAGGAAAATAACAATAGAAACAACATGCAAGTAATCAAGATTGCATTGATGGTCTACATGTTTAAAGGCATAGAAATAGTGGTTGACTTGGGGCTCTTTTTTTCTAGTTATTGGGATATCCTTACCATATTATGAATTCCTATCTTTAATACAAGGGGGGTACACATAGGAATTGACTTAGGGTTTTTTTTTTTTTTTTCTTTTTATTGGGATATCCTTACAGTTAAAAAATCTAATTTTATCAGGATCAGAGTTGAGTAAAGTCAAACTTTCTCTTGTTTCTATTCCCTCCTTTGGGATCAACAAGACCGCCGTTTTTGTGCCTCCCGCTCACAGATGGGAGGCTCGCCCAATTATGGGGAACTCCAAAATTCTCCAAAATGGTTAGGGAAGATGGGAGTGGAGAGGTGATGGTTCAATTTCATTTATTTTCACCTAGAAATCACTTGGGTATTCATACCAATTTGATTTCCTTCGAAGCAAACGTATCCTACACTACAAATAAATGGACGGCCGGACCTAGAAATATAAAATAAAACCAAACAAGCTTAAACTACTTAATGAATGTTGATGGTATTTTCTTTTCTTTTTTACTTTTTAACATCGAAAATAAAAACCCCCTGTCTAAAAAAAAGTGAAAATTACCTAAACAAAATAGCAAGACCGTTATCCATCAGTTTTGAGGGTTTTCTTGTAATTTGGGAAGTTAAAGGAACTTGATTTGCTCAGCCGCAATTACCTGAAGTACAAGATATTAATAAAAAGAGAAAATAGTGGGAGATAAAATATTGGAGAATCTTTGTTGTGAACCACAATTTCATCACAAAAATAAAGATATAGTTTGTTAAATACCACAATTTGTGCCGAGTGACATAATAGATAAACAAAATTTCAAACTAAATAAAACAACAGTTGTGACCAAATATAACACAACAATCCAATTACAAGAATATGCTCAGTGGCAAATCTAAGTTATAAAGTGGGTGGTTAGTCTCCATTTTTAAATCTAGTTGCCCACTCTATTTCTAGAGAGGAGAGATATTTTCCTATGCCACCATTGCACTATTTTTGTGGAGTTCACATACAGACAATCCAAGGGCTAATTTCTGACATCCTCATCACCATGTAAATTATCATATTCGTAAATCAGCTCATTCTAGAATTCCCAATTCATTAACAATGAGAACACAAAACTTAAAACGGTGAAGTTTTAAACATAGGTCAACCCTGTTAGAACAATGAATGCAATTCGAAACATACACCTCAAGAACTTGATGGGAAGGGGAGATAACATCAAAAGACATTCTTGAATGCCAACTAATAGGGAAATAGGATTTGAAAACATGGACGTGACAGCGAACAACATGCCCAAATTAGCCAAACCCAATTACAAGAAGAAATTTTAATTTCTTAATTTCCAAAAAATATATAAAATAAATTATGAAATAATACGACAAAGAAAAAGAAAGAATGAAGAAACTAGCTTACCATCCCCTTGTAATGCACAAAACTCGCAGGTTAGCATCAAGATCAGATGAATTAAGTAGCAACACTTTATGACTTTCGCCGAAGAAGTAATCGATCTCCAATTGTTAGAAAACTGAAAAGATAATAAAATAAATGATAAGCGGTAGTTATTAAATTGTTGTGCAGAGAGAGAGAGAGAGAGAGAGAGAGAGAGAGAGAGAGAGAGAGAGAGGTTTATCTGACTGGTGTTGTGTGATTGATAGAGGAGGAAGAAAGAGTTGGATGATTCCATTAATGATTAATAAAACATTGCATTCCAAGGTGACTAAAAATAACAATAAACATAGTTAAATGTCTAACACCGACATGTATGGAGTATCACCACCAAATATCTTAAATTAAGAAACTAAATTAGTCAACTTAAAACAATTCTTAAGCTTGTTCTATGTGAGCTCTTTAAACGTTGTTAGAAGTTTATATTTCAGGGTTTCTATTCACGCGAATAGTGTTTCTAGTTTTAGTATACTTTCTAAGTTCAGCCACTAGTTAGTTTCTTATTTTGTTTAGGTGTCCTAGTTGTGTTAGTTTCCTAATTGTTTTAGATTTCTTATTTTTGTATATAAATAGATTGTATTAGGGATTGATTTTCATTATTGAATTGGAATGGGACTTTCTGAGTTTTAGTTTTTAACTAACGTCGATCAATCTAGTATAAGAAAATATCATTTCAACAAATTTAATTAGTAAACCTTAAATGAGTCAACGGAATTACAAAATTTGCTCAAAGAAACTTCAAAAAACTTATTTTAACCAAGAAATTGCATGAGAAAAAAGCAAATACAGAAAATGAACACTTGATGTAACAGTGCATATTGGGTTTCATATGAATCCATGAAAAAAACCTACCTGCAGCGACAACCATTTTTTTTTTAAAAAAAAAACAAAGAACAGCAGCAAATATGTTGTTTAAGAAACATAAAACTACTTGGATAGGTTGCAAGTGTTCAAAAGTAAAACATATATATAACAATAATGAAATGTGGAGCAACTAATTAACAAAACCCACAAATATTTATTTCTTTTGGTGAAAATAAACACCACTATTTTTTGAGAAGAAAAATAAACAACACTACTGACGACAAACAATGATCCATCGAAATCCTAGTGACTGCAGTATTACTTACCTGGATTAAAACGGAGAAGAACCATAAGGGTAGAGAGAGAGAGAGAGAGAGAGAGAGAGAGAGAGAGTGATAAGCTGTTACCGGCTATAAAGAAAATGTGCAATGACCTTACTTTCTCTTTGCAAACAGATAGACCTTTATAGTTTAAAGAAGACATTTATGGACTTTCTCTTTGCAAACAGATGAACCTTTATACTTTTCTCTAAAAAACAAAAAAAAAAACCATTAGAAGAAACAAAAGTTCTCTCTGGAACCAATCATGAATTCCTTTTAGAAATTCTCGGCATTGATGAATTTATGATCATTACAAATATCACATAACCCATTCTAACCAAAAAAACTTATTCTAACCAAGAAATTGCATGAAAAAAAGCAAATACAGAAAATGCAAACTTGATGTAACAGTGCATATTGGGTTTCATATGAATCCATGAAAAATACCTACCTGCAGCGACAACCATTTTTTTTTTAAAACAACAGAAAGAGAGCAGCAAATATGTTGTTTAAGAAACATAAAACTACTAGGATAGGTTGCAAGTGTTCAAAAGTAAAACATATATATAACAATAATGAAATGTGGAGCAACTAATTAACAAAACCCACAAATATTTATTTCTTTTGGTGAAAATAAACACCACTATTTTTTTGAGAAGGAAAATAAACACCACTATTGACGACAAACAATGATCCATTGAAATCCTTGGGACTCTGCAGTATTACATACCTAGATTAAAACAAAATAGAGAGATGGAGAAGAAGCATTAGGGTGTGTATATATATATAGAGAGAGAGAGAGAGAGTGATAAGCCATTACCGACTATAAAGAAAATGTGCAATGGCCTTTGCCGTTTATAGACTTTCTCTTTGCAAAAAGATGGACCTTTCTAGTTTAAAGAAGCCATTTATGGACTTTCTCTTTGCAAACAAATGAACCTTTATACTTTTCTCTACAAAAAAAAAAAAAAAAAGCCATTAGAAGAAACAAATAGTTTTTTCCTTGGAACCAATCTTGAATTCCTTTTAGAAATTCTCGGCATTGATGAACTTATGATCATTACAAATATCACATAACTCAAAATGAAAAAAAAAGTACTTGACTAGATTCACAATAGTGTGGAAATTGAAGCTAGTTGTGCTGGGAATACTCATTATGATTTGTAAAGAATTTCAACACCAAAATAATAGTTTGTCCAATACCACAATTTTTTATGAGTGAAAGAACAGATGAATAAATTTTCAAACTAAAAACTGTAACAGTTGAGAGCAAGGAAAGCACAACAAATCAATAACATGAATAAGATTATTAGCTTCTTTTTTGTTTCATTTTGGGTCTCGTGATATGGCTTGAATGTTGAATGTGAAGTAATCTAAGACACGCCAAAAAGTAAAATGTTACAGCCCCCTAAGTAAACCAAGGAAAAAATATAACTACTCAAGAATTAATAATTCACTAACAATGAGAGCACAAAACATACAAAGATGGTGTTCTATACATAGGCCAATCCTGTTAGAACAATTTATGCAATTTGAAACATAATATACCTGAAAAATAAATTATATACCTCAAGAACTTGATAGAAACGGGAGATATCACAAGGAGTCATTCTTGAAGGGCAGCAGATAAAGAAATAGGTCTTGAATCAATGAACGTGACAGCGAACACCAGGCCCGATGTAGCCAAACCCGATGTAGTCAAACCCAATTATAAGGAGAAATTGCAATTTCTTAATTTCCACCCAATATATTTAATAAATTAAGAAATTATACGACAGAGAAAAAGAGAGAGCAAGACCAGATGAATTAAGTAATCGATCTTCAATTGTTAAAGAACTGAAATGAAAAAAAAATGAAAATGAAAAACCCAATGTAGCCAAACCCAATTATATAGAGAAATTGCAATCTCTTAATTTCCACCCAATATATTTAATAAATTAAGAAATTATACAACAGAGAAAAAGAGAGAGAAAAATCTAACTCACCATCCCCTTGTTACTCAGAAGGCTCTTAGGTTAGTAGCAAGACCAGATGAATTAAGTAATCGATCTCCAATTGTTAGAGAACTAAAATGAAAAACCCAAGTTACTAGATTGTTGTGAAGAGAGAGAGAGAGAGAGAGAGAGAGAGAGAGAGAGAGAGAGGTTTATCTGACTGATATTGTTGATTGAGAGAGGAGGGAGAGAGAGTTAGATGCTTCCAATTGGAGAGACGAGAAACAAGAATTTGGTATCGCTCTAGCTCTTTTTGGAGAATGAGAGCTTCTTCCTCTATAAGAACTAGGGTTTCTTCCAAGAATATATCTACGTCCATCTCTAAATTAACAAAATAATACACAGTTTAGGCATAATCTAGTTAACAAAATAAATCTGCAATGAAAAGTTTGAAGTTTTTTACTTGACGATTCCGCCCTATCCTTTTGAATCACGTCACAACACATTGGGAGTGGAAAACACAATAGAAACAACACCCACTTAGTATGATCTATCTATCACAATATTGTTATCGATCTAACTGCAGCTTAGCTTCAATCGTGTCCTTCTCAGCCTTATTCCCCTGAAAATTTATTAGACAATCTCGATTGTGAAGAAATTTTTTACAATAGAGGTACACTTAGTACAGCATAACCAAACAAAACAATATAGTATCCGAGCTAATAAATAAGACGGAATACCTTGTACAGAAGCACTTCTTGATTAAGAGAGCCTGAGCAATCCAAGCACTCTATCGATAGCTTCCTGAAAGAATCAATTAAAAGTGTGAATCGTACCACATATTTTTCAAATTAAAAGCATTACTTTTAAGTAAACTATTTTTTTATTTTTTTTGGATGAAGAAGTAACAACTATTATACTGAAACAGTTTTTCCTACCAAAAACAAATTACTTCTAATTATCAAGGAAGAAATAGTAGTGTTAGTTGTGTGCTACTACCATTGGTTACTATTTTGCAATACTGTTCAGCTTCTTTTCCATTGCAATGTGAGTAGGTAAGTTTGTTCTACACTCTTTTTCCAAATCCACAGCAAACTCAATGCTCATCAATATTTCCCTACTAATAACAATTTTAGAATCCTAATCCTCTCAAATGCGTGCAGAATGAATGAATGAATAGACCTACATGGCCATAGTACACAAAGGTTGTTGCCTAGACGAGAATTAAAAAAAAATCACTAAGACACTAGATTTTCTCTTCTCAGTAAAAATTGCCTCATTTTTTTTTATAACATAAACTAGAGGGATAATACTAAATTTGATTAGTACAACAATGCATTCAAAGGTAACTAAAAATGAAAATAAACATATCCAAATGTCTAACAGCAATAAGGAATATCACCACCAAATTTCTTATATAATATATATATCAACTTGTTCTAAGCTCTTGAAACATAAACCAGTCTAGCTTACTTAAAAAATAAGAAACTTGGAACAGTCTACTATAAAAGAAAAATAACCATTTCAATAAACTTGATTTGTAAACCTTAAATTACTCAACAAAATTACAGAAGTTGCTCAATGAAACTTCAGGGACAAGTTGCAAATGTTCAAAAGTAAAAATTATAGAAGGCAATAATGAAATGTGGAACAAGTAATTAACAAAACCCAAAAATATTTGTCAATTTTGGTGAAATTAACACTACTGTTAATGACATATGATGATCCATTGACATCCTTGTGACTCTTCACTAAATAAAACGAAGAATGAGAAGGGGAACCAAATAAGAAATCAATAACTTACCTAGATTAAAACAAATAGAGAGATAGAGAGGAAGAAGCAAAAAGGTAGAAAGAGAGAGAGAGAGAGAGAGAGAGAGAGAGAGAGAGAGAGAGAGAGAGAGATTTTGTGTGTGG